>WPIO01000010.1:2175000-2675000 GCA_009760855.2 Cristatella mucedo | reverse complement strand
GTAAATAAATATAAGCCGATCAAACTACCTCCTTTGTATAGCCACAGCAGAGCATTGCCGGCTATCACCACCGCTCGAATTTGGCAATTAAGGATCGTATGCTCGGTCATGACGAGCTAGCACCTTGCCTCCTTGGTTATCACGGCCCAGTAATATGGACGGTACAGGGAAATAAAATTCGGCTAGTCTCACTTTTGCTGTCGTGTATGTGGCTTGCCTGTTACCGTGCGCAGACAGTTTAAGGTGTTGCCACTTGGCATTAACATCCGGTATATATTGTCTGTTTTCTTTAATCGCTCGCGGCCGGTGGCATGCAGACACTTGGTCCGAGTTTGAGGCAGTACAATTTCAGTACCATGTCTTCAATGCCTGGCGATGTTTTAACACATGCACTATGTCCGAGCTAGCTTTCATCCTGTGTGGCTTCTACCGTTTTGCCCTTTTTCATTGTCAAGAGACTTTACTTGGACTGTCTGCGCTCTCTCTACTGCGTTCACAATGGTTGCAAAGTGTCTTCTCTTTTTTTACAGTTGTTCCATGCAGCGCCAGCCCTGGATGGTCGAGGGCAAGCATCTTCTCCCAGCTCATCCCCTAAGCTATCGCTAGTGGGAATAGTGTGCTACTATGGCATGCATTACTCCACCTACTTTTTTCACTCCAAGATGAAAGAGTGGATTTACTTCGACGACGCCATGGTGCATCAAGTGAGTCTATTTTGCAAGTACTTCTAGGTTTTCTGCTTGTGTGCATTCGTGTCTTGAATGCCGTCTCAACAAAGCATGCACCGGAAAGAGCATGTTCGTCCTTGACCCTCTGCTCGATTGTCGATGGCCTGTCTCCCATACCTGGTGACCTGCTGTAGCCCGTACTCACGGTTCTATACCAATTTTTTTTTCTTAGCATAGCTAGCTGGCTGGCGTCAAGCGTTGTAGGATCTGCGGCTTCCAGCAGCATTGTTCAGTAGTTCGTCAAGTGTCCTATGGCTGTAATCGTCTTACGATGTGTGACATGCTCCATCCTTATCAACTTTATAGCTGTCTGGCTCTGTAGCTCACTGATCAACATACGACTCTGTAACTCGCGATCAACGTACCAGACTGGCTCCCAGAGCCAGGGGAGGGGAGAGTTCTAGGCAGATGAGAGTTGCCTGGTACAATTCCCACAGAGTTCTTTCACTTAATGCTAGTGATGGGCTGCAGATTATTTGTGCTCGATTGTTGTTTCTTGCCTCACCTTGTATTTGCATCCTTCCTGCTTCCCTGCCCACCCACCCCTACAGTTCCCCAGCAGTTGCAGTAGGCATGCAGTAGGCTCACACGCACTATTGATTCTAATTCGCAGACTTGCAGCATCAAGCAGCTGTCGACATCTGCCGTATCGATAAGAGGCAAGCTGCCCTATGTAGGAAATTATTTTTCTAGTACAATTAAAGTAAACTTACTGCTGTGATCTTGACAGGTGAGCTCATCTTGGGACACTGTAGTCGATCGGATTTGCAGAGGCCGCCACCAGCCTCTGCTACTCCTCTACATGAATACAGAGAGCAGTCCCGTCAGCACTGTCACGGCACCACGAAGCGTCACCCTAGTCGAGGGTTACAAGTGGAATGAAGGTCAGCTGGCTTCGATCTTCAGTGGCAGCTTCACCGGCTGCCACTTGTCATGTGATCATAACCGGCTGCCTGTCCTTGACCTTTTACTAGTGCCCATAGCAGATGGGAAAAACAGATATGCATGCACATTTGAGCCTGGTTTAACTTTATTGCAATCGGCTCGTGCACATATGTTTCGCTTAGTTCTGGATTTCTCTGCTTTCGTAACCTGGCCTGTAGGGGTTATGTAAAAGCCACTCTCAATGAGATCTGCTTTTGACTGATCTCAGATTGTGGGAGGCAGTGGAAGTAGATTTGCTCGGTGTATTTATCTCATGCATTCAAGAAACAAAATTTGTGTAGTTTGCACCGTACCACTGTTTTTCCAATTTAGCCATTATTTCTTTATGAAATTGGTTAAGGTACGACACTTATCACGTTAGTATTTGTGCCCTTTCTTTTGCTATTAGTCTACCACGTGTCTTGAGGTATTCTTCGACCAGCTTATCATAAAGTCCTCGCCTGTTCGTCATTCGCACTGCACTGCAATGGTTTAGGTCGTATCTAATTGGAATATTTCAGAGCATTAGTCTCAACAGAGAGCAGTTATCCAAAGAGCTTTTAATGGGGATACCCCAGGGTCTCGGTGCACTTCTTTTTACAATATATACTGTCATTGTGGCTGATCTAATCTCGAAGCACACTGTAGGCTATCATTTTTAGGCTTTACATGTGCTTTGATTCGGCTCTGTTTTGTGATTCATCTCAGATTGTATTCAACTCCTTAAATTCTCTAAACTCCCCAGTTGCATGTACCCCTGGAACTCACACTTGGGTGGAAGCCAACTTTCTCAAATTGGATGAGGATAAAAACCAACTTACTACTCACGGTCAAACCTTGTGTTATTCAGAATTTGGACAGCCTAACCCTCAAAATAGGCTCGGTCAGTATATATATATATATATATATATATATATATATATATATATATATATATATATATATATATATATATATATATATATATATATATATATATATATATATATATATACTAAAGCATTTGCACTCAATCTGGGTTGTCCTGTTCCAAAGTGACCTTTCACCAGATGATCCAATCAGCTTGCAGCCAAGTCTGCCTACTTTCAGCTATGTATCATTGCAGAAATTTTGGCCTGCTTAAGAAAAAATCTTAGCTGATTTAACAGCCTATTTTGTATAGCAGCAGAAGAGCCATATCGCCAATCACCACCTCGTGCAGACTGCAATAACGAATCACTCAGCTGCAGGATTTGAACCCACGACTTAGGTCGTGAAGGGCAAGCACCTTACCTCCTGGGCTGTCACGGCCCCGCCACGCTGGTCCATGCAATTGTGACATCCCGCCTTGCCATGCACTGCTTGCTACTTACTCGCAGGTCTTCCGGCCTGCACGATGAGACGCTTACAGTCAGTGCAAAACTCTGCAGCCAGTTTTGTCCGCTGTGAGTGTAGCAATTTCTGCATAGCACACCACTTCTCACCGACTCTCCGCACTGGCTCTCCGTCAAGCAGCGCATCGACACCAAGGTTCCGTCACTAGCTTTTGGGTCCCTCCAATCTCTTGCTCCGGCCTAGCTACTCTCTATTCTGCTTGCTCGACTCATCGCCCTATTGTTACGCTGAAGGGCTCTCTGTGGCGAACACAAAGCCCGCGTGGCATTGCCCCCTTGCCGTAGGAATGCGTGCGAAGGTTGCTTGCTTTTTCCGTTCTCTCTCTCTCTCTCTCTCTCTCTCTCTCTCACAAAACTCAAAATCGAGGAGAGAGCACAGCTTGTATGGTCACACCCAGGCACCCTCTGCTGCGCCTCTTTGGCTTGCTCTTGGCTGTCTGGGTCTGGACCGGGACCGAGTGAGCACAGTGTCCCCTGCTCACCAAAGAGCGGCTCGGCTTACCGGCATCTGTGCACGCAAGCTGTTGCCACCACTGTCGCCGAAACGACCCATTGCTTCCACCTGCCGCGTAGGCACGGCACCTGTTTGTGCGTCGGACGCACCTCCGCAGTCGACCAGGCCGTCACACTCCCTGGCGAGCAGTGCTGCGGTGGCTGCTGGACCTGACCAAGAAGGATGCCGCAGGTCGTCGTCGAATCCCGGCTACGGATATGCACCAGCTGCCAGTCGGTAAGGCCGTCGATACTCCGAGCTTCGGAGCATCGCTGCTGTGGTGGCTGCGCCTGCTGCTGTTGACATTTCATCCGGTGGACATGTTGCATCGAGCCGAGGCTGTGCTTTATCCCCTATAGCTCTTTGCACGCTTGCCAATACTGGCCGTCTTAATTTTTTGACATGCTTTTGCAAGGTGAGCTCATCAAAAGCTGAGCTCATGTGCTGGAAAAAGCAGAGCAACACGAACCCTGGCAGGAATGTAGTGGTTGAGCATAGTAGATGGGGGCCGTGATAGCCTAGGAGGTAAGGGTCTCTCCCCACGACCGAGGGGGGCTGCAGCCTTGCCCAAATGAAGCCTGCTGCTTGCTATGATTGGCTAGCGACTGCCTGCAAGGTCAAGGGGTTAGCTGATTTTAAAAGGTTCGGTGCACTCAGTGGATCCTGGATATCCCTATAAGAAGGGGAGAGAGGTTTTCATTCCATAATTATTCAATGTCTTTCTGGATGTGCCTCTGGTGGTAGGGGGAGGACGTTATCAGCAGCACCATCGATAAGGGCATGCCAGGACAGCGTGCGAAGCCAAGATTTTGGTGTGTGTGTGTGTGTGTGTGTGTGTGTGTGTGTGTGTGTGTGTGTGCTAACCTTTGACATTGATGGGTTTGGCAAAAGGTCAAGGTTTTTATTTCTAAATCAATGTGAAACCCCTTTAGGAACATGTTGTTTAGCTCTTACTGTTTCTTTAACTCTTCAGTCGACCGTAAAACGTTTTACGAGAACTTGAAGCTCCAAGGCTGACAACACATTAATAAATCAATAAATCCTAGCTGATTAAACAGCCTCTTTTTTGTATAGCGACAGAAGAGCCTTTACGGCTATCACCACCACTTGCAGTGGCGATAAAGAATCACCCACCACAGGAATCGAACCCACGACCTCGGGGCCGAGGTCGTGAAAGCAACCACCTTACCAAGTGTGCCATCACGGCTCACTATTACCCGAAAGCCTCTGTTGACGACCAAAGAAATTGTTGGTCCCCCATTTTGAGGGTTGGAACTTACGTGTCAGAGATCGGCAAGTACCTTTAAGCTTCCCTAAAAGGAATTGCCTCGTTATCAACGTTAAAAAAATCATGATCGGCCGCAAAAATTAGCCTGTCTTGAACAATCCTCATTTTGAGATAGCCTGAAGCTGCAAAGAGCCCAAAGCAAGCTCTCTCCTTAGACCCACTCGTCGTAGCATCCAGTAATCCATCTCTCCTCTCCAATGTATCAGGTCTTCATTGATTTAAGATTTGTTGACCTCATTTTGATTGTTTGTTCCGAAAATCGTCACTTTCTAGTAGTGGGTGGATTTTTAACATTCATTTCGATGACCAGCTCACTCTTACGTGCCGAATTTCATGCATTGATTTGTGTCCATTCTCTTTTGTGGCTCACAGGCACGGCCTCACTCACAACAAAGGGCACACACTAGATCAAATATTCTCCCGAGTGTGTATGCTGTAAACGCCTATTATTTTTAAACCCTGCACATCTGACCATGCGGACGTCTCATTCAGTCTGCTATTCGTGTACCCTTCGGTATCCAAAATCATTTCCGAATCGCTATACCATAAGGCCCCTTGACATTGATGTTGTCCCTGCTAAAAATACCTTCCTTGCCCCTGCTGCACAATCCTCTGTCCGACCCACCCTCACTGGTGGAATGCACCAATACGACAGAACAAGATGACTAGTATTTGCTCCTCTATGACTGAAGACATTGTACACCCATGCCCTGACGTCATATGTTTTACTTAAGACATTAAACTAGCTCGGATTTTAGGCGAAAGCTAGAGAAAGAATACAAAAAAAGAACAGGACTTACGGTTCATTGACTGGCAGCTGAGGACTTTTGTAGATCTTACCGATCTGTCCTAGCGTAGGCTCAGCCTAGCCTCACTAACATTTCGTATTCACAAATGCGCAATCCAAAAAGGCTGACTTGGACCATCAACCGTCACCTTAAATGCTCGCAGGTCTACACCGTACCTAGCCGTAATCTCGCAGGTTTACACCCTACCTTGTGGTGATCTAGCAGATCGTTTTGCAAGCTTTTTTGTCAGCACTGGATATCAGATCAGAGACCATCTCCAAGGAAGCATCCCCTTGGACTCGTCGCCCTGCCTTCATTCTTTGTTTAACTTCACTGTCCACCTTCAAGCCTGCCACTGATGACCTAATCTTGAAGTTATCTCTCAGTCTAGGGAGTCTGCTGGCCCTTTAGATTCCATACCTACTGTTCTCCTTAAGAGGTGCATGTATTTGCTGCTGCCTTGCATAGCTAACATACTCAATATGTCCTTAGCCTCAGGTCTGCTTCAAACTGGCCTGTCGGCAGGCCAGTCATGAAGAAGTCAACACTAGACCGAAAGATCTTCAGCAACTTTGCCCAGTCTCTATTCTGCCATTCCAATGCCGTTCCTATCAAAGACACTAGAACGAGTAGTGACAGATCAACTAAGTTCTTATATCAGCACTTCAAATCTAGCAGGTAAGCTCCAGTCGGGTATTAGAGCTAATTACGGCACAGTTTCAGTACTGTTGCAAGTTTGACCTTCTCATGAATGCTGACTGACTTGAGCAGAGTTTCTCTGCTAGTTCCTCTAGATCTTTCGGCGGCATTCGATACGGTTGATCACCAAGTCCTTCTGATTGAGCACATGCCATCTTACCTTGGTATCAGCGGCACTGCAGTGGTTTAAGTGGCACGGCAATTGTTTAAGTCCTATTTCCCTGCGAGATATCAGAGCACTGATGTCAATGTGCTGCGGTCATCCGAGCAGCCTTTAAAGTTGGGGTAACCCAGGGATGTGTGCTTATTCCGCCTTTTTCAATCTACACTCTTCGTCTTGCCGATGTAATTACCAAGCACAATCTTGGCTTTCATATTATGCAGATGACACAAAGCTGTACCCATGCTTTGGTTCCTTCCTGCCTTCGAGAAAGATGAACTCTGTCAACTCCCTTGCAGTATGTATTGCTGATATTCACATTTGGATTACAACAAATTCTCTCAAATTAACGACTATAAAAATCGCCCGACTAGTTTTGGGCAAGCTTGGTGTCACTTAAAAATCAGAAAACATTATGCTCAAAATGGGCGGAAATATCTCCTGTGTCATCTGCACTCGATCTGGGTGTGCGGTTCTAAAGTGACCGTTGACTATTCAACCACATCAGCTGTACAATCGACTCTGCCTACTTTCAGCTAGGTACTTTTGTTTCAAATTTCCAGCCTGCTTAGACAAAGATATCACAGCCAAGTTTGTCCATGATTTTGTTACATCTCATCTTGACTTCTGTAGCTTATCCACTCTCACGTCTTTCGGCCTATGCACTCATGCACTTACAATTGATGCAAACATCTGCTGCTAAGCTTGCCTGTTGCTAACTTCGCAGTTGTCACATTAAATCACTTCTCATTAATTTGCACTTGCTCCCTATCTGAGCAACGTATTGAATTCAAGGTTCTATCACTTGCTGTTAGGTCCCTTCATTCTCCATAGTCTCCTTCTTCATTCAGTCCCAACTACTTTCCAATCACGCTTTGCATCATACCACCCACTGTTCTGACTAAAGCTGTTTAGCTGTGCCTCTGGCTAACAAATAATTCAAATCATATGGAGATTGTGCCTTTAGTTCGTATTGTCCCAAAGTCGAAAACCCACTCATGACTGATGTCACAACATGCCTGACTAGAGCACATTTAAAAAGAAGATGAAAACCCACCTGTACCTGGCAGCATTTTCTATGTCCGAATGAATAGTCCTTCGTATACTTTTGTGCTATCACTAATTGACCCTCATTCTTTCCAGCATATTAAAAGTGCCTATGAAGAGATATAGTTTTTCTTCTAGTATCATGCAAATGTCATAAGTCATTTTCAAAGTCTTGACTGCCGTCCCCTCCCCCGAACGATGGGGGGATGGTAGACCTAAAAGCTCAGTAGATCTACTCACTCGAATGCTGTGCTAGAACAAGGAATGGTGTGGCTCAATGTTGACCTCCTTTGTCTGTCTTGCCACAATTAGTACCCATAGGTCATCGTTGTTTTGCAGCGTACAGTGCTGAATGAGAGCAATCTCCGAGTAATTTCTTAAACGAGGATCCTATGAGCTTCTTGCTGCCAAAAGACCGTCTCGGAACTAGAGAACTGCAAGGGTACCGCATGCAGCACCTTAGCACCATCCTTTACTGGGCTTGGCACCTCACTTCCAGAAGGGCAGACAAGAGAGACTGCATGCTCCCCAAGGAGTCTTTGGAGCCACTCTCAAGTAGAGCATGGTGGCTCTATCTCTCTCCTCTCTCTCCCTCCCTCTCTCTCTCTCTCTCTCTCTCTCTCTCTCTCTCTCTCTCTCTCTCTCTCTCTCTCTCTCTCTCTCTCTCTCTCTCTCTCTCTAGCCAAGCCGCAGGCACCTTACTTCCAAGCGAGGCTCAAGAGGGTATTTTCGTTGTCGACAGGGGGGTGGGTTGAGCAACTGTAGCAGCTCGGCTTCACTCGTTAAGCCTGACCCATTGGCGGGGGGGGTTGGGGGGCTTGAGCCCCTTCACTCCCTTGCCGTCGATGCCAAACAGGGCTTTTGGCTGTAGCTGTCGATGTGTAAATCGCTAACCGCTGCTCAATCCAGTTAAGTGCTGGCAGAAGGAAGCAGGGCTGGTTCATCCGTCTTATGTGGGATCAGATCAGCCTCGAATAGCTTGTGTATAGCAGCCAGGCGAAAAAATGTGTCTTCGAGCGTGTCTCGAGCCCTTTCGAGAAAAGCAAAGGCTTTAGGCTTGCTCGCATCGACCGCTCTTGATGCAAAACTGGTCGCTTGTCTATCCAGTGTGCTGTCTCCTGGACTCTCGAGATTTAACCCTTTTGGCCCGATAGGATCAGCTGCTCTTGTTCACCTCGAACTATGTCATTCACTGTTGATATCTTTCTGGTCGATCGCAAGCTCGTGTCGATTTACGCCGCCGTATCCTTCTGAAGGTCATCTTTGGATTCGAGCATGAGAAGCCTTGGCGGCAGCAGCTTCCGCGAGCTATCGGCGAGGCACGGTGGCTCGTCGATGACAGGCGCCGGCAGCAATGGAAGCGCCAGACGAAAGACCTCGTCCTTTAGCGGCAGCAGTGCCAGCGTAGCGCTGGAGGAGGCCGTGTTCGAGTACGACACCCAGTCGTCGGTGATGTCGTGCGATTCGACGTCACTGCTGGGTTCCGACTGTGCGTCTCTCGGTAAGCCCGGCAGGCCCGGCTTCCTCGAGCCCCTCCTCGACTCACGCCGTCGTCGCAGCAGCCTTCGCCGTGCTTGATGCCCTCCACGTTTGCTACCTTTGACGTGTGCGATCGTTTGATTCACAGAGTCCTCGCCGCCGCCGGCGTGATGAGCCAAGGTTTGGCAAGGCGGGCCTGTCAATATCCACCGAGGCGCTGCCGCAGTCAGCCCACGGGGCGACCGATAGAGCCGTTCTTGTAGTATTCGAGAGCACTCAAGTGCGCCACAATTAGCCTGGCCGTTTATTTTTCTTTAAGCCCCATGCCGAGCCCCTTGTCTCTCCTCCTCCTCCCTGCCGTGCACCTCAGCCGTTTATAGTACGGGAGTCATAACTTGCCTGCCACTTGCACAGATGTGCTCTCTGCTGCTGAATGTAGCATAAGCACTCTGCCTGGCGCAATCTTTTGCTCTCTTTTTCCGCGATTGCCCTCTCTTCTGCATCAGCACCATAAGCGGTGCATGCCTGCATCACACACACACACACACACACACACACACACACACACACACACACACACACACACACACACACACACACACACACACACACACACACACACACACACACACACACACACACACACACACACCCTTGTCTGGGCCCGTTTGAGGAGCCTGCTTCCTCTCTAAGCATCGTTCGCCGTCAGCACTAGTCCGACCTCGCTAGAGCTGTCGCTGCTTCGTGCATGCCGTTCGTTGCTGCTTCAGGTGGTGGCAGTCATCGTGAACAGCCGGGTGGCGACGAGTCGTCTTCGGCCTGTGGTGGCCGGGGCGGCCGCAGCAGCGTGCCACCTTCGTGGGCGCCTCTGGCACCTGCCGCCACTGCACTCGGCTACGTCCGACGGTCCACCAGCATGCTGTCTGACTTCAGTGACCACCTGGAGCCGCCCGCTCAGTTCGCCAACCCAGCTGCCCCTGCAACGCGCCAGCAGCCGCAGAGCGCCGACGCCACTGCCGCCGTGCTGCCACCGCAGGCTATACGTGAGCCCACCGTCGGTCGTGCGCGACTAGCCTCACCTATGCAACAGGTGAGCGCTGCTCGGCCCTTTTTTCGCCGGTCGCTCTCGCGCCGGCGACACACCGATCGGATCACGACGGTCCGATCGCAACGACTAGCAATGGCAGGCATGGCAACCCGCTCGGGTCGGCGCGACACGGCACTCCTGCGAGCAGCAGCTTGGCGGAAGCCTTCGCCGCCTCTGCGCGCCGCTGCCGTTTGCGCCGACTCCAGCGGCAGCGCGACGAAAGTTCTCGGGCTCTTCAGGTTGGAGCAGAGGTTCGAGCAGTCACCAGCGCTGCGGCTGCCGAGTCGCGAGTGGACGGCATCTGCTGGCCTCCTACATCGCCAAGGCAGCAGACTTCACCTGTCTACATCAAGCCGCCGCTGCTGTACGGCGCTGCAACGACCGGCGGCATTAAAGCCGGCGACCGAGGCGACCCGCGCTATATCAATCCAAGCAGGGTCGAGGCCGTGCTCTGCCAGCAAATGAAGCTTTCCAAAGTGCAGCAGCAGCTTCGCACGGTCGGTGACGATGCTGCAGACCGTAGCTGCCACGGCAGCACCAGGCTGCTGCGGCCATCGCACGACTTGCCGATGGTCGGAGATGCTCTGGCCGCCGCAGCCACAGCCGCAAGCAGCCTGGCACTGTCGGTGGACGCCGCGGCTGAGAGCGCCTCGCTGGCGTCCTCGGCGAATGACTCGGGCTACCGAAGCACGGGCAGCACGAGCAGCGGCGGCGCCGCAAGCTGGCTGACGGGCAGCGTACTCTCGCCCAGCAGCCTCTCGCTGCTCGAGTCGCCGCCGACGGCCGCTACTTCCGGTGGCTTCCGGTTCGACTTCGGGAGCCGCCTCGGAAACGAAGTCGGCATCGGCAGCAGCGCCAGCAGCGGCGGCGGCCCGATGGTGAGCTGGCCGGCTGCTGGTGTTCCAGCTGCTGCTGCTCCGGCTGCGACAGTCCTGTCCTGGGACCGCGAGCAGCCGGCACCTCGGTCCGCGCCAGCGCTGCAGACCGTCGCACTGCAGCCTGCCTCGGGCGTCGTCATCTCCGCTTCGCCTGCCGAACGCTCGACAAGGTCGGCTCGGCTCGAGGTCGAGCCAGCTTCGCCTCGTGTTCAGCGGGCCTACATCGGCGGCGGCGGTGGCGGCAGTGGTCTGCCTGTGCTGCAGCATGGTCGGCTGCAGACGGGCAGCACTACCGGTGGCGGGATAGCGGCAGCCGTAGCAGCAGCCGACCCGACCGCTGGCCGACCCGGCGCTGCCGCAGTGGCTGCCGCTCGCCAGCGGTTGCCTGCGGCACCGGAGGATTCCGCCATAGGCGGGGCAGCGGTGTACGACTCGCTGTGCGCCCAGGCCGACAACCTGCTCGCCAAAGCGAGGCTGCTCGAGGGCAGCAGCAATGGCAGCAACCTGGCGTCGGCGCTGTTGCACTACCAGCATGCCATAGGTGAGCCGAATCCGCTGCAGCCAGCCAGCTAATGCTGACTTCCCTCGCTCACACCATCACCACGTTGCTGCCCAGTCGCTGAGCCGACATAGCTTCTTACTTGGAGCTTTACAGTTTCCTTTTGCCACGCCGCTTACCGCATTGCGATCTCGCCTTTATACTTTTGCAGAGGCATTAAAGAAGGCCATATCAGTGGAAGCCAGCGATTCGCCTGCGTTGCTGTACGCTCTGCAGAAGCACGATGCGTGCGTGGTGCAGTCGGAGATCATCCATCGCCGCATTGCCGCTGTGCACAATGAATCGGATGTGGCTGCAGTTCCTGCTGTGGAACAGAAACCCTATGCACGGTATTTTGAGTGGCTGTGGCTTCTTTCACGAGCTCACGAGTGCGGCGATATGTTACAGTCGTTTATATGTCACATGTGGGTTCATGTGATTCGTTTTTTGTGTACTTGTGGGTGCTCACACTGTGCATTCTACCACTAACCATATTTGCACGTTGACCCTAAGCCTGTCGCCTCTAAAAATGTCATACTTGTTGTCATTGAGCATATGTTACCACTAACCGTTCGATCACGCTTTCTTTGCAGCAAACGTAAAGTGCCTAGAAAGCGATTAAGTTCTCTGAGGGTACTATACAAATGTATTGTCGTTATTAATCTGGAGGACTGGCAGCCTGCTAGAAATCACGTAGGCTTGTATTAGCTGAGGCATGTCGTGCGATCGACCATTGCATTTTGGCTACGGTATTTAATGGCATTTATGACTAAAAAAGCTCTGCTGGGTATCAGCATAGTAGTTAGGTACTAGCACTCTGCAACCCCCCCCCCCCGTCGTCGGTTCGAATTGTGCTGCCGGCGATTCCTTATCATAATCTTCAGTGAGCGAGCGTGAAAGCGACTTAGGCCCTTCTGCTGCTGTGCTTTATGAGGCTGTTGATGCAGTCGATTTTTTACTGTAAACCAGAACCTCTGTATGGGAGTGGCCTCCCATGACCTTCCATGCGTAATATATAGTATACTTATTGGAAGACAGTCGCATGACCGATCATGTGACTAGCACATCCGTTTGTTCTGCTTTTCAATGGCTACTGGTCGTAGAGACCTAACTGACTAAGCACATCGAAGCGTGAACTAACGGTCATTGCACGTTTCCGGGATAGCTATTTGGCTTAGCCAACCAAACTAGGACCTACATGCATCACGATTGAGATTCTTAAAGGTGCACTTTTAGCAGGCAACTCCAAGACCTGTGGAGATCGGTACACCTTGAGACTTTCGCCTTTTAAAAAGAATCTAAACAGCACCCGTTCCTCACAGGATTTTCTGGATCTTGTGATTTGACCTTTGTGTGCTTATGCATGCTCACGCTTTGCATGTTACCACTTACTATGTAGTGCATGTGGTCACTGTGCATGCTACCACTAACTATATGGACATGCTTCCTTTACAGTATTTAATGTGCCTAGAAAGACTTAAAATTGTCTAAGAGCATTATAGAAATGTACTGTTATTGTTGTTATTATTATCACGTCTTTGTGTGGCTTTTCAATTGATGCTGAAACCTGGTCTATTTTGCCCTGTTTCAGTGCTTCTTATACTCGGCCAGTCTCCATTCACTTACATTATCTCGGGAGACTGTAAAATACAGCAGTGCTTAAGCAGAATGATCTTAATATAATTATATAATTCATTTATATAGCGCCCCAAGAGAACTGAGTCTCTATTCAGGCGCTTCACATATGCCTCGGGGCTCGAGCCCACGACCTCAGTCAGACCTTGGTCGGGGCGAGAATCTTTAGCTTGTTTGCTAGTAAAATCAGAACCAACAGGAATTTTCAAGTAATTAGCATTGCCTGAACAGCCTCCGGAACATTGCCATGGCCCGAGCGTGCATACCGGGGGTGAAATTTGGGAGTGTCTCTTCCACTAACCATCTTATGACACCAACCTCAAAACCCAGCAACTATGGATGACTACATATCTCTTAACCTCCCAACACCTGGATGGCAACCAGTGAACAAAACGGTCCTCCGATTTCCTGGATCCGGGTTTTGAGTAATTTTTAAAAGCACACCTGTTTATTACAGCATTTAGTGGGTCCCTGTGATTCGCACTTCATGTGCCGAATTCAAGGCCCTGTCATTCGCTTTTCTATCCCTTCGTCATTTTTGCTGCTGCGGATTCTCCCCTCACAGCTCTGGTCGCCTAGCTATGCCTCTGCCAACCTCAAATCCTTTAGAACTGTGCCTCAGTTCGTAAGCACCTAAAGCCTAGAGGATCTCTACCGGCTTACATCATGGCATTCCTTGACTAAGCAGCATTTCAAGTGTTACTGAAACTCCTACCCCCTTCCTCACAGCATATGCTTCATTCACACCTATCGACCTTGCCGTGCTTGCACGTGCCGAAAGTATGCACGTTATTATCACAGTTCAGTTGATCATGATGTGCGCGTGTAGATCTGCAAAGCTCCGAATGCAAATCCACTCAACAGAATGGCACACTCTAGAACTCTATTTTTGTGTGCGCAGCCGTTGTATTTATATTGAGGACTTAACAGAAAGGGGCTGCACAACCATCAGCCAAAGTTTCCAATACACTGGCTTACTTTTTCGAGGTGGCTTTAGAGGGTTCGTTTCTTGCTGCCACATTTTGCCGCCTGGTTTTTGTGAGTACTGTGATATCCGTCTTTGTTGCACGTCTGACGTGAGCAGCAACAGCAGTTAATTAATCAGTAGTAATGGTTTCTGTGCTCTTGATTGATGTGCTCACCCTTGGTCTTGGCTTTAAGCTGTTCTTGAGCCACTGCCACCACTGCCAGCCATCGGGTCGCTGTAAAGCCGTGTAAAGCTATGCAGGGGTGGCTTGGAGATAATGCAAATAGCAGACAATTAGCGTTTGCACTACTCGTGTAGTGTTTCTGGAAAATTGCATTCTGGGTTCTCTGCCACTTTTTCATCACACGTCCTTTGCAGCATTGATGCGACCAGCTCGCCAAGATTATCTTCGGCCACCATTCCAAGCCTTTCGACCAGTGAGAGCGCTGCGTGGTCCCAGGCTCACATGCTCCGCCGCAGCCTGCCTGCCGCCGCCGAGACGACCCGAGGAACTGCAGCAGCCGCCGTCCCCGCCGGGCGGTTCGGGTACAGTGCTTGGACCACCACCGCTGGTGCCCCGTCTTCGGCCATGGCAAAGGCATCTGCCATGGGCGTCCGTGCTGCTTCTGCAAACGAGCCGCCCGGTGGCGCTGCAGCAGCTGCTGCTGCTCCAGACACTTCCGCCGGTGGAAGTGGCGGCCTTAGTGACGCTGGTAGCCTGCAGCACGCACCAGCTGCCTCGGATCATGGTGCTGCTGCTGGGACCGCTGAAGGAAGGCGGATGCAGCAGCCCGCGTGGCACAGCTCGATCCCGCAAGGGACCAGGATTGGCACGCTGAGGCCGACTAGTACGTCTTCGGCGGCCTCCGCTCGTGTCTCGCCCGACTCGACGCCTCGCTCTTCGCCGCGGCCCGACTGCGTCGACCGGCCGAGCGTGCAGCAGCGGCAGCTCGTCGGGTCGTCGGTCACCGGCAGCCTGCACCAGCTGCAAGCACAGCCGAGGTGTGGCAGCGCTTGTAGCAGCGTCAGCAGCAGCAGCGTTTGCAGCGTCGGCCGCTCGCCTAGGGACGCCTCGGGGCTGCCGAGGCCACCTCGAGGCCACAGCAGCGACGGTTCGTCGTTGGCTCGATCTCTCAGGCGGCCGAGTGGCGTCGGTGGGGCTGCTGCTGCTGCTGACTGCCCGCGGCCGGCTGCGTCCGGCGATCGGTCGCCAGCCGCTGCGGCGGTCTCAGTCGACCGTCAGCCTGCACAGCCGGCCAGGGCCTCACCGCAACAGCTGACAAGGCAAGGCATACGTCAGCTGCTGGTGGCCGACATGCAGAAGCGCATCAGCGACAGCCCACTGCTGCCGCGGACTGCCACCATCGTAGCAGGCGCGCCGCCGCTGCCCCAGCGCTCGCAGTCGTCCGCGGTGGCGGCAGCGGCGCCGCCGCTGCAGCGGCGTTTGCCAGCGCCCATTCACTACTCGAGGGCCGATTCGGGTCCAGATTTTGGTCTGAACAGAAGGGACGCTCCGACGTCCATCGGCTCCTCTGCATCCACGTCCGGCGCTAGCCGCCCTTCAGCAGCTGCGGCCGGTGCAGTGGTGGCGGCGGCAGCTCGTGGCTCGTCGTCCATTCCGGCGCCGGCTGGAGCAGCCAGGGCGCGGGCAGCAGCAGCTCCACGTGGCGCTGATGCAGCCGACCCGTCACCGTCGTCGGTCGGCACTCCTCGGTCGCCCGCCCCGACGGCTGTCCGCAGCCGCTTTGGCGGGCTCGGCAGCAGAGCGACCTCGGAGTTGGCTGCCTCCGGTCGGAGCCAGCTGCCGGCGCGCTGAAGCCGCCTGCTGCTGCCTGACGAGAGAGTCAAGCTTGCTTCTTCCAGCTGAGACACGTCGGTTTCCTCGGGGGGGGGCCCTGATCAGGCCTGGCATCGTGATGCTTTGGACGCTGGGCACGCTGCGTCGGTGGAGCTGTGATTTGTTTGTGCCCTCCTCCTTCCTCCTCACCACCGCCGTCCACGGAAAATCAAGCCGCCCGTCTGTCCGGCGTCGGAAGTCGATCCGGCGAGGCGTGCTGTCGGCTCTGATCCTGGCATCGGCTCGTCGGCCGACGTAAAGATAACCTACCACACGGCTAACCCGGTGCCATCGTGCAACTGCTGACCTTGACCTACTCAGGGCTATGTTAGGCTTGTGTGCCTTACCCAATCAATTTTTTGCTGCTGTCACGTTGGAGACAAACCTATACTGGCCGGCTGATGACGTTCTCGACGAGCTGAGTGTGGTAGCCTCTGCAGGCAGATCGGCGCAGGTTTGCCGAGCCGATTCATTTGTGCTCTGTTGATCTAGTGCAGCCAGCCCCCTCACCCCTTCCCCAGTCAGCTCACTCTTCGGTAACTCGACGGTGCAGCCCTGCAGGGCCGAGCTGCTCGTTTGCCGCCCACGGTACGATTTGAGTGAGCGATTGGTCGGCTTCTGGTTCATGCGGCTTTCCTGGCTGCTAGCTCCGCTTTTATTGATGCAGCGGCAGCAGAGCCTGCCCGCCACCCCGCGATCGACGGTACATCCGCGGTGCTTCGGGATGGCACCTGCATTAGCTGCGGCCACTTTTGCATATTAAACCCGTGCACACTGCCTTGCTGTGGCAGTGCTGCTGCTGTGAACGTCTTTTACTACAGCGATGACCTTGAAGTGAAAAGTCAAAGAGAGCCCTCGACTGACTGTTTTATCTAGTTTGCTGCTGCTGTGCCACCCCACCATAGCCCACCCCTCTCTGATTCTGCCCCTAGGGACCTAGTCGTGATCGTGTGTCGAGATGTGGTACTAGTGTCATCAGAAGGTGTGTGCAGGTCTTGCTGCTACTGCAAGCCTGCCTGTATAGGTTGCATAGTACGAGTGTTATCGGTTCACTGGCCGAGTTTGCGTGCTGTCTCGTTAAGGAATGGTATGGTGGTTCTATAATTAACTAACGGCTTGATAGACTCGACGATCCAGAGGTTCGCTTGGCGAATCAGGTAATTGGATTAGTTACATTTGATGATTGTCTGCATCGTGCCAGTAAAGAGAGTGAGTTTCCAGCACATTATTTTGACAGCCGATACATCCAACATATCTGCTGCCAGACTTGGCTTGAGGATAATGTGGCTGGAGGTCACGTCAGATGCAACATACATGCCAAAGAGCAGGTTCGCTACACGTAGCCGTGAATGCCGGGTGCAAACGAGAACCCGGTTGAGTAAATGGACTTTCCACTTAGCACAGCCATTAAGATTCAATGACCATAGATTATACTTATCTCCAAATGGGTGTGCGTGGTACTTTTTAGGCTGTGGGATGCAGAGGTTTCGTGGCGGTTTCCCTTTGGCATAAAAGTGGCTTTTTGTTGTAAAAGAGCCACGACATTTTTTTATGGGCTCGGGGTAAAGAGGCATGTCGGAACTGCGTTTCTAGAGGGGCCTCACTCAGGCCTAGAGGGATGTACAGGAGTTCCATCAGAGTCCCTCCAGTCCGCCTTTAGTAGCTGCCCTTTGAGCATCTTTCTTGGCCAAAGGTCAAATAAAGGAAACCGATTCAACATTCCGATTCTCATTTACAGGCTGTATGGCGACTATCATCCATGCTTACGGACAATTAAATAATGCCTGCCGAAGGACTCTAACCGGGTGGTGAAGTCGACATGGATCGTAACGTGCAAACATCTTAATGCTGGAGTTAGACCAAGACCAAGAGGGCCTTATAGGAAGGCAGACCTTGACGATTTGAGCTGAATGTACTCCTCACAACCCTCGGGGGGGGGGGCGGCGGCAGGTAGGGGGCCAGCGATCCACTTGGGTCTGCCTAAAAGGCAAGATCGTGGAGCATCCATTCTTTGTAAGCACCCTGGGGCATAGTAAGACCTTTCGGTGCCTGGGGCAAAGCTACACATGGGGACCCCCTCTCCGGGTCAAAGATTGCTGCAAAATAGCTCCAGCACAGAAGAAATGCAAAAAACACGCTAGCACGAGTATAGAGTCGAGAAACTCTCAGATAAGAAGGAATTATCTTCAGCTTGCTAAAGAACGTTCACGACTAGCAACTGATACGGCTATGGTGAGAAGAACTTGCAAGGCAACTCTCAAATTAGGAAAAACATCTTCTCCATAGCTGACAATGAAAGACATGAGTTCCAGTGGTCTTTAGTGCCGAGTCGTGACGTGTGGCAAGGAGCATTTTACAGTCACATTTTTTGTTGTACAGCCATTTTAGTCGCATTTTTCATTGTACGGCCATTTTCCATCAACGTCTGAAAAATAGAAGCCTCCAAGATCCAGACATTGCTGGAAGAGTTTGGTCTGGTCAGGTATCTTCAAAAGCTTCTCAACTGCCAACACAAAACCAAATTTAGCATCAAGATCTTTGAGCCGGAAAGACCTAGCTGTAATTACCTGACTGAGATAGTGTATGCTGTCCTTCCTGATTCTTGAGATCTCCTCTGCCGTGAGACCAACATCTTGAGAGTTCTCCATGTATCTGTGCCCTTCAGCAGATTCTTAGTTCAGCTGCAACTCCCCACAATTCATATCTTCTTTTGGCATCTAGTGGTGATTCCTGGCACAAGCCTTCTCAAAGTCTTGACAACTAAATCTCAAGAGAGTCATCATAAGAGGCGTCTGTGAAGTTTATCTTTGGATCCGGCAGTCTTTTCTGAATGCGGTCAATCTTCCTTAAGATGCTGTATGAAAATGGCAACAGAGCCAAGGAGTGAAAGTTCAAAATACAATGTAGGAGACTGCCAACTTCCCTTCTCGTCTCTCACAGAGTTCCACTTGTGTGCTCAAACAGTTGCTCCAAAAGCCCTGCAATGCTGTTCATCCATCATGTATAGCTTTCACAGCCTCCACTCTTGCAATCCACTTTGTTGCACAGTCACGTTCGACAGCGATGGCTAAGACTTCCTTCAGTTCTTCCCACCCTCAGACTCGATCTTGACGAAATTGAGTAGGTGCTCTCTGGTGTTCCAAAAAAGGTAATGAAAATGCAATCTTGACTTACAGCATGAACTCCTGCCAGGTTCAAGCTGTGATTATCACGGTTTACAATGATTGCCCTCTCATTGTGGAGAGTATTCTCATTTGGACACATTACAAGTGGCCAGACGTGACTGCTGCGTTGTCGTAGCACAGCCAGTTAAGCCTAGCTTGTGTGCTCTAATAGTGTGTCGCTGCTCAGTGGCTCGCTCTTGACGCGAGGAGGTAGGAGCCGGGCTCGCCCTTGATGCTCTGCAGCCGCCTGTGGCAGGCAGGATGGGGCGAGCGGATGGCGAGGACCGTCGGAACGCCGACGGATGGTGAAAGGCCGCGCGATTATTGCGCTGCGAGCGCCTGCCGAATAAACGACGGTTAAAGACCCCTCTTGGCGTTTCCGTGCCGTCGCGTCTGCGACGACCGTGCGTCAAACTAAAGCTTGGTGTGCAAACGTATTTAACTGGCTCAGCCAGCAATAGTGGAGTCCATTGAAACAAGGACTTGCTTGAAATCAAGATTGGTATTCTCATTTGAAAAAGTTAAACAAAAATATTCGCACTCCATTTCGCTTTAGACGCCCCTGGAGACATTTGCCCCCTCTGCCTGCCCACCCCTTGCTACGCCCCTCGAGCGCCCCTGGAGTCCGCCAGCATCTCGAGACGTAATGCTGGGCTTCGAGGAAGGGGCTAGGAACTTGAATTTCTGGAGGCTTTTCGAGCAGCACTAATTCGGCGCGAAGATTCGAGGTTTTCCTCCAGAGGGGATGCGCCATTTTTTTCTAGGTGGAGCTGCAAAGGCTGCTGGACAGACGGTAGACAGCAGCGCGAAAGCACCGGGTTGGCTTCCAGAGGCGGCTATCTTTTTCTTAAAGAGAGCGATCATATTTTGAGGGGGTGCTTAAGAGGCAATTTTTTATAGACATTTTTGAAGAGGCTTCGACCTTTGGCCTTCGACGCGAAGCTCGAGGCTCTCCATCATTGGGGGGGGGGACAAGCTTTTTTTTTAGGCTCTACGGGTCTGATCAGGCTTCCAAGCGGCTTGCCTTGGGCACGGAGTTTTTTACTTTCCTAAAACTGAGAATAATACATTTCTTGAGAGGGGCACCGAATCAAAGTCCAGAACCTTCCAGAAGAGTCTGGAATCAAAATGGCCTCCAGAAGGGATGACCATTTCCTCTCCGATGAAATAAAATGTGGGAGCGAAAATATAGTCGCTTGAAAATTATAGCAGCTTAAATTATATTAAGAAAGCTTAAAAATTTTTTAATCAGCTTCAGAGTCTGCAAACAGCAGTTACCCACGGTCGCTATCCGTAGTAAGTCGGTCATGCGGATAGCACTCAGCCATGTCGTTCCTGTATTCCTTAGCGCGGCAGCGCAGTGGGGGGGGGGGGGGGTAAGTGAAGTGAACAATATTTGCTGTGCCTCCAGCTCCCCTGAAAGCCTGTAGGAGACCGCCGCACCTGAAGAGAGGTTCCAGATTTCTGCCTGACATAATCGTGTCGGGCGGCGCACGTCTGGTGCTCGTGAATTCAAGGTGAGCCTTTAAAATGTTGCTGGGGGAGTACTTTCATTTTATTTGAGAAAAGAAAGGCTGCTCGAGTCAGCGGCTTGCACGTTCAGCGCCAGTTTTGAGAGGGAAATAATGATAGTTCTAAGTCGATTTGTAGGGGCCTGCCAAGAAGGACGGGCCTTCGGCACGCAGCTTCGAGCGGGGACACAACTTCCCAAGAGTTTCAAAAGGGGCATCCGGGCGCATCCGAGCCGCTCAAAAATACCTGCGAGCTCAATTCGCGCGTAACGTTCGCGGGTGAAATAAAAATGAGATAACTACCTGAGGAGGCCGTGTGCGGAGCCTTCGGAGCGAGCATCCCATCCGAGTGAAGGCCGCGACGCTTCTCCCCATCATTCCATCGGGCTCGGGTTATAGCGTCGCGCTCGTAGCAAAGGCTTCCGGCTGCGTCCGTGCTCTCAAGAGCGGCTCTTCTCGGCCAGCGAGCCGCTAGCAGAGCGAGTCGCCGGGAGTCACGAGGCGCGGGTCACTCGCGAGCGCTCGACGACAGCCTTTAAGGCTCTACTGCCGCTTCGCGAAAGCAGGCTGTCAAATCGGCGACTAGAATTTTTCATTAAAGCTGGTGCTCTCTGCAAGCGGGTTGAACCGCTGCGGAAGCTTCAGTCCCCCCCTCCCCAGCAGCGTCACCTATCCCGCACACTCAACCTCGGCCAACGGCCAGGAAGCTCTCCCTTTTCTCGCGGTCGGTCAGGGCTGGCACCGGCCTTCTGGCTGTAGCCGTAGGCAGCGTCCCCGGCGGAGCAACGTGCTGCCTTTCCCTCGCATTCCAAGCAGCACTTTGCTTCTCTGGCCGCCGGCAGAACATTGTAGTCAGCAACTTCCTCTCGTTTTCCAGCTTCTGTCTTAGCTAGTTTTGCCATGCAGGCTGACTTTACACAGCTGCAGCCTGAAGGAAGGTGCAGCTAAGCGGGGGGGGGGGGTAGCTCGTCCGCATGCACACATCTATGAGTTATGGCGCAGAGCGAATCCAATTGACCCGAATAAAGTCGCGTACGCTTGAATGCCTAACTGCCTGATTCAGCGCGACGGAAATAACCAAAACATTTTTACTAGTGTCTGCAGCTGCTTTTGTGATTCGACGTGTCGAGGCCGAGATAGCCTGGAAGGCAGGCAGGCAGGCTCTCGCTCTACACGACCGAGATCCTGGTTTCGAATCCTGAAGTGGGCGATCCTTTACTGTCACCTGCAAGCGGCGGTGACAGCCGTTAAGGCTCTTCTTCTGATACTCAAAATGAAGCTGTCAAATCGGCTAAAACTTGTGGTTGGTCGGTTTATTACGCAGCCGGTGCCAGCCATGCAAGCGAACATGCAGCTCAGAAAAATGGATCGCGTTGTACAGCCCCTGCCCCGGATGAGGCAGCGTATCTCGAGGTGTCATATCCGTTCATCACTGTACAAGAGACAGAATTGCCAATGAGTTTTCGTAACCACACATGACAATGTTACAGGACTTCTTGCTTGGATCAATGTGGCGACGTATCAGTGTAGCAATATATTGTTGGGAACTAGCATTTAAAAAAAAATTCTGTTCGTTAAAAAATATTTAAAAAAATTTGAGCTGTATATCCCAGCGGCCGAGTTCTTTTAAAGAAGATTGACAAAAATGTTGAGGTTGAGATCTGAGCTGAGTAACAGCTCCTAATCTCAATTGTTAAATGTTATAACAGTCAGTTTTTCGAGTCAAGACATAAAGTACACTAGCTGATCTAACAGTCTCTTTAATATAGCGACATAAGAGCCTTTACGGCTATCACCACTGCTTGCAGCGGCGACAAAGAATCTCCAACTGCAAGATTATAGCCACGACTATGGGACCAAGGTCAAGAAAAGCAGCCTCCTTACCTAGTGTGCCATCGCGGGTTACGTCATAACAGACTGACTGGATTTACCGTGCGACTGCAGAGCTGCTGCATTGCAAGTGCGAGTTACGATGATGAACGTTCGTTGAAGTTTCACTGATTACCCGGCTAGTATCCATCTGGGCCACTGGATTAACATTAACAGAAAGTCATATTTTATTGAATAACCTTTCACGGGCTCGGTGAAATGCATTTAACTTCAGCTAATAAACTGACTGCATAACTGATTCCTGCTATCGAATGACCTAATAACTGTATATTCCCCGTACTCCAACTGCATTTAACGACACGTATCTTATGTAATACGCTCTTGTATATATATATATATATATATATATATACGTATATATATATATATATATATATATATATATATATATATATATATATATATATATATATATATATACGCTCTTGTATATCCATTTGTGTGTTGGCTTCCAGCTGAACTTCGCCACGACGACCTCAGATATTCGATTTATTGCCTGAGAAATAGGCTCCATTACGACCGGCTGCTTTAGGAGGTAGGTTATCTATCCCCAGAGCTGTCCAATAGGTGCGAAAATATGCAAAAACTACTAGTTCAAGCTACGATCTGCAAACAGATTGCAGGTATTCTCAGCATTCAGGTATACTTTAAGAAATGGAACAAACGTGTGGGCTAGTCGGAGCTTCGCTCACGTGACCGTCTGTCCAGTAGTACCTCTCTATTTGCCATAGCATAGAGAGAACCGGGCGAAATTATGTAAGGTATATAAAAATTTATTTATGAGAGTATAAATCATATATATACGCATCTATGAAAGTCTTACAAAATGACACAACCTTTAACCTAAGCTCGCAGCTGCATTCAGCCGCCTTGAACCTCCTCAGTACTTCCTGCGTGCCCCGGCGTGTTGGTGTGCCGGCGTATTACTGCTAGAGGACTCCCTGCTCGTCATGGCTTTCTCATCGGTGCATAGTCTCAGAAGCCTATCGACGAGTCGTGCCATGGACCAGGCTATCAAGCATGTCACTGTAATTGGCGGTGGATTGATGGGCTCCGGCATAGCACAGGTAGGTCTGTAGCCCCTCTAATAAGCTGGCGTCTTAAAAAGCATCGCTGATGCACGCGAAGCTTTATAAAGCAACTGGGAATGGTTTCAGGTGACAGCGCAGGCAGGGATCAAGGTAACCATCGTTGATCAGACTGATGCCCTGTTGAAAAAAGCAATGGGAGGCATAGAGAAAAGCCTGCAGCGAGTGGCGAAGAAGTTACACGCCGACAACCCTAAGGTGGGTGCCTCCTGCCTTCCTAATGCCGTTCTACTTTCCTAGCCATTTTTGCCTTGGTACCCTGCGTAGATCGAGATGTGAATGGCAGTGCTGCCTGAGCGAGTTCACGAATATCTTATCGGTCGTATTTGCAGTATTGAAGTGCACCGGTCTTATTAGGTGCTCTTGTCCCGGTATCGGTCAGATGCCCCCTTGTCTCGGCAAACCGAACTGCTGCTGAGCATCATATTTGGCCATTAGGGCCTCGCCTTCGGCCGGTGCATCATGTTCCCAGCTATGCTTCCTTACATATGGCACTTCGTTTGAGCCAACTGGTAAACAGGCCTATCGGTCTGCAATGAGCACCTCAAGGTTTTGCCTCGTCGTTACTGCAACCCGATTGGTTGAGCATGTACGGCATTACGTACGCGGCTAATTAGTATGGTCCAGATGTAACAGCAAAATCAAGTGATGGCAGTAAAACGTTTTTTTTTTAAGATCAGTGCTCAGTTCATGTGGAGATCGCAACCATTAACCTGGAGGGCATAAACCCAAAGTGAAACTCGCGAATCAAGTTAATTATGGAAAGAGCCAAAGGCCCTGCAAAGCAATCTAGTTGAACATTTTCCTCCGTTGGGGCTCCTTTCGTCTGGACATATGCCATAACAAGTTAGGCTAAGTGATGATGCCTGACCGTGTAGTTACCTTGATATGTCGAGCTACTTATGTCCCAGGAATGGCCAGATTGCTTTTTGTGCTGACTAAATACTGAGATGTCTGAATGATGTCTTTGCTCGCACAAATAGTCTAGGCTGTGGAACGCTAAGGAGCCGCTACACCGACTATCGCTTTTCACTTATTGTTTACAGTGCTAGTATAATCGATTCCGTTCACAGTGAGCGTTGAGGCTATGAGCCGTGGCCAGAGAGATGCTCTTATCTAGGCACTACTTTAGAATGTATGCCATTTGATCCGAGAGAGACTTACTGCAAGAAACCATTTCTTATTCATTAACGTTTTAGAGCTCATCTTGGTCAAGTACTGACCGCTTGGTTGTCATTTCTAACAAGCCTAACATCACTAAATTTTTAATGCTTCACTTGAATAATAATTTTTTTGTCATTCAGATTGGCGATAGTTCAACCAATACTTGTCAATAGCCTGATGTGGATTCTGAGGGATACAATTATCCCTCAGTCCACTGCCATCCTTTTTGTCAATGGTTCTTGGAACAGTTGCCTGCTAAAGAGCTCCTGGAATACGTACACAATTGGATTTGCTAGGACAATCTCAATCGGGACTCAAGCGACATTATTCTGCAGAAACCGCACTCATTCATGAGACTAATGGGGTCTAAGTTGTTCTAAACAAAACTTGTAGTAATCATCTCATGATAACGTTATGGCTTAATACTGGCAAAAGTAGAACTGACGAGCAACGTTAGTAGGCTTGATGCTAGCAGTTTAACTAGTATTACAGATGTACTCATATTTGTAGGTGATTGCCGTGGACACAAAAAGAGGGCTTCTAGCATCCGTATAAGTCAGCTTTTCTGCATTTCATTTTTGGCATCGTGTGGGTTTTCATGCCTGATCTTCCAGTGGCCTGAAAACCATCACAGAAATTGTTACTGACAGTCGTCAGTAATAAATGTTTGAACGTCTATCTTCATGCACCGTGGTTAAGTTTGAGAGGCTGGACATGGCAAGCCTGCTAATTCAAACTTTAGGACAGAATATGAACTTGCTGCTTCTCCTTCAAATCTTTTATATTTCATAGTTTAAAATGTTTAATGGGATAAGCAAACACGACAAACGCTTTTGCTCATAGCTGTTTTTTCAGCCATCTGGTCTCGTGCAGTGCACCAGGCCTTAGAATAATGTATAATAATAACATTTATAGTGCCCTTAGAGAACTAAATCTCATTCTAGGCACTTCTAGGCCCTGGAAATGGAAGTGTATCAATTGGCTAGTTATAACTTTCACACTTTCAGCATGCACAAGCACATAAAGGACAATTCACACGGAAGAAGCAAAGGCCGTGAGGAACAGGCAGGTTTTTTAGTTTCTTTTTAAATGTCGTTTAA
Organism: Cristatella mucedo; assembly: GCA_009760855.2. Classification (NCBI taxonomy): domain Eukaryota; kingdom Metazoa; phylum Bryozoa; class Phylactolaemata; family Cristatellidae; genus Cristatella; species Cristatella mucedo. Next base: position 2,649,162 of record WPIO01000010.1, on the reverse strand, counting down.
GTCAGGAGATGATGTGATGTCAGCCGGTAGTGAGCACTTTCTCCAAGCAATTTGATGTTTGTTAGAGGGACAAAAAACGACAAGAGTAAGATGTTTGGGTAGTGTGATGGGAAACCTGATTAGGAAGTTGGTTAGTATGATGGGAAGCATAATTAGAAAGTATTTCAGATCGATAAGCCGGAACAATAGAAGAAAGGCACTTAAATATGAGTGTCAATACGCTGCTGGATGAGGAGTCGTTGCAGGTCACTAAGAAGTGTTGTACTGAGGCACTTGCAACGTTTGCAGCAGCAAGCCTCGAAGCAGCAGGGTTTTGCACAAACTATAAGCACCTTATTGCCCAGACTGGAAGACCTGCAAATAGTAACTTGTAAAAGTCGAGACTGAATGTCAGAAATGCATTTACCAACTTAATGTCTTGAAAGCTTTTAGTCTTCTTGGACTGTACTTGCGCACAGTAAGTTAGCTTCTGGGCATATCTTACACTGGCCTGCAACAGCACTAGCAGCCTTGAAGCCGATCCAATGTTGCAAAGGACTGCATATTTGTTATTCTCCACTCTGCGATTGATGTCAATCTGGCAATCGTCGGTGCAGAGTTTCTTAGGCTTCCTTGGCCGTGTGTGATATAGTTTGACTGTAGGTTTTACGGCAGAACTGCATTTGGTTTCATAGTCTTAACCTTTGGGAATTCAGGAAAGGGTTGTCGGTGTGACTTTGCTTTGTGTACAATGTTGTACTGAGCCTTTTACATTGTGGTTGAAATAAGGACATAATGTCTGTTAATTGTGGTGAATGAAGGTAGCAGTACCGGGTTTGTATCTTTTAATTTAGTTGTCCCGTCGTCATTTTCGTCAGAGGATGTCTCGAATGCTGCTGCTATTTTTGGCCACTGGCATCGGCACGTAGTGTTGAATTGTGGGCAGTCGAGCAGGCTGTCACCTGCTGTTTTGTCAATCAATTTGCAAGTGCAGCATCGACGTTGTTAACAAAAAGAGAATTCCCTTAAAAAGAGAAAGGCCATTGCACACAGTTTACTCTTCTCATCGTTGGATTATGGCAAGAGTCAAAGGTTTCTTTTTATTCAAAGACTGCAATCAACAATAGTCGCGTGCATCGAATGCTCTTGTCAAAAGGGTGGTGAGTAGTCTGCATATGTTTCTTAGCAGTGGACTGTAGCAGGGGTTGCCATCTCTTGCGGGTCTCTGGTTTTGGAGCGAATTCTGGTTATACGCTCCGCTTGCTGCATTCGTCACGAGTATCATTAGCTTAGTACGACGTGAGTGCAAATAAGGGCATGACGTTGCACTTGAACGTTTTCCTTAATACTTAAGTGCTTTCAGGACAACCATCCACCCAACGTTCATTCGGCATGCTGTGGTAAACGATTCACGGCTCATGCCGACCAAGTAGTGATGGCCAAGCGGAGTGGTCGAGAGAACTCGTGAACGGGTAGCAGGTGCAGCTAGTCGATGTAAAAAAGGCGTTTGGGATCGGCTGCAATGTACATGCATCCAGCTTTGTGTGAGGTGCTGCAGCAAGTGTTGCATGCATAGCAGCAGTTTTGTACGGCTTTAAACGGAAAAAGTTTCACGGGGAGGGAACGCTAGGCACAGCTGGGTGTCGTTGGCATGAAAGAGTATACTGCGATCTGCCCTCTGGCCTCAAAAGTGATACTGAGTGGAGTCTCGTGGATCGGAAGTCGATGAGGTTCGGTCGGCGTCCCTCGATTTGGGCAGTGCTTCACCGGTGAGCATCATAGCTGACCTTGCCTGGTCAAAGCAGGAAGCGTTTGGAATGAGCCAGAGGGATATGAGTAAAGCCATTTCTAAGAACGGCCACAAAGATCAGTAGTAGTTCTGCTTGAGCAGCACGCCTGTCACGGATTTTAGTTGGCACTGGTAGGAAACTTAAGGGAGGCATGTAGCTGGCTGGCCCTACTCATTGTACAATGAAAAAGTGGTTCTGCATCTTAAAGCCAGCAGAGAAACTGAAATTGCTACATCTAGAGTGACGAGTGGAGTGTTGCTCACGCATGCTTTTATGTTGTGTTGTAGGTTTTTGATGCTGCATAGCCTTTGTGTGGCAGGACGAGGTCATGTAGCTCTTACTTCGGGGGGGGGATCCTTTATTGTGTTTAGGGGTGTGGCATGCATCGATCTGTCTAGTGAAACCAGCATCTAGTAGCAGCTAAGAAAGTAGCACTTACCTGTTTTTGCCGAACGTTTGCTTCTCGTTTGTACAGCATATCTGCCTATTCCTTTCCGCTCCTCGAGCCCTTGGTTGGTCGTCTGTAGCAAAGCTTTCGATGCTTGTTAGGCAAAAATCATCAAATGTTGCTTGTTAGGCAAAACAAATAGTGTAACCGCGAGTTTTTTCCACGATGTTTGATTAAGAAAAATATTTATAGATGTGTATAAGTCAAGTAATTTAACCGACTAGTATAACTGCTTGGACACACGTGTTTTGTTGGGCAGGTACCATCCACTGGCTGTACCTGGCCTTTTTTTGCTGAAGTGCGGGCTCTTGGCGATGGCAGGTGACTGGAGGAGGCTGCCGAATTTCCCTTTCAGGACGTAGCTGCCGGCTCAGGCAAGAGCATTAGACATTCCATTCGCCTAAACAAATTACGCGAGGCACGAGTGGGTGCATGCTTGCTCTGTAGGTGCTTACTTGCCGCCGAAAATCAGAGACCTCTATGTCACCATTTCTCATTAAATACAGTGACTTTTTTTCTATGCTAGTTTATTTTATGTTGGCTTTGACTTCTTCCTTTTTCATTTGTTCCGGGTGTTGCTGCTCGAATCGCTCACAACGCCTGCACTTGAGTAACAATTGTTTTACCATAGAGAGGGAGGGAGGGAGGAAGAGGGAAGGAGGGAGGGAGAGAGAGAGAGAGAGAGAGAGAGAGAGAGAGAGAGAGAGAGAGAGAGAGAGAGAGAGAGAGAGAGAGAGAGAGAGGAGAGAGAGAGAGAGAGAGAGAGAGAGAGAGAAAGGGAGAGAGAGAGAGGAGAGAGAGAGGAGAGAGAGAGAGAGAGATGAGGAGTGAGAGAGAGAGAGAGAGAGAGAGAGAGAGAGAGAGAGAGAGAGAGAGAGAGAGAGAGAGAGAGAGAGAGAGAGAGAGAGAGAGAGAGAGAGAGAGAGAGAGAGAGATAAAGAGAAAGAGAGAGAGAGAGAGAGAGAGCAGCGAGTGTCGTGTTTCCTTTGCTTTGGCTTTGAACCCAGTCGCTGCTCCTGGTCGGTCGCTTTTTTCTCCCATTTCACAGGCTGGGGAGGAGCTCTACAAGTCAGCCCTGAGCCATATCAGCGTGTCGACCGACGCAGGTGGAGCTGTTGCAAAGACCGATTTGGTCATTGAGGCGATTGTTGAGAACGTGGATGTAAAGAAGAAGCTGTTCTCCGCTTTAGACGGCGCTGCTCCCAAGTATGATGAGAGCCTTATTTTGCTGCTGCGCTTTGCATGCCTCTTTCTGTTGTCTTGCCAACACTTTTGTGCCACCCAGGATGGGTCTGCATTGATTACCTAGCCTACGAAAAGCAGTTTTTCGTGTCTGGTTCTTAATTACTATTAGTTTTTGAACAGGCACACCATATTCACCAGCAACACGTCTTCGATACCCATAAAAGATATAGCCGTGGCAACAAAGAGACTGGACAGATTCGGTGGCCTGCACTTCTTCAATCCAGTACCAGTCATGAAGTTGCTAGAGGTAACAGTCGTCACCGTTTGGAGGTAGTACAAAGCAGGCAGCATCTGCAATGCATGCAGCACAAGCGGCGCACTCTTTTTCCTTTGGCCAAATCCACACTCTCCACGATCCTCGGTCTTAGCCTAGGCCTGAGGTGCTCACATGTCGTGACCCCGGGTGTTTGTTCGAGTCGTGCAGCAAGCATTTCTGAAATGCTCACTACAACTTTGAATGATAGCCAGTAAGCGCTTTCTCTCTCGCCATATACATTAGGCTGTGGAATCAGGTGACCTATACTTAAACTGGCAAAAGACCACTCATTACCCGATGGCTGTCCAGGGCGTCTTGTAGGCTTTCTGGTAACTGCTAACAGTAACAGTAAAACAGCTGTTTTTTGCCCACAATAAAACAATACTAAACAGTCGTTTTTTCTAACTGCTTTACTGTTTATAACGGAAATTTTTAAGCAAAAATATCTACAGTTGAAGCTCCATCGTTCATTAGGGATATGTAATATGTAACAAAATAAATTTTAAAAATTTGTTTTGAATGTATTAGTGATGATTCTATCTAATAGGCCAAAACTAAATTTAAAGTGCAATTTTGCAAGATATTAATTAAATTGATCTTTTACCGTCAATAAATATTTATGTTCATTTCGACCATGTCTTCAGTTTTGGAATACATCGCAAAACGAAAGAATCCAATTATAGAAGAACTAGAATAGCGGTTCTCAACCTGTGGGTCGCGACCCCTTTGGGACTTAGGGACCATCAGAAAACATGCATTTCCACATTTTGCACACAATAATTTTATGGTTGGAGGTTGCCACAGCATGAGGAACTGAATTCAAGGGTCGTTACATTTAGGAAGGTTGAGAACCACTGAGCTAAAAGTTCAATGTGGACGATGCAATAAAAATCATCAAATGTTCTGGAAACTCCACGGCTAGGTTGAAGGATTGATCATCTCAAAATTGATGAAATTGATTTTGATAAACCTGCTGGAGGGTGTACATCAAAGGAAGAGCCTGTGAACAATAAGAGAACAAAAACAATCGCCGATTTCCTGGTGCGAAAGAGTCTGAAGGAGATTGTTACCAATCTGGCTACTGATGGAATATCGATTAGAGCTATCACTAGAAACAAGTATATACAGCAATCAATCTCACGGGATGAAGGAGATTGTTACCAATCTGGCTACTGATGGAATATCGATTAGAGCTATCACTAGAAACAAGTATATACAGCAATCAATCTCACGGGATGGATTCAAACTTCCAGCAAACGAAAGCGATGGGATGAAGCTCGTGCATGATGATTACAAAGAAAAGAGAAACAAAGCGAATGCCGACATCAAGGGAAAACTCGAGAGGAATAAAGTTTAGCATGACTCTGGAAGAATACACAACCGTGAGAGGACATTGATTCTTCACAGTCAACATTCATGATAGAACAACAATCACGACAGGTCTCGTTCGCACATTTGGTTCGTGCACTGCTCTCGATATGATCGAATCAATGAAACCGCATTTGAGCGTTTTTGAAATAAAAATGAGAGGGATTTGGTGATAACTACTCAGGAAGGCTGCAGTAAATTAGAAATGCATTAGCCACATCGATGTCATCGGACAGTTCTGCTTAAACCACGATCTGCACCTTGAAGAATGGGACAAATTGTACAAGAAGAGTACTGAGATGGACGATTTAAACCTGGATAGTGACGATTTGATGAAATGGACAATTTTAAAGCAGGTACGAACTTGGCAGGGATCAGCAGTTATATACTAGGAGACTTGATTACCACGATCTGCTCACGAAATCATCAAGCTTGTCAAATTCTTCAAAAAATCAACTTCGAAATAGTGTCTTCCCATCCAAAGTAAAAGCTGAGTTCGGGTGCGAGATTGGACTGCATTTTGACGTAAAGACACGCCGGAACTCCATCTCAACGATGTTAGAGCCGCTAGTAAATACTTGAGTCTCCATCCGCGAGACACGAACGAAATTCAGGGTGCTGGAAACGATTGAGACATTGTATTTTGACACTCTCAAAATTCTTCTGAATGCAGTGGAATCTGTGAACCTTGCTGTTGAGAAACTAAGTCGAGAAGACGCGACGTTGATAAGTGCTGGAACAATTTTAGAGTTCATGTTTAACAAGCTCTCTAACCTGAAAAATCACATTAGTACCTAGCTCATGGAAAATGTGAAGTGTCGCGTTGAAGAGCGATTGAACAAGGATGTTACGAACCTCATACGCAGCCTCAAAAATCCATCTCGCCCAGTCAAAAGCTACATTAAATTTTGCAGGAAATGTAGTGTCTCGTCTATTTGGAGTCAACGAGGTTGTCGTCAAACAGCCGTCAAATTATGCTGAAAGTGCGAACTTGTCACTTCAAGATGAATTAAATGTGTTGCTTCAAATAGATGGATCATCAATTGCAGTCGGAGGGTCAAGTCAGTTTCAAATGGCCCAAGTCCGAATTCTCGCTCTTCAGGAACCCCTGCCAGTGCACCGAAAATCTCCATAAATTGTACGACACAATTCAACCCATTAAGCCGACATCGATGGACAAAAAGTTTTTCGGTGTACAAATTTCTGTACAAGATTTAGATCTCATCCCTCTGACAAGTTGCCTAAGGCACTTGTATTCTTGAAATATTACTATAGGAAGTAGAAATGTATTGATTTAGAACTTATCTCGAAGCATATACATTAAAATAGTGCTCATCACAAAATAAGCTATTGGCTAAAATTAGTGAAAAAATAAAATGAAAAAACCAGCTGTTTTTTGAAAATGAAAAAGTAAACCTGTTTTTTTTCAAAATGACCGTTTTCTAGTAATCCTAGTGGCTTGGCTACCATGTTGCTCTATCCTCTCCTTTGGCTAAAGTACCAGAGCAACCAGTGGCTGTGCTGGCTGCTAGATGGATGCAGCGGAGCAGCCCGGCGCCCCCCACGCGAGTGTTTTAAGCGCTTGTTCCGTGCTGCGTGCTGGCCGTGCATTCCATGCGATCGCCTGCTTACTTGCATCGGATGCACACCAGTGCGACCACACTCACGTCCGCGCAGGTTGTGAAGATCAGCGAGACATCGACGGAGACGTTCGAGAGCCTCATGCAGTATGGGAAGGCTATAGGCAAAACGACCGTGACCTGCAAAGTGAGTGCAGGACGCAGAGCATTCTGTTGAATGCAGTATAATCCCCTGCAGCCAAGATAGGCTTTTTGGCGCGGCTGTACACGGTTCCTACCCACGTCTCTATCAGTACTGCCACGGCAGGCTGCTGCTGGCATGTTGGCCTGTATAAGCACTTGCGCATTGCCCACCCGCCCCCCCTAGGGCAGGTGCCTGCCAGCTCCTGCCGTGGCTGAGCCGTCGAGCTAAACAAAAAAAGTTCGCACGTAGCTCTACGCGTAGGCTCGCCATGCATTGCAGCATGGCGAGCCTCGGGAGCGGTCGCATGAACGTCGCCAGAGCGAGTGGCTGCTTGTGCTTGCCTCGTGGTGCATGCTGCCAGGTGATCGTGCACAGGTCGCGTGCACAGTCATGCTTAGCAGCTGCTCGTCGCCAGCACATGGCCAGCAGGCGAGGCTATGCTCTCTCGAAAGCTCTGCCCACCTGCAGAGAATAGTGTAGAAATTGAGTTGCCAACCTGCTAGCGTCGTTTGTGGTAAGGGAGCAGGGAATACTGGAAAGGCTACGAAATGACCGGAACCTCTTTCGTCGCGCTGCAGCTGCTGACCTGACATAAGCCGTGGCAGTGTTGCAGAGCAGGTGGCCATTTGTCGGGCCGATTACATTCATAAGTGTCTGCTGACAACCACGAAGCATGCACGAGCTGCTTTACTTGTTCGGCTAGTCTTTCTCTTATTTTAGCCTCCCTGGAGGTAAGGTGGTCGCTCTTCGCGACCGTGGGTTCGAATCATGCAGTGGGTGATCCTTTGTTGCCAACTGCAAGCAGCGGTGATAGCCGTTAAGGCTCTTCTGACGCTATACAAATGAAGCTGCTAAATCAGCTAGTATTTATATTTCTGTCTCCGTGCTCAATGCCTGCAAGTGCCTCGTGGCCCAACAGCAGTCCGACGTCCAGAGACTTGTGAATAACTGCAGTGTCTGTTTACTTTGGCACGGCCGTTTTTGTTGGCTGGACGACCGATTTTTCCTTTACCAGGACACTCCGGGATTCATCGTCAACCGACTGCTAGTTCCCTACATGATGGAAGCAGTGCGTATGCTCGAGAGAGGTCAGTCAGAGCTGCGTATCCTGGCCTGTCGCCATGCTATCAGGCAGTCCGATGTCTCTCAACCATTGTCCCCGTGCGCCAGCAATCCACCAGCGTTTACTGTCACTCGAAGCTCTGAATAGTGAAGGAGGTGAGAGGAGGGGGAGGGAGGGAGGTGTATCCACCTAGGTACAAGTTTGTCGGTCGATGTCAATGCAAAGAAGGCCGGCCTGCAATTCCAGCGGTTTGTGGGGCTGACCGGCCATTGCTTTGCTCCTACACACCCAGCTTAACCACTGCACCAGTTTTAGCCTCATCGTGCCCCCCCCCCCGTCTTCTATGGACAACACATCAGCTGTTCCATTTCTTTGCTTAAAGAACGATGGCGACAGAAGCTTTAGCTCTGTAGGTCCTAGACTGTTGAACTCACTTCCACAATTCTTATGCTGCAACATAGATTCTCCTGTTGCCGACTGCAGCACATTCATTGCAGCCGTCCTGATCTGCTATTCACTTCCTCGACTGCCTTCCTGACTCAGCTAGGCTTCTTACTTTCAATTTTTTGGGTGAGATGGAAGTGTGTGACTACCGAATGCTCACTGCAAGCTGCTTAGGCTTGGTGTTCGCCATAGATAACTCTCGTGCATATGTGATCACCCAACCCACGTATGTACCTAGTGCTCTATAACAACCAGAAATGAATACCATGACGCCCAAGAGAAGAAGGATACGTCCGTCTTATTGGGCTCTCGAGTTGGCCCCATGACATGATACTATTGGCTAAATTCCTGCAGACAGCAGTTTTGCAAGCCTACTTCAGGCTAGCCTCTATTTCTAGGCTGACATAACAATAGGCATAACAATCCGAAATGGTTTGTCAATGGTAGTTGAATGTCACTCCTCAACTCATCACCGGCCTCAGGATTTTGGCCTTTCGTAGAGGTGCCCTCCAGTTTGACCCCAAACGAATGGGACCTGACAGTATTAGCCAAATTGCCAGCTATACGTTATGGTGCTTGTAAACACTTCATTTAACTGCTGGACGATGCAGGCTTGGCGTATTATGAATGTATTAGCCGGTTACAATTGCAGCAAGCCAAGATTGAAGCTGCACCCTAGCTACTTGCTTAGCTTGTTCATCCGGTCAAGTCGTTCGGTTCCGCTAGCTTTTAGCTGCGAGGCGTTCGCCACCTGCATCCACTTATTCATTTAGTGCTCACTTTTAGCTAATCACTCTGACTGCTCGTCCACTTTCTCTAGGTGACGCATCTGCGCGGGACATAGACACCGCCATGAAACTGGGTGCCGGCTATCCGATGGGGCCCTTCGAACTGGCCGACTATGTAGGCCTGGACACGACGAGCTTCATAATCGACGGCTGGCAAAAGAAGTACCCGGGTGAACCGCTGTTCAAGCCCAGCCCGCTGCTTGCCAAGCTCGTCAAGGAGGGCAAGCTGGGAGTCAAGTCAGGCGAGGGCTTTTACTCGTACGGCAGCAGTGGCCCTAAGAAGTAGGCCGCCACTACCGGTGGCTGCGGCTTCCACTTCCACTTCTGCTCTGCCGTCTGCCTGGCACAGCCTGACGGTGCTCGTGAAAGCTGCTAAGGCTGAGCACTTGCAGTTCTTAGGCTCGACTGTTTTGGTGGCAATAAAGTGGCACTGGGTGAGTAGGCAATCACATTCTTTCTTAGTACGGCACGTGGCTGCAGGTGCGATCTGTGGGCCACCAATTGTTGCACATCCGCGCGCTAAGCCTTACGTAGCTCGGAGGCTCGAGCGATCGTCAAGCTGGATTGGTCCAGCGGTTAAGGTGCTCGTCCCGACCAAGGTCCGTCTGAGGTCGTGGGCTCGAGCCCTGAGGCATACGTGAAGCACCTGAATAGAGATTAAGTTCTCTTGGGGCGCTATACAAATGAAATATATTATATTATTATCGCTGAGCGGCCTCGATGGCTGTCGTAACCTTAGCCCAGATGCTCCCCAGTGTTGCACCGCAGGTGTTGACCATGGTGGCCGCTTACCTGCCCCCACCCATACGTGGGTATGCTTTCCCCAAGCTGCATTCAGCTTTGCTGCTGGCCGCCGAACATGGCAGGCGCTACACCAGAGCTCACCTCATCCTGGCGACTAATTGCAAACATGCACTATCTTTCGGCAGGAGCTAATGTGGCCTAAGCTTGTTGAGTAATAGCTGTTAATTCTGTCATATGGAACGACCCTGTTCTTTTGCTGCGATAAAATGAACTGAAATGGATCATGCATGCTCAACTGACATCGAAAGGGCAGATTTTTATCGCAGTGTGTCTGTCATTCGATTATGTCAGCAGTACTAACTGGATTACACGGTCTATACAGATGACCAAGATGCAAGCGCCAGTGACAAACATCCTCCACAACGAAGCAAGAAGGCCGGAAAGAGAGAACAAACTGCACCCATGTCCGTGTTCCAGATAGCAGCGCTGTCAGCTGTTAGGTCATCCTCGCATGCTGCCGCAGAGCCAATAGCTGCCGATGACACTCACATTCAAAACGATAGCACACTATAGAACCACCATGATTACGTCTGCCTGCCTCGAAACTCGAAGGCCGACGCCCAGCTGCATCAGCGAGCAACGGTGCACCATTCGAAGCTGCCGTTGTACAGCAGCCAGGCGACCGGCTAGGAATTTGACTTCCCTGGGCACTTCACACTGACCAGACAGCCAGCCGTCCGGGTGGCCGTCTCCCTCGGCGGCCAGCAGTGCCACCGGCCGCCGAGTTTGGTCACAGCCACAACGTCACGCATTCGCGGTCTCAATCGGTGCTAGGCCTGCCGCCACCGCCTCGCCGTAGCTGATTCTGCTTGCGCTTCTCCATCTTGCCGAGCACACGGTAGATCTCCTTCTTGGCGTCCTTCTGCTTTCGCAGTCTGGCGGCCTCCTCGGCCGCCGTCTTGCGCCCGTGCTGCTGCGCCCGTTGCCTCATGTCGACTCGCCGCCGCTTCAGCTTGTCATCGTACACGCTGCGCAGCATCTTGAGCAACTGCGACGCCTGCGAAGAGGAGAGGGCAGCGTGCAGGGGCGGCAGGGCGAATGCGAGAGACTTGAGAAGTGGTAATGGGAGCTAGGGAAGGAGGGTGCTGCTGAGCCTAGCGTCCTCGACCTTACCTTGCGCTCACGAGGCTCACGCACGACGGCGATCCGCTTGCTCTGCACCGGGTCCTTGGTCGAGCGCAGCAGTTTGGGCTTGTCCTTGAACGGCAAGTTCCGCTGCAGCTCCTTCGGTATGACGAGCGGCTTCACGGCACGCTCCTGCCGCACGATCTCCTGCAAAGGCGTTCGGGGCGGGTGCGCTCGACTCTCGGCCAGGCGAGCGAGAGCAGCAGCAAGGTGCTGCAGGCACGCTGCAGCACCTGACGCCCCCTACCCTGTACAGAGAGTCCTCCTTTGCCGGTGCCGGGACAGCGTGCTCGCGGCGCAGCTGACCGACGGTTTTCATGCCCTGCCATTTGCACTTGAGCTCCGGCGGGAGCAGCAGCGTTGTCACAGGGTTATAGAACCGCGCCACTTCCACTGGATACCAGGTGCGTGCGAAGACGATGTCTGAAAGGAGAGCGCCGATCGTCCGAGCCTCTGGCTGCCTAGCATGCAATCATGCATGCCGCGGGCCCCGCACAGCAAGGAGCTTTACAAATGCTCAGCGGGCCGAGCGCGTGCAAAAACAAGGGATGAGCATTACGCAAAGCACGAAGTGTGCATCAAAAAGGTGCAGCGCCGCACTCTGCTAGCTCCGCTTCGCTATTTGAGCGTCATTCGTGGCAGCGCACACAGCACTCACCGCTGAGTAGTATCTTGTCCTCGAACGTGGCACGAAAAGCTCCATCGGGAGTCCTGACGGCCCTCTTGATCTGTCCTCGGATGCCGCTGACGGTTCGCACCTTGGCGCCCTCGAACTTGGCAACTTCGAGCGCACTATTGAACATGTCCTGCAATCAGCAAGCATCCATTGGGTGCCGGCCGAGCGAGTGCTGCTGCTCAGGCACCTTCATCGGCACCAGACCGCTCGGAGTCAGCTTTCGGCGATAAGACATAGTGTACACATCTCGCAGGAGGAGAATCAAGGCCTCTCTCAGCAAATGGGGTCAGGCACCTAGCCAAAACCTTAACGGTCAACCGGATGCACCTCCCACACTCCAGCAGCCAATGCTCGAAGCAACCCCAACGTGCTGGGCACACTGGCACAAGCGAAGCATCATTAAATGGCCACAGGCACTCCCCATACGTCAAATCGGCCGCTACAGCCTGTGTGGCTTGACTGTGTTAATTAAGACTTGACAGGACAGCTCCTCATGCTCAATGAACAGCTAGCCGGTGGGGGTGAGCCGTGATGGCACACCAGGTTAGGTGGTTGCTCTTCACGACTTCGAATCCTGCGGTGGGCGACCCTTTATTGCTGCTGCAAGCAATGGTGATAGCATTTGAGGCTCTTCTGGCGCTATACAAAAGAGGCTGTAAAATAAGAATTTTTTAAGATTATGAGCATTCCACAGGCTCGAGAATAAGGTGGAAAAAGGAAGCTCGGTAGAGCAAAGTGCCACTCTCTAGCGGACTTTCTGATTGAATCACTGGTGCTACATTCCAAACGCTAGCCAGGAAGATTAAACACTTGGCAACAAACCAAAGCATAACTGGTTAATAATACATTTGCAAAGTACCCTAAGAGAACTTGATCTCTTTCTTTACTTATGCTGTAAAGAAAGCATGCCAGTTGGCTACTGATAACATGCACTGTGTCAGCATGCATCCACACATAAAGGACAATTCACACGGACCTAGCAGGTGCTGTGAGGACCAGACGAACTAAAGGCACGGGTCTCCAAAGGATTTGAGGTTGATTACAGGCACAGCTGAACGACTTTAAAGTCAGACAAGCAGATAAAACGTTGTCTAGCCTGATTTGGAAATAGTTTGGATAGCCAGAGAATACAAAGACCGAAACCGTTTTGGAAAAACCTTGAATTCAATATGCTGCACAAATAGTTAATGTGGCAACTTCAACGTTCACACAAGTCAAGACATACTGCAGTTTTGTACCACCTGCAAGAGTTGGAATACCACAGGTTTTAAGATCTGCGAGTAGCAATTCACAGACGTCAAGACTGGGATAGACCAACTACTTGGATGTGATATCCCTGCCTAAGAAAACCTGTTTTTTCTTTTATTGTTTGAAAATGTGCCACAGATTATGAGCTTGACTCTCCAAGGACGGCAGAAGGTCGACATCGCAGCCATTGTTACATCCACAAATAATTTATTTATGATAATTTATATTATAATTTGTACGATGGTAAGGCGATCGTTCTGTCGGTTCTAAATTAAACGAATGATTATTAAATCTTAAGGGATATATCCCAGGTTTAGCAAAGATAGCCTTCCCATTTCCATGTAATTTGGCTGTGGGTGATGGGCTACATTTCCCAATTGCTTGGCTACATACATGCCACCAGCTGATGCACGCCGAGGTAGAACGAAGCTGCCTTGTTTCGTAAAACAATGCAGGTACAACGATCGATCCCGTCTACAATGTTTGTTAGGGCTGTACTTCATGCAATTGAGCAGAAGAGGTCTATATCCCTCAGGTGTTCAGCTGGCGGTTCATCAGCTCGTTGCTGACAAAGTAGCGGTGAAACATTAGCAGGAACACAATTTTTCAGGAGATAGCCATGGCGTAAGTGGATACCGTTACCAAGGATGCATTATTAAAGGAGCTGATATTTCATTTATGAATACAAAATGGAAATATGAATATTGCCATTCGGAATTTTTTTTATAGTAATGAGCGTTCAGTATCAATTGTTGCTACTACAACCAGACTATCTGCTTCTTGCCAATAGTAACAGTAAGGTGCTAATCACTTCCAGACAATTATGGCTACAATCCCAAACTGCTCTGGTGCATGTACAGCGACGTATATTCAGCAGTGTGTCACCACTTAATTTAGGGACTGAAATTAATACCACATACTCGCAGTACAAGGCCATCTACGAAGAAGCTTTATCTAGACAGTGAGCAACAGATATATGTGGCACATGCACCTGAATAAGGTTACTTTTTATGTTTCACCTATTTTATCTATTCTTTAACAAGCAGGCGATGCATGCAACCGACATACAGTCACTTCTTTTACCTTTATGAATGCGGTCTTTTTATATATCTTGAAGGGGATGCCAGTAAGCTTCAGCTTCTTCACGATAACCTGCGATTTGTCAAGCTCGAGGACGACGCCCGTGGCAGCGATCCTAAAGTCGGGTGAAGATTGCCCCACGTTTTGAATGCACAAAAATCCAGTATTCTGAGGAGTGACTGGACCTGAAAAGAGAAGATCGTGGTGCACATGGTGTGACACGTGTAAGAATAGCAACAAAGTTAGTTACCGTTGCTAGCACCAGCCTAACCACTGTTTGGTGCAGCCCCTCAAAAGGTGTGACTGGCTGACTGAGTGAAAGGCAGTTCCAAGTATTTCATAAACCTGGCCGAATGTGCACGAAGCTGAACCAGGCGCCTTGCACACATTTCTCACACTACGTGTTAATCTTACAAAGGTATCTGAGTAGCTCACGGTTCGTTGTTGCCTGACCACTAAGTTAATTTACCTTTAAAATAACCTGTCGTCGGTCAGTAGATGTAAAGGGTCAGTACAAGTAGGCAACGATTTGGTGATCTGGATGAGGTCACACATGCACTTGAGTCGGTTTGAAAAATGGGCAAACGAATCGAATCCTGAGGCGACAGAGAACAATAAAGAGGCACAACTTGCGACTTTAACATTTCACAGTCTCGCATTGCTTGGCTAACTTCAAGCCATTCTGTAACTATCTATGGCAGAATCCTCAGCCACACAGCTATCAATCTTGTGCATCCAAGATGCACCCACACTTGCAGGGGAATCGGTGCAATACAGGAATCGGTGTGATAGCAGCTCACATTTTGACCCTGGAGCAAACACGAATGCTTTCAGCCTGTCACTACAAACTAATGGAATGGCAGCTGATGATGCCGAGATGCCTCTGATTTACCTGCTACACTACAGAAGGAGGCTCAAACACGAGAATAACAATGCACACACAGGTCAGCTAATGCTTCAGAAGTCACATGCATTACAGTGAGGGAGGAGGCAGGACCAGGTAATGCAAGGCTGCGGATTACCCCAGATGGTCGCCTGACAATGCATGTGCTCAGGCGTATACTTGAGCAGCCGGTTACGCCCATTGTGGTCCTGTATAGTGTACAACGGTATGGATTGGAAACGTCGCCATCCAAGAGAAAACACGAGCGGGTCTCTTGTTTTCAAAATCTTTTTATGCCATCTGTGCTTCTTGAATCGCATCTAGGAAGCAAACAAAAAAAGACCTATAGCCCAAAGCAGCCACACATTTTTTAAGGCCTAGTATAGCTACTTATGCCTTAAGTTGGCGTTCAAGCTAAAAAATCTGCAGCTATCATGGTTCACAGCAAAAAACCCCACAAAGGTCGGTATTTTAACGTAGCTAGTGCCTAGATTATATAGCAGCTAAATGACACTGCAAAGTAAGTGGTCATGCTTCGTTAAACGATTGAAGGAAGCATGAGAGCTCCACAAGACCAAACGCAGGCTTAAGTGACATATGTGCTCTGCTCTCTCCAAGCAGCAAAAGCATTGCTCTCGGTCAGAGCAAAGCCCAAAGCAGATCACTCCTAAATCGATCCAAAAGCCAGAGTCAGTTTCCACTGCTAACATGTGCATTTTAAGTGTTCCAGTGTTGAAACACATACACTGCATATTGACATTTCAAATAGCTAGCACACACGACAGTTCACAGCTAAGCAGTGCATGCTGCCACTAACCACACTTGTGCCGACTCTGTGCATGTCACCCCTAACCATGTTATTCATGTTCTTTATCAAGCATGATAACACTCACCATTCGATTGTGTTTCCTTTGCAGCAAATGTAAAGCGCCTAGAAAGAGATTAATTTCTCTGAGGGCACTTTATCAAGCGTATTATTATTATTATTATTATTATTATTAAGCGGCTTGTCTGTGCACAGCACCAACTAACTGAACAGATGCTTTCCGCGGATAAGGACTGTCGATCGATGCATTCCATGATCACTAATCACTAATCTTGCTCTTCAAAATGTATCAGCAGCTTTAGTAGCTTTATCTTGCAAGACTATTGCAGACGACCGTGAACTTTTGGACACGACCACCACGAGCACTGTCAGCATCACACACATTTCAGATGCACTACTGCTGGAGGGCTGGCATAATCTTGCCAGTCAGCCACAACACCAAGACCCAATGAAGCATACCTCTTCAATGCCGTTCTTACATTTGATGCAATGGGGCAAAACATTCTTATGCCTGAGCAGCACGCCGTCTTTCCCCCTACAACCAACTACCTGCTTAGTACACCTGCACTACAAGCATCGTGCCTTGCACAGACCGATTTT
Source organism: Cristatella mucedo (assembly GCA_009760855.2). Taxonomy (NCBI): domain Eukaryota; kingdom Metazoa; phylum Bryozoa; class Phylactolaemata; family Cristatellidae; genus Cristatella; species Cristatella mucedo. Next base: position 2,632,775 of record WPIO01000010.1, on the reverse strand, counting down.
AAGTGCAGTTTCATGTGCATGCCATGTGTGTGTCGAATATGTTAACAGCAACAACTAAACCAAAATATACAGAGATTTCTACTTACCTCCTGCTGCAATAGTAATAATAATAATAAATTTATATTGCGTCCTCACAGGACTAAATCTCTTTCTGGGGAATTTTAAGATGACGTATAGAAAACGTTACCAAATGATTGGTGGTAACACCCATAAGCAGCAGGCACAGTAAAAGCATATAAATGCGCACGAAGAACAAATCACATGCGCACGAAGAACGAATCACAAAGACCCACCAAATGCTGTAAAAAACAAGTGTTTTAAGCTTCTTCTCAAGAGACGTTGTGATGTGCGTCAGTAGTGAGTTCCAGGCTTTAGGAGCATAGGAACTAAAGGCACGGTCTCCAACGGTTTTGAAGTTCGTACGAGGTATGACTAAACGATTCGAGTCAGAGCAGTGGGTTGTACGATTCTTCGCCTTGTGGGGGATTAGTTCTGATAGGTAGGCTGGAGCCAGAGAATGAAAGGACCTAAAAGTAAGTGACAGAACCTTGAAGTGATTGCTGCTTGATTGGGAGCCATTACATGTCGGTGAGATGTGGTAACTTCGACACTCATGACAGATGAGTCTAGCTGCAGAGTTTTGCAACAACTGTAAGCACATGATTGCATAGGCAGGTCGGCCAGCAAGCAGTGAGTTACAGAAGTTGAGATAGGATGTCACAAATGCATGGCCAAGTTTCGATCTAGTATCCCTGACTTACGCAAGCCCGAATTTCAGCAGTTATGTAGCTGAAAGTAGGCAGACTTGACTGTGGAGCTGCCGTGGTCGTCTAAAGAAGGGTCACTTTGGACCAGGATAACTAGATCACGTGCAGATTCAACAGGATATGCTGGAGGAGCTGATTTTGAGCGCTAACCTTTCCAATTTCTGAATCTCATTGGGTTTGCCCATAACTAGTAGGTTGGTTTTGTCGTCATTCAATTTAAGAAAGTTTGCTACCATCCATGTGCGGATGTCATCAATACATGTAGCAAGGGTGTGTAGAGAATTCAATGTGCTCGAGAGCTGGGAGGGATCAAAGCAAAAGTACAGCTGAATGTCATCCGCATAAAAGTGAAAGCCTAGATTGTGCTAGGCGATCACATCAGCAAGAGGATGAGTATACACAGAAAAAGAGTGGATCGAGCATAGCCCCGAGGTACCCCATACTTAAGTGGCTCATTGGATGATCCTTGTCGTCTACATCAATACTCCGAAGTCTCCCAGTTGAGATAGCCGCTGAATCATTGCAGTGCAGTGCCAGTGACGAAGGCAAGATTCGAGAGGCTCAAGATGGACTTTTTGATCGACAGTATCAAATGCTGCCGAAAGGTCAAGCAGAACAAGCAGAGAGACTTTACACAAGTCTGCTTCATGAGAAGGTACTAATACACCCTAAGCAATGCCAACTCTGTGGAGTGATTAGCTCTAAACCCAGACAGGAACTTACTTGGTAGACTTGAGGTCTCAATATGAGAGTTCAGTTGGTCTGCCACAACTCGTTCCAGTGTCTTTGATAGGAACAGGAGGAGGGATACTGGACGGAAGGTGCTCAAGTCCTCTTGGTCTAGCGTTGCTTTCATAATTAATGACCCAACAGCAGCCTTTTCGAAAGGTGCAGGGACATGACCCGAGGATAAGGACACATTTTTATGTTAGTTATACAAGGCAGAAAGAAGCAGATCTAAGCATCGTAGAAGTAGGACAGTGGGAAAAGGGTCTAGAGGACTAGTAGTCTTCTTTGACTGGGGGATGAATTTCAGTATAAAGTCACTCGTGGACTCCTTGAATCTAGACATCGAGGTGGTGCATTGAATCAATAGACAGGAATCCTGTGGTGATGTAATTGAGGGACAGGAGCCCAGAGGGGATGCTGCAACGTTAGAGATTGATAGAACAAACAACGAGACCAGCATGCACAATGCAGCACAAGGTTGTCAAGTTGCAGAAAGTGCGCTTATGTAGGCACGGTGCAATCGAGATTGGCGAGAAGGCAGCAAACCAAGCCTGCCAACAAACGAGCCTATATCCTTACCTGGACGAAGCTGACGTTACTTTCTGCAGCAAGGAGGCCACCGACGATTAGCGGATAGTTTGGATCGAAGTTTGTCACGAACTCGCAAGGCATGTGGCCTACTTCAATGCGAACGTACATGCCAGGTCGGAAGCCCTCATAGAGCACTCGATTCTCGTCGTCCATACCCTCAAACTCAGTCCGGTTGAGCTACAAGCGGCCACATTATGAGAAGATGTAGCAACACACAGTCACTCTGCAAACATGCCGTCGTCCAAGGCCACAGAACCCAAAGCACTGAAATGAACACACTGCAGCCACAGACTAAGCTAACGCATAGAAAATTCACCTGTGCCTGCTGCTCCATCTCGGCCTTGAGATCATCAAAAAATGTTGCCTCCTTGCCACCGCGTGAATCGTATTCTGCATCAAACATCTCCTTCATACGCTTTTTCTTCTCCAATCGCTTCTCCAAGTTTTTCTTGGTTTTTTCTTCTGCAGTCAATTTCTTGCTTTTCTGCTGCTGCGACTTGTCTTCTTCTTGGACACCAGCCCCCACGACGGGATCTGCTTTCTCTGTCATCGAAAGCAGCGCACAACTTGCACATGCAAACTGATCACCATGGCTCATATGTCAGGAAGCACATCAAAGGCAAAAGTACCTTCAATATCATCGTCACTGGCATCACTGCCATTAGTATCAGACGCAGAATCGCCCCCACTGGTTTTCTTTACATCTTTGTCATTGAGCTCACTGCCTGCCTCAAGGTCTTCAAAATCCCCATAAATTTCATCATCTATAAAACAAAATGAAGACATTTGCCATACAACATACGAAAACATATTCTAAAGAGGTTTAGATAGTAGCCATACTTCTTTCTTGAAAAAGAAAAATAGAGATTCAACTACACTGGCAAATGTTCGGATTTGTTACAAACGTGAACTTATCTCGAGTGCGAAATAGCGAACCAGCCACATCTACAGTGTAATAGTTCAGAGTCGGGACTAGCCTTGTTTTTGGGCTGTGGCTGGTATATCCACTCTCACTTGGCAAGAAGAGAGATCTCGAATGTGTGAAGGTCGTACAGTTTATCGTTTGGCCGAAAACGTAGATGGAGCAGCAGCTACCCACGGAAAAGTATCCCATGCCACCTACCCAAAAGGAACAGTAACTCACTACTTCGGTAGTCACACTAGAAGACAGTGCAAGAAGGACTCGGAACTCGAGCGGTACCGCAGACTGGTTTCCCAATGCAATGCATCTACGAAGGAGCATGGTATCCATGTTAGTAGCTGGGTCTATTCCTGATTGGTCAGCTGCCTCCGAAGTCTTTGATCTAACACAAAAAAGTAGACCACCCTGCCAATTCCTCGAACACGGCTGGCCCGAAAGACTCAGATCTTTATAACTGCCAACTGGTCCTCACCCCCGTACCAGATACAACTTATGACGTAGCCTAAAGTTCTACATTGCCTCGACTCCAAACGCTCGCCACTGTACACGCAGCTTAATAGCAAACAGACGAACGATTAAATCCACGAGCATAGGTGAAGTAACCATCGACCATGTAGAAGCCTAAGTGGCTCTCCAAAAATCTTATCTTGTAGCCTAGAAAAAAACACGCTTGATCGGTCTGGCAAAGGTGAGTGAAAGCAGGCACAGATCGAAGGACCTGGCCACAAGCGAGCAAAAATGATTCAGCACAGACCATCGACAAAAGCGCTTGCTCTGCAGGTCAGACTTCGGAACTCACTCCCACAATTCCTGCTGCATATTTCGGCAAGTCCTTTCCAGCCGTGCCGCACTGCTTCTTCCAAGCTACACACTTCCTCGATTGTCCCTTCTGATTCACTATGCTTACACTCTCTATGTTGCGTGAAATGGAGTCTGTTGGCTACCTTATATGCATCAAAAATTGTTTAGGCTATAAGTGTGCTAGACAGAGAACTCCAGTGTAACATCCACTTTGTGGATTTGGGGTAGGGTTACAGATGGAGGCGTGCATACGCGCGCCTGCACACGTGCGCCCGCACACGCGAGCATGCACACGCGAGCATGCACACGCGAGCATGCACATCGCGCGCACCTTCGTCAGCAAGTACTGCTTCGGCATCCTGACTTTTGTTCCATTTGCCCGTGACAAAACAGTCACGGATGGCTATCTTCACCTACAAATGTCAAGAGACACATCAATGCAAAACGATGACATGGGTAGGCGCTATGTTGGTCAAGCATGCCCATACAGTGCATTATGGCTAGCTTACTGATGTAGGTGCTGAGCAAAACCGGGCTCCTCTCCACAGAGAGGTTCCACTATGCTGAGGTAAATCTATGCCTACGTAAACAGCTATCGTGATACAAATGACAACACCAAGTAGTTTGCCACGACATAAATTCTGACTCTTTGCTTACTTACCTCACTTGCATTCCAGTCGTGAGTGACGTTCAACATAAATTTAGAGCAATCCAGGTCATCCAACCTACCAGACCCAGACGATTTCCTCACTTTGAAAAGGTCGCCAACCTCTTCGCCGTCGCTGTCACTGCTACCATCAGCTTCGGTGGCTAGGCAATGCAGAACAAGAATGACGTAAATTTCAACAGCTAAGGCGGGCGAATACACACTTCATCAATGGGATGGGATGGGGAGGTGCTGTGCTGGATGCTGTGCAGCAACAGCGAAACAGTAGGGGGCTTGCAGTGTGATATGGCAGCAGTACTGGGACAGGAAGGCTAGGTTTGGCAAACAGCTAACTTGGAACAAGTGTTCACTACGTGGCCAATAGCCTGACAAAGCACTGCAAGACGACACATGGTAGATCAGTGCTGAAAAATGCATTGCCAACGAAAATACTTTATCTCGACTCGTTTTTCGATCTTCAAGTGCCTTTGCTTCTTGATGCAGTAGTGATGCGTGACGAGTCAACTCGATGTTCTGGTACGCAACTTTGGTAAAGTAAGATAGCAATAGACAGTAAACCGGCACAGGCAAACATCCTGACTGAGAAGATCTACTGGATGCAGCTGGCACAGTCCACAGACTCGAGCCCACGACCTTGACAATCAACTGCATTTACCTTGAATTTGGTGGGAAGCACCTCAAACCACTGGCCCAAACCAGCGAGGCACGGAAGCGACAAGTCGCCGTAACAAGTGGCACGAAATACGGATATAATTAATACTAGATAATAGATCAAGCCACACGGGCCCAAACTAGACTCTGAACTTGAGTGAGCTGCAACCACGTAAAGAAACAGTCTATTTGCATAAGGTTTATAATGGAACAAGTGCATAGAACCGTTATCGATGGTATCAGAGGCCACATATGTCGGGTCAGAAGGACAGCTTTTTTTAAAGTGTAAAGAATGCTAAGAACAATCACTGAGTGGACAACAAAATGTTCGGTAAAGTGAGATGCATTCCTGGTTCCTACGTTTGGACTCACAAACTTAATTCAAACAAATTCTACAGTAAGACCGGCAATCTGCTCATATGCTCTAGTTGTGGACAATTTTCCAAAACAGGCACTCAATTTAACAACCAGGAAAACCTCTCTTCAAATGAGAAAAGAGCTCAATAAGCTGAATTATATTCACTGTGAGCTGCTTCGAGACAGCCTATCCTAGAACGTCGCATGCGGGACGAGGCAAGGTCTTCGATTCGAGGGCAACAGATGTATATACAAATTATACTAGATCTGCGGTTCTCAACGTGTGGGTTGCAGCCTCTTTGGGGGTCGAACGACCCTTTCACAAGGTCACAAAAGACCATCGGAAAACACGCATTTCCACATTTTGCAAACAATAATCTTATTGTTGTGGGTCGCCACAACACGAGAACCTGTATTAAGGGTCGCGGAGTTAGGAAGGTTGAGAACCACCATACTAGATGAATGCAAAATAGCATAGGACAGCACGCTTTGCTATTCTTCTCATAATATTCAAGAAGCAATATGTGTTTCATATCAGAATCAGGGATGTGTAAAAATACATAACTGCAAGCTGCTACTAAAGTTTTTAGTGGCTTCAATTCTCCACTATGCAGCTCACATGAACTCTACCAATAATTTCTCGTTTTGGGCTATCACAGCATAGATGAGCCAAAGTCAATTGGCTACGGGATTGTTTATTCAAATATTACAAATCTCCAGTTAGATCTTTTGACTGGCACCCATCACTCATCACTTGCTATGTGGTTGCAATGTCAAGCGCCTTGCACTTATGGCTGGCCGAGCCATGAATGCAGCATATGGAGCAGCCTCTAGAAGGATGGATTGATAGACAAGATTCTAGGTAGCCAACGTTTTCGCTTAATTTTCGCTTGCATTTGAATCTACAACTCAAGTCAGCGAAATGTCCACACCCACTCAAAGCTATCGGCAACGTTGCTCTAGCTAAGGGGGGGGGGGCACAGAATAGGCAGTGTTTCCACCGACATAAAAGAAATACAGCCAGAGATACAAGTACATGCAATAAACTTTCTTTCTTGATACACTAGAATGGGGATCAGTTACCACAACTTGCATGATTAGATTCTGGCAAAAAAAGATGAAATTTTTAAACAAACAGTCTGTTACCAAACGTCACGCGAAGGAATTCTTTAGGGACTGTCAAGGATTATGCCTAACCCAAAACCTAATGCTAATTTCATCCAGTAACATAACACGTATCATGAGGGGTGACACACATACTTTTTGGTGAAAATATCGAAGATAGCACCACACACGACCTCAAACGAGCATTGTGACGTTCATGAATGAGTGAATGTGCATGGTAAGTTAACATACTCTGGTATTACACTACACTGAGGGAATGGCCGATCTGGCGAAGCAAGCGAAGAGCAGAGGATATGAGGAGAGACAGCAGAGCAAGCATTGCAATCAGATCGGTGCAGCACCCACCAGCATACACACCTGCACTACCATAGACAAGCTTGCGTAGATTTGGGGTCTCCTTCTGGCGACGCAAGAATGCTGCCGAAGCCTTGGCTAGAAGATTATCTTTCCATTTTAAAAAGCCCTCTTCTACAGCAACAGAAAAGACGCGAGAAATTACAAGCAATGCAAACTCAAGAAGCCGAGCTGTACGGCAGGCAGGATAACCACATTCGTTAACAGCATTCACATAGCAAGAATAACACTCATTAAAATTACCCTTTTCATCACCATCGTCATCATCAGAACATGCAGCATCACCACCCTTTAATAGCCGTGCAGTACCACTGTTGTTTACCGCTTTACCGGCAGTGTCCATGGCTTCGCCTTCCGGCGAATCATCATCCTCATCGTCGCTGACATCCTCATCCTCTTCTTCGTCGTCGTCAATGTCAGGCTCATCAAGACCAGAGCTCAAGCGACTGTTGCGTCGCTTACTTTGCTTTGGCAGACCATTCTCAAGTTCAAGATCATCATCACTGTCAGCATATATTACATCCCCATCTTCCTGCTGTTGCAAAAATGAAGAAAATAGGAATGCAGGTGACGACTTCATATTAAACGTGTGGCTCAAAAGGAATACGGCTGTACCGATGACGAAGTCACTCGCTCGAGTATAAACAAGTCAAATAAGCACACTAGCTACACTTGCAAAAGCTTTCACAATGGAGAAAATGAATGCTTATGAGAATAGTGTGACAAAACAAATACTCAAAGAGTAGACAGACAGGTTTTATCTGACTATGACAATTTAGCAATGAAGGTTAAAAATAAAAATATAATTCATTTGCATAGTGCCCCAAGAGAACTTAATCTCTATTCAGGCGATTCATATATGTCTCGGGGCTCGAGCCCACGACCTCAGCCAGGCCTTGGTCACAGTGCAAGCATACCTCTAGCACCAGGGTACACTTAGTGTGGCCTTCCCCTACTTTCCTCAAATCACTGCCAGTCGTCCAGTTCATGAGTATTTAGAGACTGCATCGCTTAACGGTCCTTCGGGCTTTATTCACACTAGTAATGATATACAAGCCAATGAGTCACCAATGTACTACATTTCTCCAAAAACTAAAGATCGAGGTAGCAATGGATTGATATGAAGTAAAATTTTCATTTTTTCTTATCAGCATTGTATTTGGCTTTCAGATAATAGTATTTTGAATTTGGCCATGCAATTCCCATTACATTGTTCGAGTGGGAACTAATCTTGCATTTTGTGAACCTACTCGGCCTACATCCCTGCCATAGCAGATGAAGTCTTTGTTTCCTTTCCAGCATAGGTGAAGTACCTTGGAAGAAATTTCATTCTCTGAGGATACTATACAAATGTCATACAATCATCTAATTATAATGATTAGATCCCATACCCAACCTTTATTAGGTAGGACTTCAAAACAGCTGAGAACTTTTGCAACGAGCTAGTCCGTTGCAAGAGCTACATACAGCTACGAATTCGACAGTGCAGCAGCTCGATAGGCTACAATCACATCTTACACACCAAGCTGGAGCAGCTAAGTTTGTTGCATCCTAAGGATCGGAAAAGGGTGATTTGACAGCCTCATTTATATAGCGAGCGGCAGAAAAGCCTTCACAGCTATCCTCACCACTTTCAGTGGTCAATAAAGGATCAACCACTGAAGGACTCAAACTCACAACCCGAGTTGTGAAGAGCGAGCTCCTACGACACCTAGAAAGTCAGTGAGAATCTTGCTACACCTGGAATCAATGCAAATTATGTGGCAAGTATAGTAGTGCAATACTAAAACAGTAAAATTAAATGACGGACCGATTTAATAACTAGAAAGATTCAAAATAAAAAATTAGTGAAATCAGGCACGTGAGAACTGCCGAATTTGGAGTTCGTTCGAGGAACTTAGTAGCATCGAGCAGCTGGAAACAAATGGGCCAGAGTTGGCAGCAGGATGTTGTTTTGTGAAGAATTGTGGAAGTGAGTTTTGCAGTTTAAGATGAGTGGAGCAAAAGCTTCTGCCATCAACGAACTTAAAAGTATCGGACAATAAAATAGCTGCTCCTGTCTTCCACTCCCTCTACATGAACTTCTCCTTGAATGTGCGCGGGTGAGCATGAAAAACCACTCAACTAGAAAACCAAAACGTTTGCTTTGCATGCCTAACCCGTGTCTTGCAAATGTCACAGAAGTAAGGCTAATAGTCGTCGATGGACGTTAGTCTTGGAGCACACGTTCATTCATATGTACTTGAATATCTCAATAGGTTTCCGAGCTAATCGGGCATTTTTTTATACTCAAGTTACATGCAGTTGCCACTTTCCAAGCGTTTTCCCAGCAGGTGACAGTTGTGCCTTTTACACTCCACAATTTGGTAATACTCATCCAATTAATGTGAAATTTGGCATGTAAGTTGGGTTTTGCTCCTACAGACGGAATTATGTTCAGCATGGGTTACAGTAGGTGTGACCATACATGTCCTTAAAATTCTGCTTTCATCTTTAAATATTCAAGGTCACAACACCTATATCTTTTTTTTTAGGTCTTCAGTCAGAGCCAAGTGCCAGGCATCTGTTGAGTGGTTTAACAATTCTTCTGATTCCCATGTTTAGGACAGTCAGCCAAATACAGTAACCTTGATTAATGCAGATGTCAGATTGTAAATTTTGAAGCCACGTTACATCAAAAGATATCTACTGCTGGCAAATATCTGTACAGTGCCCTCAGAGAACCAAATCTCTTTTTCGGTCCTTTACAAATGCTGCAAAGGAAGCATCTCAATATGGTAAGTAATAACATGCACAGCATCAGCACGCATAAGCAAACGAAGCGCAATTCACACAAATCCAGCAGCCAATACCGCTTCTTCTTACATGCCGTCAAGTCAGGGGATGCCGCGACGTCAGTAGGGAGTGAGTTTGGGGCTCCAGTAGCATAATAACTAAAGGTACGGTCTCTAATGGATTTGAGCTCGGTTCGAGGCAAAGCTCAACAACTTAAGTCAGATGAGCTGGCAATACGATGCCTAGCCTGATTGGAAAGGAGTTCGTATAGGTAGGCTGGAACAAGAGAATTAAGGCGCCTACAAGTGAGTGACTAAACTTGAAGTCAATACACTGACTGCTTAATGGGGAGCCAGTGCAAGTTGGTGGCAAGTTTTGCAATGTGGCAACTGCGATGCTCACAACAGACAAGCTTAGCTGCAGAGCTTTGCACTAACTGTAAGCACCTCAATGTAGACCGGAAGACCAGCGAATTGTTGCTTGTGCCAATTTATACTGCCACGCTTCCACCGGCCCTCCTAAGGCGAATGATTCCTAAAATCTGCTGGGGAGGTGATGTCTACACTTGTGGGAGATAACTTCTAACTCTTTCCACATTCCATCTGCACATGTAGTTTGCGCCATTGCAGAATTTGATCTCTGCTACACAAGTTCTGTTCTGTAGTACAAACAGGACATCATATATATCAGGACTCTCTCATATACAGATAGCTCAACCACCTCTGTACCACACACGTGAGATGGCTACAATGTCGCCATGATATCTCAAGTCAGCTGAATGGACTGCATCTGCAAAAAGCCTCCTAAGCCGTTTATAACATATACACACTTACGATTCAGAACTTAAAATATGATAGCCTCGGGAATTTCGACTAGCTACTGTATACCGTGGTATATTCGATATAATCTCTTTCTAAGGATCTTATATTTGCTGGATAGCAAGCATGTCCACTGGCTAATGATAACATGTACAATATTGCACATATAAGCACACACAGGACAATGCAAACGGACAGAGAAAAGGCGTTAAGAAAGAGGTAAGTTTTTAGCCTTGACAACGAAGGCTTGGTCTCCATGACTTGTATGATAATAATAATAATAAATTTGTATGGTGTCATCTGAGAAATCAATCTCTTTCTAGGCACTTTACATATGCTGTAAGCTTCGAAGGATTCAACAGTAAGTAAGAAGATGCCAAGTATCTCAAACTATCACTAAGGAATTATTGCACATGACATTCCAGATACACATTTCAATTACTTGTTTGCTGGCCACCTGAGGTAATGAAACCACTCAACTTACAACAGACGAACTGTGTATAACTGAAACAAGCCAATCAAGAATGTCTATATGTGTCAAGGTACATTTGAATTTTAAAAAGCTGTAAATCGCCAGATATAAACGTAGGTTCAAATACACATTGTCCTCCCTGGATTGACCCAAGGTGCAGGTGCAGAGTGGCCTGGCCACTCGACATGTCATGCAGCCCACCAATGATTATTTATTTATGGCAAGGTTAAGGTCCGGCATTCCCATGAGCTTTATCCTGGTTACAGCCATGGTTGATGACACCAAATGACCCACACGCATGCTTATGTTTAGCCCGTGCATTCCCAATGCTTTTGCAGTACCAACCAAAAATTAAAACCACCATATATATATATAGTCACAAAACTACAATGCTTAGCCTGCTTTAACTTATTGTTCAACACGTCTTCTGTGGTTGTGGTCTAAGGTAATAATTGCTAAGGTTTTTTATATAGCTATAATACTAATCCAGAGTTAATTACTTTTAAATAATTCAAGTTGCTGCTTTAGAGCAGTATAAACAACTTCCACATAGGAAAAACGTCTGCTGCTTTACTGCACCTGTTCTCCTTATCATCGATGATTAGCTGCAACCAATGAATGCCCTGCAGAAATACAGGGCTAATCACCCTGGTTAGGTCACTGGTTCAATGCAATGGGCAGTAGGAGAGGTAATACATTTTTGCTCCTAAGTGCAGCAGCAAGCATTGACTCCCTCAGTGCCTGCTTTTTGTTGCAGCAACCACACCAGGTTAAAGCCATAGCGCTCTTGACCTGACATCTAGATGCTCCAAAATCACACAATTACTGGACAGCAAATGTGATGTGACTTCTTTAGCTATGCGAACACAAGCAAATGAGATTCATGCACTCCTATCCAGTAATGCTGAACACTGGTGAAGTGACAGGTAACAATGTATCGATAAGTAAAAGAAAGAAGCTGCCAGCATACCAGAATGCAAAACAATATACACTTTAACTTACAGTGGCTGGTAGTGAGAGAGAATGGCCTTCAGGCTCTCCGTTATCGGACCCACTATCTTCATTATCGTCTTCGACATCTTCTCCATCGTCATCTCCATCGTCAGCTTCATCATCAAACACTGCACGGCGTCGAACTCTACCAGAAGCTTGATCTGTAACCACGACTTCCCGGGGCGACTGTGGCGAATCATCAGACACTCCATCTCTAAAACAGCAGCATTCAGCATCAACAACATACACGTGTAGCTTGAGGAGATATCTTGAGGGCCGTGAAATCAGCCGTAGTCCAACTGCACCTAACAGCCAAGAGATGACTGACACTCACTGATCAGAAGGGAAAGCCCTTGTCAAAACTACCTGCAATACTGTAAGCAAGCACGTTCATGGTACAAATCAATTGCCATGACGGCAATGACTTCTGTAACTCACTGCTTGCTGGCCTACCGGCATGTGCAATCAGGCGATTACAGCTGGTGCAAAACTCGGCAGCTAGGCTTGTCTGTCGTGAGCGTCGCAGTTGCCACATCACACCACTTCTCGCCGACCTATACTGGCTACCAGTCATGAAACGGATCGACTTCAAGGTCTTGTCGCTCACTTTTAGGTCACTTCTTTTCTGGCTCCAGCCTATCTCTCAGATCTACCCCCCCCACCAGGCCAAGCATCGTACCACCCGCTTTTCGGAATCCAACAGTTTACCAATACCTCGTACAAACCTTAAATCCTTTGAAGATCGTGCATTTAGTTCCTATGATCCCAAAGCCTGGAACTCACTCCCGACTTGCATCAGAACATACCCTGACTTGACCACAAGTAAAAAGAACTTAGAAACACACCTATTTAGGACAGCATTTAGTGGGTCCCTTTGATTCGTCCTTAATGTGCTTATTCGTGCTGACACTGTGCATGCTGCCACCCACCACATTTGCATGCTGACCCTGTGCATGTCACCCCTAACCATGTTATTAATGTTTATCAAGCATGATATTACTCACCATTCAATCGCGCTTCCCTTGCAGCAAATGTAAAGCGCCATGAAAGAGATTGAGTTCTCTGAGGGCGCTTCATCAAGTGCATTATTATTATTATTATTGCAGCAGCCTTCAAGTTTGGAATGACGCCATACTGCCACAACTGACATAAAGAACAGCTAAGTTTATCGAGTATGCACATATAGTGATGGCCCGGGAAATCCAAACACCCCGAGTGTCAACACGAATCTTAAACATTTCAGAGTTATACGATCGAGGCCAACCAATTCTGCCACAATGGAGGATTATTGCAAGGAAGCAATAAATGTTGCAAATGGTGCAGGTTACCACATTGCTTAGCCTTGTCGGTGTGAAAAACATGCAACATTATATTGTTTGGTAGTTTCAAGTGTGTTCGGAGTTAGTTTTTCGAAGCATAGTTTTTGACAGCACCAGCAGAACTTGGAAAAATAATTTTTTTCATGCATTAAGTATCACCCTCTGGAAAAGATGCATCTCAACGGCTGATTAAGGCACTTCTACAGGATTGGTGAAGGTTTGAGGCATCTAGTTTTGCACAAGCGGAATCACAGTCCAGAACTGGTTTGAGCCTAGGTAAGAAATCGATAGCGCAGTGCAGTTAGTTCTTCAACTATTTGGTTATCAAGAGGCACTGTTGGGCGGTTTTTCCTTTTTACCGACTTTGAATTCTTGCAACGGCCGGAACAACATCGGGCCTGAGGTTGTGCATGTTCAATTAAAATGTGGCAAACCTTTGATTATTACTGAGAAAATACTGGTAAGGTTGACGAGATACATTTTCAGAGAAAGGGTACTTGGTGAACTAAGGGCTGCGATAGCCCAGAAGGTCAGGTGATCGCTCTTTACCACCTAGGTCGTGGGTTTGAACCCTTCAATGGGCGATCCTTCATTGCTAACTGCAAGCAGTGGCGATAGCCGTTAAGGCTCTTCTGTCGCTATACAAATGAGGCTGTTAAATCAGCAAACATTTTTTATTTTATTTATTTATATAATCGAGTATTTATTTTGCAGTGTTCAGGCGGGGCTAAAAAATAATATCCTTCGGAAACAAAGCCAGTAGTTTCGCCAGACAGCTAAAATGGGGTCACTTGGCATGCTTTTGCACCTGGTAAGAAAACGAAGGTGGTAGAATACACAGCTTGTTACAAATATTGCCATCTTACGAAAAGCTGTTCTGTTGAAGTCTAATTGGCCAGTAGTTCATAAAACACTGAATTATTGAGGATATCTTATCACCAGGGCGCATAATTTCTCTTGCTAGCTGTGTACATGTTGGTAACTTTACAGAGCACCACGGATCCCACCTAGCCGGAGGTCTACAATGTGCAGAGCAATTTGCTAGAACACCAGATGGTCATAGGCTCAGAAAATGTCAAAAACATGCTTAAAGTATGTGCACCTACACGAATAGGCACAACAAACTCACGCACAACATGTCACGGTAAACTCAATATTCCACAATATGGCATGAGCCATGGTCCAAAAAAGGCCAATGTAAGCGTCTGGTGCTCAGATAGATGGTACTTAATAACGATGATGACGATCATGATAATAATATTAGTAAAGAAATTTGTATGTTTCAAGAGAATTAAATCCTTAGCTAGGCACTTAAGATATGCTAGAAAGCAAGCATATGAATTGGTTAGTAATAACATGCACGGTGCCAGCATATATATATATATATAAGCATGAAAAAGCAAATTTACACAGACCATGCTTTGAGCAGATGGGTCTTTCAGCTGCTTTTAAATATCGTTAAATGAGGAGATATCATGACGTCAGGCTGGAGTGAGTACCACGCTTTGGGAGCATACAAACCAAAGGCACGATCTCCAACTTTAGACACGGCTAACACATATTGACACTAAAGGATTGCAAACCACAAGGCCAAGTGTGGTGCCTTGTGATTGCCAACCACAACTATAGAAGGACAACTGTACAAGTAGGTCAACATGTCTATCAGTGTGCAACAATTCTGAGGTCAGCAGCACAAACGAAGGTTAACAGAATCAGGTTAAACCGACACCGGAAAAAGGGTCAAGAGTATGCACCAACAAAGAGAAATAATCGCCTGCAGTAACAGTATATGCACAGGTGCATGCATGCACATATGAGAGTGCATGCATGCACATATGAGAGTGCATGCATGCCTACATAGTAGGCACACACACACACACACACACACACACACACACACACACACACACACACACACACACACACACACAATGCATATGCAAAAATAAAGTATATTCAAGAGTCGAGAAAGAAAGCAGATGCAGTTTAATTCTCACAGGTCAGACTCTGCAGACACTGCTGGTGCTCCGGAGAAAAGCGACATCTGGCTACGAGCCATTTTGCTATCAATTGTTGCCAAGGTTCCAACCAGTGTCGATACCAAGCTATTGGTCGGCTTGCTGACATCCTAAATCAATATAGACAGGTTTTAGAATATAATAATAATCAAGGGGCAGCAGACCAGTGACTTCACTGGTCCAATCACAGCACCTCAGGTGAGTTGAATCACAGTAGCAAAGAAAAAACTAATTATATGTGCAACCAAGCTGCTATAATTTCCCTTGAGGCATGCAGTTGAAGCAAGGGCATATAATATCAAGCAAGGAATTACCATGGATTATTTAGGAATTTGGATTGGCAGGAACACATTTATTTATAAACCAAAAGCTGAAATCGTCAGGACTAATGCCTTACGGAAAGTGCATACCTAGAAACATTATGAATCAAGCATGGTTTCTGATTAGCATGACTCCAGTTATGTAGATTACTGTGCTGGGCCACAAACATCAGCATAGTGATATGTCAAAAAGAGACTAATTTGAAATGAGGTGAATGAGAGGCAATGGAGCCAAAGATCTCGACAAAAACAACCACGGAAGTCTAGACAAAAATGACACAGATAGATCACATTCATGCAAGTTCAATCCCAATCTAAATTATTGACTTATCAGCCTTTTGACTAGTTTCAGCAAAGAAAGAAGCACTGCAAGCATGCACATTAGTCTCATATATAGAGGTCAGGAATGATCAGAATCTTAGCATCGACTAATGCTACCACGTGCAGCACGTGTCAGATTTCACACCAAACCATCAGACACTACAAACACAACAGGGCAAAGAACACACAAATCTCTTCGAGCCAACTGCACGGTGACAAGACAAGGCATCGTTGATGGACAAAGAAAAGCTAATGTCACAATCAATCCAGCTTGATAAAACCATGATTCAAAACAGGCATGTATTCCATTTAAATAAAGAAGCTCCATACAAAAAACTCGAGTGAAACAGCATCGATACGTTATTTGCAACATCTAACTAAGATTACATTGCAATAGCACAGAAGTTTGAGCAAGTGGGCAGGTAAAGAAGTGAACAGAAGTCAAAGCAAGCTGGCTCTTGACCCAAAGAATAGCTGAATTAGCTGCCACTGGGCACCAACCTCTGCAGTCGTTTGATGACCAGTGTTATGAGAGTGGCTTCCTCCTAAGTCAATATAAACAGCATCCTTATCATATACGATTCCACCGACGCCAGACATAGGTGCAAATATTATCCTTTCCTTCTCATTCAATGACCGTTTTTTCTCGGTATCAGGAAGCGGGCACGGGTCAGGCAAAAAGTCAATGTTCTTTACAATGTAGTCTCCACAACCTAAAAAGGCAATAGCGACATAATCAATAGATTCTACAAGCAACGCCATTCAGAGCAAAGCAGCAAATAGATAATAATTTGACATTTGTTTAGTGACTTAAGAGAACTAGATTTATTTCAAGGGACTTCATATATCTAAATCAACTAGTAACACACACACACACACACACACACACACACACACACACACACACACACACACACACACACACACACACACACACACACACACACACACACACACCCTCCCGCATGCACACGAACACAAGAGTTTATATTAAAACATTGCAACTATACCTGCTACATGAATACTCGAGTGGTTCTTGAAGTGAGTGCCACGAACGTAGCCATAAAGACAAACGGTCCTGTCAACTTTGACGTTGTGACGTACTTCTTCTGGGTCAGTAAGATCTTCCATTCTACAAAAGAACATTATAATCTAACCAATACTGCTGCGTAAACGGACGATCTCACCAATCAAAACCAATAAGACAAGACTCACTGCCGTCTTTATTCTTTATTTCGAGTGCCTCGATATCCCTAAGGTCGTTGGTGTTGTATAAATCTGGCTGTTGATTTGGTAAAAATACAATTTAAACTCACAGTAATAGCTAACTACAAGGAATACTGCTGACTCAGTTTGCAAGTGAAATCAGTGCAGTATGCAGAAATAAAGTCTTAAGCCTGAAGAGAAAAGTACCACCAGCCCACCCTTGCTACACACAGGCTCTCATGCACTAAATAGTAATAACAACAACTATTACCGATGCCAAAGCTGTTGCATTTGGGTTCACAGCTACCAAGTAGAGCCAATCCTAAGATGGCCTCCTAAATAATTTCTTTCCCTTACGCATGAAACTCTCTCAAACAACTCTACGTCATAATAACAATAATAAGACATTTGCATATCTGCCTAAGAGAACTAAATCTCTTTCAAGGCACTTTCTGCCTATAACTGGCTAAGATCAGCAAGGCAATTTATTGTTTTTCCATATTACTTCGCATCCTATTGCTGAGGTATATTGCTAAATGTGGAGCCAGTGCATTCGGCTAGGTGCTATATGCTGCAACATTACGATCGAATAATAAGTATACAAATACCAAGTACATAACCATTAAAATTCTGAATGATCTCTTGAATGCTGATAGCAGAAGGCAACAGCTCCTTAGCATGTGAGTGAGGCCTGATTGTGAATCAGATACACTGACAGAGTGACTAAATTGAGCCAGGTGAGTACCTGTAAAGGTAGCTTAACTGCAAGTAGTCTTGCATTTTTACTAGCCAAAGTATTACCCTGCAGTGGGTCAACATCGACAATGGCCACCAGCAAAGGATGCTTGCTATTTCATATTCTTCACGACAGATGCAAAGACCAGTGTAGTGTTTAAATCTGATGGGGTCAAGGACAACGAACCAGCACAATCATGTGCATCCAGTCTCTCCATGTGCTCTTAACTTTGTAAGTGCCTAATGCGTTATAGAATGTTGCATTTGACAATTTATACAGCACATCACAGTCTATGTATATTTCAGCACACATTAAAAGGCTGATGTACACAACAGTGCACTGCAGATTTCTGATTGATTCAGGACAGTTACCAAGTAGCGCCTAACCACCACTCTTCGAAAAGTCTTACAAAACAACACAGATTGACACAAAATGGTATGCAAAAGCCAAGGGCAATATTTGCCAGCATAGGAACGACAAGTTTGAGCACAACATAAAGTTGCTTGACCCAGTCTGCCAGCAGCTACTGGCCTAGAAAGTCTACCCCAGCCTAGAATGGCTTGCTCAACAGGTTTCCTTTCACGCCCAGTAACATTGGGCTTGCAGGATATTGGGCTGCTTCCAGCAAGAGCTGTTCATCCGGGAGAAGACCAGTGCTGGGATATCGGGCACTACAGCCAAGAAGTCTAGAAGGACCAAACTCACGAGCAACAAGCATAAATATTTAAACTTTCAAAAAAATGAACAGCTCTGTATTGTACAGACCCCAAGCACATCGACCAGACTGCTAGCTGCAGTTAAGGTGGCAAAAAAGGTTAACATCTGTGGACATTGACAACATCTTCACAAGACCGTTTGTTCCTCTAGCAGTCATCACATTGCAGACATCAGATAAGGGAAGTAGCTATAGCACATATTCTTCAGAATGCCATCGGCTGCTCAAGCCATGCTCAACAGTACCATCCACGTCGACACCTCCGACCACGGACTAGAACCCATGCAACAGCTTCACTATTGATTTTGTAACTGGGAACTAGAGCTATATAATGTCTGAATCACTCAGTCGATCAAGAGTGGTCTCAGCAAATGACCCTGAAGCACAGTAGGTGCTGAGAGAATCAACTACCAGAGCTCTAAAAAAAAACAAGGCAGTCCATTCTAGTAGAAGATGCATGCATACGGCAGAGCCCGGAAAAAAAGCAGGAAAGTAGCGCGTTGCATTCGCACTGTAGGTGAAAAAATTTGAACTTTCCGTTACGAGGTAGTGCCGGAAAAGGAAGCATCCAATTTATTACTGCTTTAAATAAATGCAGAACCAAATATGCTTTATCAACTTTCAAGATAATAACAATAATAGGTCGTTTGCATGGCACCCTAAACAAACAAAAAATCTATCCAGGGGCTTTATAACTCCATGCAAAAGAATCTATAACCATGGAAGTCAACTGCCAGTGTATCCCCAACCTAAACTCAGCCACAACTAAAGGCCTGCACATGAAACCGATAATGCAAGAAGTAGGCAATGTTTCAGAGAATAATCATGTCATGTGCAACAAAAAAGACCACTTTGATTGACAAACATGCATACAAGCAACCAATTAATAATTGGGCCTCACCGATCAGCCAGCAAATATGGATGGGCCATTCTCCAGGTCAAAGGCCGAAACTTCATGACTGATATAAATCTTCCTAAGTTGTGGACTTCAGTTTTCTGATACTCTCCATTCACCATGCCAGACAAGTAGAAGAGTTTTGCCCCCTATAAAGAATTGAGATTGATAATGATATGGCACAACAATGGCCATAGCAGTACATTCGCATAAACGATGACAAGAGATCTTAAGTACTCCTATTACTAACCGAAAACTCTCATAAGGCAGGTTCGGCATTAACTAAAAACCAAAACTCTCGCTTGTAGACTGTCCTATATGTTAGTCAGCTAAGCGCAAATACAGAGTCGCAGCTTTTGCGGTTTTAATCAGCATTGCATAGTGACAGGGAGTCACGTACACTAATTTGGCCACTACATTTTGACACATTCCTATTTTCATCTCTCTCTGTCTCTCTCACTCTATAATTTACTCAAGTAATCATTGATCAAGCAAGATGGATTTCAAAGCTTAACTACTCTGCTCGGAGGTCGCTAAGTTTGGCAGCATGATAATGACCCTAAACCAGTGAAGCATTTTTCAACTGATCCTTGTTTAGTGCTGATTCAGTGGCCCAGCCAGTCGCCTGATTTGCATCCCACAGAACGACTAGGGAGTGACATTGACAGGCGGCAGAGGTAGGGTGTTCGGCCTACACCAGTAGGCTAACCTTTTCCGTAAAACCGAGGTTCTGTAGAATGTACTACACCAGAAGAGAAAATGCAGAAGCTGGTGGCCTCTATACCTGGCCAGCCAAGGGAGGTCAAAGAGAACCGTGGTGGGACTACGTCAAACTAAACGCACACATACTAGAGGCATAAGGTGTTTGTTTTACGGCTGTCTATAACAATTTTCACATGCTGTGCAGAACTTTATAATATGCATAGCATCATAGAAAACCTTTTTACCCGAACGAATTTACAGCCACAGGGTTTGCAGCTATAATGAGAAGATTTTAGTGGATAGAGTACATTGGCTTTCCCTTAATTTTGCTTTAATACTGCGAAGGCGACCTTTAGTTCTGCTCCGAACTAAGGGTCTTAGAGATTGCAGAACTGATCTCACGTTGAATGACTCTGGAATTCCTTTTCCGACTGTCCATAGCTACTTGTTCTGTGCTAATGACTTCTTTGCCGGTTCTTCAATTCAGCTATGCTTCTTAATGATTGTCGAGCGAGTGAGCTGTACTCTCCTGGCTACAGATACACACTGCAAGCTGCCAAGGCTTTCAGCAAGTGACAGAAAAATCTACAGCGTAATAAGTCAGACTTATGCCTCTGCCGAGTTGCAGATGGGAAAGTCATGAGAATATGCAAAAAGATCAAGGAGCATAATGATACGCTGACTGCCGAGTGACACCTTATTCTTAATGTTAGAACTTCAAGATTAGTATTTGCAACACACTCAGTGCCTCCAAGCCACACACCATCTACAATAAAACACTCATAATAATAATACACTCGATAAAGTCCCACCAGAGAACTTAAATCTCTTTCTAGGTGCTTAACATTTGCTGCAAAGGAAACATGATTGAATGATGAGTAGTAGCATGCTTGAAAAAAATGCCATATGAATAACATGGTTCAAGTCAAGGGATGTCGTGATGCAAGCCGGGAGTGAATTCTAGGCTTTGGGAGCATACGAACTAAATGCATGGTCTCCAAAGGATTTGAGGTTTGTACGAGATATAGGTAAACAGTTAGTTTCCAAAAAGCAGGTGGTACGATGCTTGGCTGGTGGGGAGGTATATCTGATAGGTAGGCTGGAGCCAAAGAAGGAAGTGACCTAAAAATGAGCAACAGAACGTTGAAGTCGATGCGTTGCTTGACTGGTAGCCAGTGCAGGTCGGTGAGAAGTGGGGTGATGTGGCATTTGCGCCGCTCACGACAGACAAGCCTAGCTGCAGAGTTTTACACCAGCTGCAATCGCCTGATCGCACATGCCGGTAAGAGGCACTGGAAAGTGCAGGGCATGACCATCCTGCAGATGCAGGGACAGTCAGTGCTTGCTGCCTCTCACCTGATAAATTTCTGTCCAAAATCGGTGCTTAAGCTTCTTTTTTGTCTTCTTGAGCTTTTTGCCGTTTCTGAAGAGGTCGAGATGTGTCAGGACACCCATTATCTTTGGAAAACCATGCACTTGGCAAATATTGAGGAATTCGAAGGTCTCCATCTCAAAGCCAAAGCTGGCATCAACCAGCAATAATATCTACAATGCCAAGATAAGCTGCAAAAGTAAATACAGTGCTATCATTATTAAGATCACGATTGTAACTTTCCTTAGATACATAATATCCGAAATGTAAATTCCCAAGAGCAATGTCAAGCTATTCGAATGGTTTTACGGAAGAAATATGCAGCGACAGTTTCAATAATGAAACCCCCGAGGATGGTACAACGTTTTCTATGCTTTTTGCTGGCTAATTGGTCTCTAGAATTAACTGAATTTTGGATTTGATTCTTACAAAATGCAGCTTGTTCTTGGTTACTAAAGAGAATTGCATACACAAACATATTAGTGGCTGTTGGGACAAAGTAAGACTGCTGAAGCCTGCTTAGCTATACTGACACCAACTAAGGCTTCAGAGACAGATCTAACAATTTCCGGATCTGTAAGAGGCCAGCCTGGTCGTACCACACGTCGAACTAGTATTCAATAGCGCATCCCACACTATGTTTGCTGCCACAAAGAAACAACTTGGTGGCTGCAGGAGAGCAAGATCATCATGAGAATAAGGAGAAAAAAGGCGAGCAACACATTGCCTAAGGTCTCAATTTGTTGACAAGAGCCAGGACTGCCTGATATACAACTCTCACTTTTGCCTGATCCAGAGGCAGTAAGGCGAGTGATTGGCCATTGCACCACTTCAAAACCACGGCATAATAAATGGAAGTCCATTGAACTCTATAACCTCTATTAAACGATACTAGTGAAGGATTCGGAGTTTTTCAACAATTGCATGCATGTATACTTGATACTTAGCCCGGCAGTTGCACTGATGCCTGCAAGCCCAACATCCGGGACACCACTGTGTTGTAGTGGTCAACTTTCCACTATACAAAAGCAGATTCTTCACAGTGAAAAACTACTCAGGGGCAAGTGACAGCACAGCGTGGTGGCACCCGTCAAGCTACCCCCTCACCAACTGGTGCTCAAGTGGACAAGAAGGACAACCTGGTTACAATACAGTATGTCCATCGACCGTTGAAGTTTCCTGTCACATGATCACTTGATCTCTTCAGAGTGCTACTCTGTGATCACTCGGCCATGGGGAAGGTCCAACTCTGCTATTCGGTTCTTAAACCACATTGCTGCAGTGCTGCACAAGTCTACTCATAAGCTACATTCCACAACGGTAAACTAGCAATGCGACAGTCCTAAAAAAAAGATCTGAAAACCTAACATAACAAGCAGGCCAGAAAGAGCTAATTCCTTTCCCATCCCTCCCCAACCCAAAATACTTCACAATGCATACCAAGTCGGCGACTTTCGCAATGTCTATCATGGAGTTGATATCGTTATTGCACTCCATAAGAGTCAGCCGCCTCTTTTTACCTGGAATACAAAAGTACAATACCAGCAACACTGCAATGGCAGGGTGTCCACAAAACATCAATATACAGTGCGATGCTGTACTCACCTGACACAATGGTGACAGGACCACGAATATCACTGAGTTTCTGCCTCGTGAAATTCTTAATCAAGCATTGCATGAGAGTGCTTTTTCCTACTTTCGGTGGTCCCACGATTGCAACAACTATGGGAGGAGGCTCCTGAGGTGTGCGATCAACAACTGGAATATGATGCTTCTTGGCTTGAATGTCAAGTGTCCTACAATAAACGACTACGATCACAACTGCAGTTTGCACTGCAGTTTAAGTTTGCCTAACACACACGCTATGTGCTATTTCTTTACGTGACCATGCAATTAGAAGAACACGATGGTCACATTTCCCACTTAGGTAAACTAATGATTTAAAAGAACATCTATCAGCTGAACAGGCCAAAAAGAATAAAAAAAGCATTGGTAATTGTAGAAGTGTTGCATGCCTGTGAATGGTATGTACTGCCATGCATATAGTTCAACTATTTGCCTCTATGCACAAAAAAAGTGACGTTGCAAATTATCAAAGTTACAGGAAAGTGTAGTGGCAGGTTAGTGAATGTCCCTGCAGAAATGTCTGATCCAAAAAAGGTCCTGAAAGTATACTTCAGAGTTCACTGCATTCAAGGTGTAAAGTTGCTCAAGGTTTTGGCTTAAGCTAGACCGTGGTGATAAAGTAAAGGCTAGCTGAGTATACAGCTTCATTTATATCTTGGCAAAAGAGCCCCAATGGCTATTAAGACTGCTTGCAGTGGGCATACAGGATTGCCCCCTGCAAGCCTGGAACCCACGACTTTGGTCGTGAAGTGCTAGCATCTTAACTATGGGGCTAGGACCCAAGGGCAATGATAGGCCCTACGGTTGACTACACCAACTGCTATATAGGCTAGTATAGTAATGATAATAATAATAAATACATTCGTATAGAACTCTCAGAGAACTTCATCTCGTTCTAGGCACTTTACATAAGCTATACAGAAAGCATGACCATATGGTTGTAGGTAGCATGCTGTGTAAACACGTGCTGGTTTAGTCCAGCAGTTAAGGTGCTCGCCCCGACCAAGGTCTGGCTGAGGTCGTGGGCTCGAGCCCCCCCCCCCCCGTGGCATATGTGAAGTGCCTGAATAGAGATTAAGTTATCTTATGGTGTTATAAAAGTGAATTATATATTATATATGTATACTATGGTTAGTTGCAACATGCAAAGTGTCAGCAAGCATAAGCACATAGAGGCCGCATTTAAAAGGACCCAGCATATACTGTAAGGACCAGGTGCATTTTCAGCTTATTTTTAAATGTTGTCAAGTTGAAGCTGTGGGAGCATACAAACTAAAGGTACGGTTTCCAAAGGATTTGAGGTTGGTTCGAGGCATAATTAAACGATTTGAGTCAAAAGAGCATGCGGTACGACGATACTTAGCATAGCTATGGATTAGTTTTGATGGGTAGACTGGAGCCAGACAACTAAGGGATCCATGAGTGATACAACCTTGAAGTCGATAGTCTGATTGGTAACCAGTGCCGGGCTAGCTGAGATGGTAGCTGCGTTTATTTGTGACAAACACATTTAGTGGCATCCAAGCCACCATATTATTCGTGGCCACCAAACTTAATTGCCACCAAACTTAATTGCATGTCAAAACTTTTCTGCGTGCTCACCAGCTGGTGCACGAGCTCTACATTTTTTTTTTATCGAAGCTTCCGGCATTATTACTGTTCGCTCAAGATTCACCCCAACATATCCCCTGCTTTTCGGGTGCCAACTGTGATTTTGAAAATATAGGAACTGAATGGCTAGCGGAGAGAGGGGACAACAGCAAGCAAATTGGACGAATCAGTCAGCGTTTGCTTGCGTCATATGGCGAAGAAACCGCAGTACAATTTGGTCTCACTTAGGCGATATACCCCTGCGTGAGCTCAGAAAGGCTCTTGCACAACAACACGACCACCAAGATGAAGTTACATAGCACATAGCACTACATAAAATAAGCTGAGAAAGCTCACACGACTTTTAACCAATACATGTAAGCACTTTTTCAGCATACAGCCGCACCACCCGCCACCGTTAAACATGCACGACACTAGAAGTACCGGTTGACTAACGGAATTTGGATGTCCAATGCAAAAAAAGTTATGTATCATTCTGCCTTCGCGTGTACCTTCGTACGACCCTTGCGACTTTGTTCACTGAGTGGTAGGCGAAAGCTTTAGGATTCCTTTGCTTCGCAGTCAAGTTATCTTCGGGCAGCCGATCCTTAACTTTCTTCTTCACTGCCTTTTTGCCGCTTCGAGGCTCCCTGTGAGCCTTCTTGTTTTCTACAGCAGATTCCATTTCACTGGATATAGCGGACGATCAGAGGTCTGACTTTCTTCAGGTAGCTGAGTACCGACTTGCCATGTGGGACAGATTTAAGATGAAACGGAATCGCTGTGGAGACGCACTAAAATGTGCTCGCTGACAGAGCTGCACGCTGATGATGGAAGTGTGCTAAAGCTTTTACTTATAACTTATTCAGGGTCAACTGTTGCGCCGAAAGTCACGCTTTCTCATGTTCTTATTTTGAATTAAAAAAATTACGATCAGCTATTGTTTAGCATATATGGCGGGAGAGACCGACACAGGCTCGTATCCGCTGATATGAAAGGGGTTCCCCGGAAAGACGCCTAGCCCTCACCCGCAGAAGTTTAGTTCACCGCTGCAGTCATCATTTTAGAGTAGTGAGAAAATATAAATAGAAAAAGATAAGCATTAAAAAAGGCTTTTTTTTGGAAAAGTGAGCGGTACTAAGTAACGTGAGCCGTTACAGGTATGCCGGTGTATAGTGCTAAGTAATGTTACGGGTTTGTTGGTGGATTTGATAAACACACGCAGGGCGTCTTATAAGACTCAAGCAATGGCTAAAAGTCATTCCAGGTTCAAGTACTTGCTCTGGACTCATCAATATAACTCGAGCCTACGAACGCCAGCCAATTTTCGGACGGGTGTATGAGATGAGCCCCGGTTTTTGATTGGTAGGCAGAGAACTGAAAAAATAGAAACGAATTCTGCTTCATGAGAGTCGGCAGACTTGGCTCATTCTCCCAAAAAGGGTGACACATGATGACGTAATGGCCCCGATCTGGGAAATCGGCCCAAAATATGCTCAAATTTAGAAGGAAAGTCTGCCGTGTAAACAATAATAATAATAATACACTTGATAAAGCACCCTCAGAGAACTCAATCTTTCTGGGCTCTTTAAATTTGCTGCAGAGGAAACGCGATCAAATGTTGAGTGGTATCATGCTTGATAGATAAAATAAATAACATGGTTAGGGGTGACATGCACAGGGTCAGCATGCAAGTGTGGTTAGTGGCAGCATGCACAGTGTCCGCAGGCATAAGCACATGAAGGACGAATCGTATGGACCCGCTAAATGCTGTCACAAATAGGTGCATTTTCAAGTTCACTGTAAACGTGGTCAAGTCAGGGGATTTCGTGACGCAAGTCGGAAGTGAGTTCCAGGCTTCGGGAGCATACGAACTAAATGCACGGTCTCCACAGGATATGAGATTTGTACGAGGTATTGGTAAACAGCTGGATTCCGAAAAGCGGTGGTACGAGACTTAGCCTGGTGGGGGAGTAGATCTGATACATATGCTGGAGCCAAAGAATGAAGGGACCTAAAAGTGAGCGATAGAACCTTGAAGTCGATGTGTTGCTTGACTGGGAGCCAGTGCAGGTCAGCAAGGACTGGTGAGATGTGGCAATGGTGACGCTCACGACAGAGAAGCCTAGCTGCAGAGCTTAGCACCAGCTGTAAGCGCCTGATTTCACATGCCGGTAGGCCAGCAAGCAGTGAGTTACAGAAGTCCAGACGGAATGTACAAATGCATGGACCAACTTAGATGTGGTATCCTTATCTAAACAATCCCGAATTTTAGCAATGTTATGTAGCTGGAAGCAGGCAGATTTGACTGTGGGGCTGATGTAGTCGTCTAACGAAAGAACACTCTGGACTTGCACCTTTTTGCCCACGGATTGGTACATCGGCCCGATCCCTCCCAAGACGAGAAAGCGAAGCAGCCGGAATTTCTGTAGCATTTCTGTGCCAACTAGAACTATTAACTGTCTAGCAGCCGCTGTTGTCAATCTCAGACCAAAAGAACCTCATCGCCGAAAAATTGCCGGTCCTAGAGTGGTACGGGCGAGTTTCGGCAATCGAAACCATCCGTTGTCAGGAAGGCAAGATGTTACTCTTTCTGACTTCTCTGGCTCAAAGTTAATTTATAAAAAATGCTTATTTGCTAGTCTGTTTGATCAATAAAAGGTGTAAATCCGTGAGCTCGCGAGGTTCGGGAGCTTCGGGAGCATGTTGGGGCAGACTAACCTCTCCCACTAGCCTCAGCACCGGATCTGCTGAAATATTGCTCAGCGTTCGAGGAGGGAGGCTGCTATCTACGGAGAAAAAATGAAGAGCAGAAAGACCATAGAAACATGTAACGGCGTTCATTCAGGGGTCGGATACCAGATAGGACGAATAAAAGTTCCATTACGAGTAGGACTCAGAAAACAGGCCTAACGGAGCGATTGTACTCCAAGAGTAACAACTCAGTGGTAGGGTACTGAAACGCTGTTTGCCATATCAAGCAAGTAATTTTAGTGACTAGAGATTATTAGTAATGCCCATCTTTTTTAACCACCAAAAACGGGATTTCGTAACCTGCAGCTTGAATTTTACAAAAAACCAGTGGTATGAAGTGACGATCAGTCAGTTCCACTAGTAAGTCCTTCGTTGACATACATGGCGATCCTTCGCTAAAGAACGCAACCAGCAGAGGGCACATTGACTTATTAAACTTGGTTTTGTCTGTGGTCACACATTGTGTTTTATAAATCCCTCAGGATTAAATAGAAAAAATATTGCGATTGTTCAACATAAACTTCTGTAATAAAGAAGTTGACATTTTTTCAATTCTCAGAGTTCGCTGCTAAGAACGGATCGGACATCAGGGTGGCTTGTATAGTACGCATTCTGCCAGAATTTTAATAAGGGTTAGGCTGAAATAACACTATAGAATAGTATCCGTAAAAGTATAACAGTGCAGGTACCGTAAATGAATATTTTAGTTTAATTTGTTACTGAATAATAGTAAATAGCCATATTTGATTGAAATAGATTCAATAATATATATATATATAACATTGGTCAAACATTTTTTACAAAATTCATGTTACTAAAATAAAATTAGTCATTTCTTATAAATATTTATGCGCTCAAAAAAGAATATGACAGTAAAATTGCAAAATTGACTACTTTTTAAATTTGTAATAAATTAATGTGTACATCACGCAATGCATGCCAATAGTAATAGGCCTGCGGTTAATACCTGTAAAAAAGAAGTCATAGCCTACTTCTTAGATTAATTAGCCTGTCTCTTGTACAGCTGTTCGGGAGAATCCCTGGGGAGTGTCCAGCAGTAGTCAGCCAGCATTGCAGTTGACCATTTTTCCTGATATATTTGTTCCATTGTTGCGATATCTTTATTAAAACGTTCACAATGTTCATCACTAACCATACCACAGTTGTCAGGGAAGAAATAAAAATGGTAATGAAAGAAGT
Source organism: Cristatella mucedo (assembly GCA_009760855.2). Taxonomy (NCBI): domain Eukaryota; kingdom Metazoa; phylum Bryozoa; class Phylactolaemata; family Cristatellidae; genus Cristatella; species Cristatella mucedo. Next base: position 2,603,979 of record WPIO01000010.1, on the reverse strand, counting down.
GGATCTTTAGAGACGTACTACCGCCAAGTGTCTGATACTGCATCAACAAGTCTTCTACTAGTTCCTTGTCGTTTCCTGCCATAACATTTCCGATAAAGATTGTAGACACTAGACGAAATGCATTCCATGCTTATTTTGCATATCCCTGCGGCAAGTTGTTGAACCGGTCTCTGAGGAGCTCGCGAACGCGACACCAAACCCCCTTTTAAACTTTTCTTTGCTGAGTCGAGGGATATTTTTATGCAGGTTTCGGAAAGCTGTTAAAGTCAGGTCCAGGGCTTTCCCGAAGTTCTTCATCAGACCTAGTTTGATGTAAAAGGGTGGTCGCAGAATTTTCCGAACCTCGACCAGAGCTGGGTGCTGAATGTTCTTCTCTACAACTGCTAAATTTTTCTGCGAGTCGTTCCCTTCCGCAAGCAGGGCAATTTCTTGCTCAGCTATCCCACGCACAGAAGAAACACGTGCATTTTGTATATCCCTGCTGCGGTCCCATTGAAAGGGAAACTACCTTCAAATCACCACAGAGGTGACATATGGACTTGTTATATTCAATATAATTCACTAGCTGCTTCAAGTTATCGAATGTCTCTTTCATGTGGACAGCATGGGCTACTGGTATAGATGGAAGACGGTTTCCGTTGTGCAAAAGTACTGCATTAAGACTCAGTTTTGAAGAGTCTACCAAGAGTCTCCATTCTTGTGAGTCATGAGTGATTTGTAAGGCGTTCATTAGGACCTTAATATCGGAACAAAATACCAGATTACAGTACTTTCCTTACTGAAGAAAGGCTCCAAGTGCTGGTAGCGCTTTCGATACGAAGTAATTGTTACATCTTCGAGAAGATTCCATTGTTGGAGGTTCTGCAATAGAAAGTCGCTCACCATGTGGAATTGTTCTCAATGCAGACGGAATTTTTGGTTAGGCTATTATTGAATTCTTTTGCTTCGCTATTCCGCCGAAAAGAGGAGGAACAAAGCAGAAGTAACAGTCATTTATATGGTTGCTCGGCTCTATCCATACCCTGGGGACTGCAAACGACATTTGATTGTTTTTTTGCCATTCAACCACCGCGAAAGCTGTGACCTACGTTTTGCACAGCAAATATGCGGGGGGGGGGGACCAAGGCTGGTCTTGGTCACCAACCTTGTATCCAAAATAAAGATGACATGCCTTCTTCACTTGAGAAGTGATACTTTCTTCTGGTCGGTAAATGTCACCCACAAATATAGCAAACGTTGTCCACGACATTAACGTATTTTCTAGGCATTACTGTTCTGTTTTGTACCTCAATGGATACAATAATAACAGTTTATTGTTACTGTCGCTTAATTGTCTTGCACAAATTCTAAAATATTTTAAATGCTCATCTTTTCCGACTGGGCTTTATAACGTCAGCTAGCTGCAGCAGCCGACAGGTAGTAGTGTTGCATTGCATCAGAAAAGAATGCAATCAACTCGGGATGACGTTTGTATGACGGTATTATGCAATGAGACGCAATATTACATTAGTCTAGGCTTATTACGATGCAGGATTTAGGATGTTGTTGAAGTCTTACTGGATACATTTAAACGGTGAAACATCGAAAACGGACTATGTCAAATATCTTCAAAAATAGAGCCAGTAAAAAAGATTTTATGGTTGTATTCGTGTTCAGTACACCTAGATACTACAGATTATGGCCAATTTAGTCAGTAACGGCTTCACTGTTGACCGGTATAACTTATTTAATGTGTATTGGGCCACAAGAGAGCTTAATCCCTACCTACCTATGCCACTGTACATACTCCGCAAGGCTCGACCCCACGATCTTGGTCGTTAAATACGAGCTTCCTACCCCTGGACCTCACCTTAGCCGTAGGAGGTTGCTTGCACCATGGAATGCATTTTGCTATTTGATAGGGCAATATAGCAAGACAAGAGTGAAAAAATACTTTGTCAAAGCATCTTGTAAGATGTGGGATTCCTAAAAAATCCTACAATTCGGCAAGTCTGTCGGGGAATAAGACAAGCACCGTGCACCTCATTTCATATGCGAACACTTCACTTGAGCTCTTGAAATTAAGATGAACAATTACTGCTCACAAGATAAAAATTTATTGTGCAATACAAGCTAATATGTGAAATTTTATTTTTAAATTTAGGTTCCTTTGGTATTGGTTCTGAGATAGATGGGAGAAAATTGAGCCGCGATATCAGCGATCGCGAAAAATCGGAGAAACTGACTGATCACTTAAGTAACTGCTACTTATGCATAGAGTATCAGATTAACGTCGAACTGGCAGTAGCGTGCCTCCTATCATGTACCCACACATTCCTTCATCCATTACCCCAGCACCATATCGCCCTGAGCTACGCTTCTCCACTCCTTCGGCGCTGAATCAGCCATATTCAGGAGAGAGCAGCTAGTCAGATAGCGAGGAAGATACTGCACATCCAGACTCCCAATTTCACTAATTCAGCTGACAAGAGAAAGCCATACTTCCCCCACAAGAAAGACCTCGTTGATCTTATCAGAGACCTTGGTCTTACCAAGTCCAATGCTGAGCTTTCGATGTCTAGGCTTAATCAGTGACACTTGCTGGATGAAAGTGTGAAAGTAACAGACCAGAAAAGCATTGCCAACGTTCTCAAGTCGGCAAGATGGACTGTGTTTCTGCAAAAATATGGCAGGTTTACTTGTGGCTAAAAGAACCGCATGTAACGCGAGTGAATGCCATCTATTTATAGACAGTTCAATCGTGAGCCTCAAAACGATGCTTTTCCATAACGGAAACAAGTACCAGTCTCTCGTTATGGCTCACTCGGTGCATCTCAAAAGGACTATACCAGTCAAGATGTTGCTGCGTACTTTGAGTTACAGCGACTATGGCTGGGAGGTCATCGGAGACTTCAAAATGTGGTGTCATTGCTTATGGACGTCCAAGACAGTTACACACGAATTCCTTTTTTTTTTAGCTTATGAGACAGCCTAGATACTAAGGCGAACAATCGCAAAAGGTACAGACACAGCGGACCAAGTTTTCTGTAAGGAAGAACAGCATAAAGGGGAGCCATTGTAGTAGACACTTCGAAGGTGCTGATGCCACCGCTGTAAATAAACTTAGGTCCTATCCAGCAATATTTTTCATAGCTCTGAAGACAAGTGGCGGCTGTTTTCAAGTACCTTCACGATGTATTTCCAGAGGTGCCGAAGGCAAAGGTCAAAGCTGATATCTTTGTCGGAGCAGAGATAAGGAACATCATATAGTGTGAGGAACTCGCCAAGAACGGGACGCAGAAAGCGGCTTAGAATATTTTTGTTGCAATAGCGCGTAGCTTTGAGGCAAACAAAATTGCTGAAACTATGAGGACTTGAGAGCACACGTACAAGATTGAAGACGATAGAATTTAAGGACGTTTGATGACATTTGTAGCCAAACTGATCCCGCCGAAATCATTAAGGAACTCGTGCAGTGGAGCGCAAGCAGAGCTGAACTTACATTTGAAATTTCTCGCTGAATAAGTACTGGCTGAGTTATGGAATTTACAAGGCACAAAGCTTCATGGAAAACTAAGCTGCTTAAAGTCACAAGCATGTACATCAAAAAGCTGCAAATACATACTTCGATGTACCAAGGTTCAATAAGTTGGAACACAAGTCGTATATGATGTTCGGATAGGTAAATTCTTCATTTATAGATATTCACCATCCGGTTTACTTCCAGCTCGACATGGTTGACCTATTTGTTTTTTGAAGTTTCCATTTAATTAAGATATCGTCAAAAATTAGATCTCATTTCTATCGCACTTTTTTCAAAGGTATCTTACACAATTATTTGATTTTTGGACCAATATTCTCAATATTTTTCTTAGGAAGGCCGACGTCATTCCACCACAGCCATGCAAACGAACAAAAGGACTGCTTCCAAATGTTCATTGCGAGATTTTAATCGTAAGCAGAGCTGAGGTACAGGAAGTTGTTGTCAGACACATGGCTTGGCACTCAAAACCTCCAATGCCATTTAAGACAGCGACGTTCTCTTTGAGGAAGAAGACTGCCTGTCTCGGTACCCTGCAAAGCCAAGCCCGAAACACATGGCGAATCTGTGGTATGTACACCGAGTCAGTGCTAAGCCCCGTCACGTCGCCGGTTCTACTTTCTGATTTCCATGGCACGCTAGCACGGTTTCCACGATTCAGGTGTGGTGTACTGGGTACAGATAGGCTCGTCGGCGCTTGTCGGCATGCTGGCATCGAGTGCTGCTACGTCATCGGGCTTGATTGCTGCAGCGGCATCACTGGCAAAAGTTGTTTGTTGTGACAAAAAGCGTGGTTCTGTCAATTGCAGTGTCCGAGTTTGTCTGTTTTGACGTTACCAAAGTTGACGACGCATCACTGACGGTGTTAGGCCCGCTGGTTCCTCCCAGCTTTACCCGACTCAATCCCACTAAACACTAGCCTACAGAAGTAACAGAAACCACATACACAGCTAAAGGATTACGCTACCTCGAGCGGGTATATACTAGGTACTGCGTCGGCTACTTAATGCAGCATTAACAGCAACACAGCTCGTCATTCGTGCTCTTTCAGGTTCGTAATAATATCTGTGGATATTGCACATGGGCTGCTGGAAAAAAGACAGTTGGCTTACGCGGTACCCAGCTCTGTGATTGCTATTGATTGAGACCATACACTTAACTCATATGTCATATGTCAGGGACTGCTGGGTCACCTTGGGAGCACCTGTAGTGTCAAATCACTAGCCGGCTGCCGAAGGTGTTACCAACCAGTGGTCGCTTCATTTCCGCATCTATCTCCTTCATCTCCTTGGTCGACGAGAATCCAGCGACGGTAGGATTTCATAAAATAATTCATTTCATTTGTATAAAAATTAGCTGCATCCAAACAGGGGCGAAGTCAGGATTTTCAGGTTGGGGGCAAAGTCAGGATTTTCAGGTTGGAGGAGACAAGCTCCTGCCCCTCGGGCGTGGGGAAATTTGCCCCAGGATATATAAGTACTGCCCTCTGTCCATAGGGGGGGGGGGATTGCTTTCCTGCCCCCTGGCTCAGCCTCTGCATCCAAACATTCGAAAGCGAAGTAAGTGACGCCGCATCAAGGTACTAGTACCGACTCGGATTCGGTCATGTGATTTTAGCCGAGCTGTCTTATGTTACAGGATTGACGACCCTGTCTGTAGATGTGGTCGGTCGGTCAGTCAGTGCGTGCATGTCGCTCAGTCGCCACAAGCCAAGGTCGGTCAAAAAGGGGATCGGCTTGGGTACTGCACCGATAAATCCGACCGTCTGCAGCCGCAGCTCGACTGTCGCTGACCGCTCTTATCTGCCGGGCCAGTTGATACCGGACTCGAGTTGAGTGGGAAGCGTCACCTTTTCCCGAAGCGCTGAATATAACACGGGCACGGGACGACTCACTCGATCGCCTCCTGCGAGCTGTCTGCTGCGACTTCCTTTGAAATTGTGTCGGAGAAATTGTGCCGCTCGCCACAATGAGATCTCTCGCAGTCATGCTCTTGCTAGCCGGTACGTAAGTAGTCGCCACCGCGCCTAGAACTTTAAATGGCCACGCCTTCCTGCAAGAGGGACGCCTAGTTGTTCGCTGCAACTAGTCAACAAATGCATGAAGAATCGTTTCATTAGGCAGAGCAGGCCTATGCTCATAGTTCCTTTGCAGCAAATTTTAAGCGCCCAGAGAGAGATGGAATTCTCCGAGGGCGCTCTATCAAGTGTATTATTATTATTATTGCTATTCTAGTACGACTTGCTTTATCGGAAGTAAAACTTTTCTTAAAACTTGGATGTGTGGTCATGGAAATAGGATCCAATGGGATTCACAGTTGTGCAGATGTACAATAGAACAACATAAATAGCAATAATAATATAATAAAATAATAATAACAATACCAATATAATACATATAACAATAACAATACAAATAACAATATAAGAACACAAAATCTAACTGAAAATATATCAATTAACATCAATTCGTTAGTGGAGTTAGCATAGGTAGGTGACATAACCTCAACATTGTTAATATATTAGAAAATGATGAAATGCACCAGCATTCAGATGCAAATGCACCACAAATTACCTGATCGCGAGGAGCCTTCAGAATGCAACTTTAGTCCACTTTGTGCAGAGAAGTAATCAATTTCATTAGAAACTCTTCTGGCGGTTTTCTAAACATCGCATTTCGGCACATAGTAGCCATGTCCGTTTTGAATGCGATCTTTTTTTATTGCTCGCAATGATCAATCCTTTCATTCATTAATATGAGCGTTCGTTTCCGTTCGATACCGCCGGTCTGGGTCCCGAGGTCGACTTTGCGACCTAAGCCTCGTCCTTGCACCGAGGCATGAGCGTCAAAAATGAAAGAATAGAAAAAGCAAAGAACTAAGTTAGAAGCGCAAAATTCGCAATCAAACGCTGTGTAGTATCATCCTGCGGCACGTTTGCATGTCAGGCAGCCTCTCTGTTCATGTGCCGCAATGCCCAAATGGTATAACGCACGTCTTTGTTGTGTTGCTGCTACTGGCCAGCCTTCCTTATCGTTGCAGTGCCATTGTTCGCTAGACTGGAAGCTAAGCCAGTGAGTGTCGTCCGCATTGGCACATTTTTAAATTGCATTAGTGCATTAGCAACTCTGGCATGGTATCAAGAGGTACTCTCGCGTAGGTGCTTGGAAGCAGTCCGGAGTGCGCCACATGCCAGCTTGCCGCTCAGGAAGTAATAACACTCTTGGACGATCCTGCTAATGACGTAAGTGCCTTCTTCTGGGCGTTGTCAAGTAAAGGACCAGACGGATCTGATGCCACTGATTTAAATGCTGACGTTTCATGTTTTTTCGTGGTGTTTGAGCTAATTGGAGCGCCGGCTCTACCGAGATCGTAGTAAGGTGAGGTTTTTGTCGGTGCTAAAAGAATGAGTCGAAGACGCTCAAATTAAATTGCAGTAGCTAGTGCAGCGGTGAGAAAGCCACCAATTGCCTCTTGATACTAAATGGCAATAGGACCAAGCTAATATTTATGGCAAGTCTAGTGTCATCTCCAAGTTGGAAGATCGCGCCTTCACTGGTTGATCTTGTATAGCTGTCGTGACTTCTACTCGTAATGTGTGCGTGCTGTTAAAGAAACGACTGGTTTTTGCGCGAGAAAATTGCCTTGACTGTCAAGTTGGCCAACTTTCAGCTTGGAAAAATTGCCGAAGTTCAGTAGCCTCAGCCTCAGCGAGTATGTAACGGTAGCTTCAGTCTGCCAGTCTGACAGGATGGCTATAGTTTACCAGTCTCAAAGAGTGGCGTCAGTCTGCCTGTGAAAGTATATTTATAAGAAGAAATAGTAGAAATATATCTCAATACCATCTCAATATCTCTATTTCTCGAGAATATTTGCTAATAACCGATGCAATTCAGCTATGCACATGTTTATGAGTACATCCGCCTCGTATCTCTCATCGAGTGAGCCCACATCCTTCCTTTACAGCAAATTATAAAGCTCCCAGAAAGAGATTTAGTTATCCGAGGGCGCTATGACAAACGTATTATTATAATGTATATATATAATAAATATGTATATATATATACATTATAATGTGTACTAATGGAAACTATAACGCTAGCAAGTCGCTTCGAGTAGCTCGCGGTCATTTGAAGCACTCAATGATCTGGCATTTAGGCGGACAGCTAACGTAATGATTCAGGAAGCGTCCGCTTTAGCTTTGACTTGCGTCCTAATGGGGTTCGTGTACATATCATCCAGCTGGCGGATTAGCTTGGCGAAAGCTAAAAGCGATTAGCTGAGCTCGGTGCATCGTGAGTGCAAGGAATTAACTATCTGAGCGATTAGAGCCGACGTGTGGCCAATGGTTGCATGACGAGCTCGAGCGAAGAAAGCACAAAGAAGAGAGTCGAGCAAGAGCGTCGAGCCGGCGGCGAACTCCTCCGAGTCTGGCGAAGTGCACATGACGAACCTGCAGACGCGCTGTTGTAGTAGAGAAACTCTACATAATCGACGCGTATCCAGCTATCGCACCCGTGTCAGTATTCGAGTCTGTCAGTCCGTTGCTGATGAATCCGCTGATACAAGCGGCAGGTAGTGAATTTAATTAGCAGTTGCTGCGGGCAGTTTCTGACATGTCATATCAGTTTGACCACTGCTAACTATGACTTTAATACCCACCTACCTGCACGCGTCGTAGACCAGACCTGAACATTTGGCTGTCCTTGTTAAGCCTTTAAAAGACTAGTACTGCCGGAGCGTGACCCAGAGAACTACGCTGCTAGTTATGAGGTGAGGAGAGAGAGAGAGTGAAAGGACGTGGATTTGACTCTTGCGACTTATTTCGAAAGTCATCCTTATTGGAACACCTAAGAGATCTTCTGTAAACTTCTGTCTGAGCTTCACTGGCTCTTTATCAAGTATATAATCTATTTCAAGATCTTTGTCTGTCTGGCTTACAAGTCCCTCAACTGGCTTGCACTAAACTCCTCCTCCTCCTCTTCTTCGGCGAAGATTTCTGTGTGCCGGTCTTAAGTACTGAATTATTTTTTTTTTTAAACAGCCTACGTGATGTACTGATTGAGCAAAAACACGATAGAATCGTGTAAGCGTCTAATACGTAATCGTCTAATACGTCAACATGTAGAGATTATCTGTGTATTATATTTGTTTTATAACGATGTGCTGCATTACTACACCCAAATGACCTTAAAAGAAGTGGGGCGCTGGCTATTGTATTTTCATTTACTGCAGATGAAAGCTAACACCGGCATGCAACACTTTTATTTGATGTGACGCGGGTATGAAAAAAAGGGTCTCTCTAGAGTTTCCTTATTGGAAGGGAAGCAGCCGAAAAAGAATGTTGTTTTCGCCTCATATCCAACGGCGAGCGTAGCTTTTATCTAAGATAGCGCAAAAGTAACGCTTTGAGGTCATTTCAAAGCATCGCAATCATGCATGAGCGTAAGCACTACAAACAGCTTACGAAGAATGCATTTTAGCGGTCAAGCTAAAAATAGTCCGGTCGCAACGCACCGCCATCGGAGTACCGACTGGCACGGGTCCAATGCTTAAAAAACCGAGTTCTCGAGTGACCGATCGAAGCGCGTGAAAAGCTTTTGCACAGGAAACATGCACATGGCACACTCACGCACGCAGGCACATGAGAGGAAAAAGAGAAATGCCATGTTCCGCGACACGTGCGTCTCGGAATCTTTGGTCACCTGCGTTGAGCCGGAGTTCGAGGCTGAGGATCGGCTTCGCCGCTCCTCAGCCTCGAACTCCGGTACCGCTTTCCTGGCGAGTGCGAGCGTGCTGGGTGACGTGCGAAGCTGAGACCGCGTAAGGATGATTGGCCGCGCATCTTGGATGCGCTGGCGGTGCATTGCAGGCGGCTGAGTCCCGCCAACTTCGTTAATGTTTAACGGACTAGTTTGATCGTACAGCAGTCGCTTCGCTGAGGCTAGTCCTAATTAAAGAGCCGACGTTGTCTCCTGACAACCGCTTCCCTCGTCCCCACGCGCTGCCCTATATGGGTTAGAAGTTTTGCACTTTTTATGGGTATCGCCTGCCTCGCACCGTTAATACTAGGTGAGATAAAGGACTTTGAGTATTCAAAATAGCTTGCAAAACTCATGGATTTCACCCGTCGCTCGGTCCCTGACCGCCCTGGGCACTATCGTGCAGGAATAGTTTATCTGGTTCTGGTTAAATGTAGCCTCCCGTTAGCTTGTAATTGGAGCCCAAGAAATTAGCGGCCGGATAGGACAGCGTGTTCGGAAATGGGTCTGCCAAATAGATGCCTGTCTGGGATAGGAAAAGCTTGCCAGTCAATGCTACGCCAAATAAAAAAATTCCACGGACCAGGTTTCGTTTGATGCCATTAAATGGTGCGCGCGTGCTGCACTATGACACTCTAACGTATCGCGTCGGGCTCAGTAATAGCACGTTGTAGCATCATTCTTCTATGCGGTAAATAAGCCACTCACTGTAAAATTACCTTTTGAACTGGTACTTCGCTAACCACGAGGAGACCTTGCTGTTTCATGTGCCGCTTGGAAGCTTCTTGGAAGTACCCAGTGGAGATGTTCACTGGAATCCTCGGCTATAGAGGGCGCCTGGCTGACAACCACGTGACCGTTCACCCGGGGCTTAACACGCTAGCCAGAGATAGGCATCAGATGGTGAAACGGTGGCTTGCGGGATCGGTAAATAACTATTGGTGCCAAAATAGTGATGATTCGCGGCTTCTGAATTATAGAAGCCATAAATTGGCTACGCGATAGTCTGTGGTGAGGTGGCATACACGCCTAAATCGTGGAGTAGTCTGTCAGTGGCGCCCAAAGTTTAGCCAGCCGTGCTTCGCTCTACACGTTAGCAAAAGTCTAGGAGCTTTATTTTCTGCAATAACGAACATTTGCAGAAAAAATGATCCAACCGAAAACAACAGAATTTCTTCTAGAATGTCGTGTCTAGAGTGTCGGTGCAAGCAGAGCTGAACTCGCGCCTCAAATTTAAGTCTGATACATATTATAAATACCTGCAGTATTAGCTTTAGCTATGGAATGTATAAGGCATCAAGCTACACTGAAAAAATGAAGCAAGGCACAAGAATGCACTTCAATAAGTTTCACGCATGTACCTCGATATACCAAGGCTACAAATTTCGTATGCAAGTTACATGTGATGCAGAAATCAGTAAATCTTTTATTTGTAGGTATTTTGCTTTTGGTTTAAATCCGGGTTAGATATAATAACAATAACAACGCACTTGACAAAGTGCCCTCAGAGAACTCAATCTCTTTCTAGGCGCTTTACTTTTGCTGCAAAGGGAAATGCAATTGAATAGTGAGTAATATCATGCTTGATAAACAACATGGATAACATGGTTAGATATGATTTGTATTTTCATTTTTTGTTGTATGTGGAATTCGTCTGAGCTTCCGATCCAATTTTTAAAATGTTTGTATTTTGAAAGGTATCATAAGCAAATATTTGATCGTCGGACACGTTTTGTAAGTATTTTCTCGACATTACCCCTTAAAAAAATCCCCAGTGCGGTGCACGAAATTTCATTTGGCGAAAATGTAGTAGAGAAATCGGCTGAAACAATTTCGCCTGCTATATTAAAAGAGTATTGACTGAGTCTAAGTATCTTATAAGGATGCCTTAGTTTTGAAAATCAGTAGGAATGCAAATGGATACACTTGAAAGGTGTATCGAGATTGTAATATCGCATAGCTGTCACACCCTATTTGCCGCCGAATCGCTCGGTGCGTGGTCTGCATGGTCTACATTAAAGCACCGTTTTCCTACCCGTGAAACACGAAGTTAACTATGGGAGGTGATGACAGGTCGTATTTATGTTGCTTGTAGCACGCAATTGCTAAGACGATTGGCGAACTGTGCATTAAGCTTCCGTCGACCGTCCAGACGTTTTGTTCTGGTGTAGCGCAGGATTACCTAGCAGCCGTCATCAACATGTGGGCACACCAGCTGGATGCAGAGAAGATTTGCACACAGTTCAAGCAGTGCTAAAGGAGCAGCGACCATTCGACGCAGCACTTGCGCCGTCTCATCTATCAACCGTACTATGTTATGCAAGCACTTTCGGCCGTGGACCGCAGCAGTGGTCGGTCATCATTTAACTTTGGTCCTTCACGTCAGCTTTCATTGTGGCCCTGAAACAGAAGCGAGCGTTCCGCCCTGTGCTACCTTGGTCGGAATGCCAATATCATAACTAGCACTACAAATGAATGCCAAATGTCTCGCAACGACTGCCGGCTGGTGGCATTTTTATTTCAATTACAATCTTCGCGGCTTTTATTATCAGAGGCTCTGCGTAAGACCCTACGATTCACGTCTACGAGCAGCTCACTGCAGCCCGTGGACTTGTTTCACTCAGAGTCAGAGTCACGTTCCGTCACGGAACACAACGCTGCGTCATCTTGCCTCTTGACGCAAGTTCGCCATCCTGCGGCGTGACGGACTTTCTCGATTCAATTATTAGATGCTCATGCTATGCTTAAAGTAAACTGCGTAAATTTGCCATTAATTAATTGCTTATTGCAGGCAACTATATTTCTATTGTTTTTCAGAAAACTGCTCGAGCCATTTCACAGTCAAATGCTAACGCAATAATGCAAATAACCTGCAAAGGCCGACTCAGCCGCTGACTTAGCCATGCTAAACTATGACTCAGTTACTGCCTTAAAAATTAACTATGCCAAGCTCATTTTGATTGGTTCCCTAGTACGTAAAACCGTGTTTTAATTGTACGGTAAATTTTTGCGCCACTTCTGAGGGCTTTCGCATGCAAAGACACTGCCAATAGAGCCAGCCCAGCGCCCAGCGGCAGCTGCCTCTTGTGGCGTACACAGGTGTTGACTGACAACGACTATGGTTAGAGTGGATCTGCAAACGACATGCTGAGCGGTTGTGCCACTGTAGCTGTGCAATATACAATGTCTGCTGGAACTATCATCGGCTGAGACGTAGTCAGGCAATCCATAAAGGAGCCTGAAATTTTTGTTGTTGACTATTCAGCATCTCCTTAAACTCAAACTGCGCAGGACATAACCTTATGGTCATTGGAACAGAAGAAATTAAGCAATTTCTGCCAAGCGTTCTTAACGGCATTTCGTTCAAGCCACTGAGAGCGAGTCATAACAACGATACTAGCAATGGTAGGTAGTTTGCATTGCGTCATGTGCTAGCTCATTCTCAGTCTAGGCGCTTTACAGCTTGCAGCTAGAGAATCGGCCACCAAGGGTTATCAAGCACCCAAAAGCAAATATATATCGTACTAATGCCAGCACGCTAAAGGAGTTATCAATAATATTGTCATGGCCGCGGTTAGTAAAACCGGTGGCTAGTCACACTCACTGACATATGCACAGGGGCGCTTGCAAGCACAACGTAACAAAATAAACAAGCTTATTGGGGCGGAGGTAAGGCTGACTGTGACAGATGCGTCTTGAGCTGAGGCTAAAATGATTCAAGGGCATTGCTTATTGTGACCTTGACCAGAAGCCAGCTGGAGACACTTGGTGCATTCGAGATCACTAGAAAATTGCCATTTAGTGCTAGGAACGGCAAGATGACTAGATGCAGAGCAGTGAGTGGTGCGATAGCACGTGACTGGACGAGCAAGGAGGTTGGTAAGGTAGAAGAATGGAGAGTGAAGTGACCTGCAAGCCACATTAAGGATCTTGAATAGGTTCGATTCTGGACTGGGAGTGAGTGAAGATTATGCAGAAGTGGGCTGACGTGGCAGCCACGCCGTTGATGACAGACGTTGACGACAGCCGCTGAGTTTTGCACCACCAGCACCACCAGTGGACGAATTAGGATAAAGCCTGGGAGTTCTGAACATTGGAAATTTCAACAATCTAGACAAGATCGCAAACGCGTTAACATGCTTCGCTGCCTAACTCTTATTTGCATAAGCAAGTCCTGCATTTGGCAACTTTTTTTCGCTGAAAGCAGGTGGAATGGACAGTGAAGGATTGCGTTCTCATCTACTAGCAAGTCGTTTTGGAATATAGCGCGACTAGATTACGGGCGCATTGGTGGCAGATCGGCTAAAAATATTCTACGTCAACTTCAAACCTAGCGAGCAAGTTCATCGTAGGATCTAGGGCTAACCACTACGCAGTGTCCGCAATTAGTGTGAGTGTCGAATGACATTCGCAGGAATGCTGACTTAGGTAGAGTCTCTCTGCAACTTCGGCTTTATCATTCGGCAGAGAATAGTACTAACTCTCATCAGGTCATGTTTAGAGCGCCTGTCATTTCTTCTGGAAATCACTGGAACTGCAAGGCTAGGGCTTAGCTCCTACTGCATGTCGATGTAAGACTTCAGAGCATCGATGTCGACGGACAACTGTCAAGCAACGGGCAACTGTTAACGGGCAACTGTTAACGGGCAATTGTCATGCAAGGAGCATTTAAGATAAGGGGAACCCCAATGATGTGTGCTTGGCCTAATTTTTTTCACGATGTATTTTCTCCCTCTTTCCGATATAATCACCCAGCACAATCTAGACTTTTATTTATTTTCAGATGACACACAGCTGCACTTTTTATTTTAGACTAAGTTTGATTTAAAAATTTATTTTATTAAATTTAAATCTAAATTTTAAATTTTAAAATTTTATTTAAAATAAATTAAAATCTTATCTTAAACCTTTCTGCCTCTCAGAAAGCCGAACTACCACAGAAATTCAGTGTTCCTTATAAAAAAGGGCCTTTCAATAAATGACCGCATCAGGTCCACAGTTGAGTCTGCCAACTCTAAGAGGCAAAACATTGTTAAACTGAGGGCTTTCTAAGAGCCCAATACCACAGCTAAGCTGGTCCATCAACGTTTAACATCTCATCTTGACTTCTCTCACTCACTACTTGTAGGTCATCCGGTCTTCGAAATAAACTGCTTATTATTCATTTTGTTTGTTTTTCAAGCATGATTTTACTTACCATTCAATTGCATTTCACTTTGCAGCAAATGTAAAGCGCCTAGAAAGAGATTAAGTTCTCTGAGGGCGCTTTATCAAGTGCATTATTATTATTATTATTATTATTATACTTGGTGCAAAACTCTACAGCCAGGCTTGCCTGGCATAAGCGTTACATTTACCACATTGTACACCTTCTCGTCGAACTGAGCTGGGTCCACATCAAGCAGCATATTGACTTTAAGATTGTTTTACTCATTTTAAGTCCCTCCATTCTCTTGTTCCGGCTTACCTTTAAGAACTACTTCCCAATAGTATTAGGCATCGTGCCGCACGTTTTCTAACCCAAGACGCTTAGCTGGGCCTCTAAAAAATTCTCAAATCCTTTGGAGGCCATGCCTACAGTTCGTATTCTCTTATAGTCTGGAACTCAATACCGACTGAGTTTGTTGGGCTGTTCCGCTCAGTAACCTTATTACCTTTCGAGACTATGCCTCTAGTTCCCATTAACCCGAAGCCTAGAACTTAATTACAAATAACCTGGTACGTACAGAGTTTTCTCGGTCCGTGTGAATTATTATTTAGAGCATATGCGCACTGGCTCTATGTAGGGCATCAGTAACCAATAGACATACTTCTTTCCCGCGAATAAATCTCCTTGATTAAATTCTCTTTAGAAATCATTTGATAATAATAGTAACATTAGTGCTATTTCGGCCACAGAAACCTTTAATGAATGAAGATTTTAACGTTGTTATAACAGTTATACTAACGCTATGGCCTCAAAATCTTTAAAAACTCCACTAGCCCAATACTGAAATACTTCACTGAAATGAGGCTTGTTAAATATGCAAAAGCATTCTAAAAGCATATCTCAGGTTGACACTGGTGTTGATAAAGAAAAAATATCTCCAGCATGTTTCTAAGAGTATTGTAAGAGTAGTAAGTAAACGCACGATAATACATTGAAGCGATTTGCGTCACCCGTATTAGTTTATTCACGAGCTTCTTGACAGCAAAATTTATGTAAAGCATCGTTTAGTTGCAAAGTAAGGTGCTCGCACACTACTATCGTGATCGAGGGTTTTGAGTCTTGCAGCACTGGCCTATTCTTGCTCATTGCAGCGGAGTATGAGCCGCTCTTTGGTTTTGCCAATGCATTATTTCAATTTTAAAATAGGTTGGAAGTTGCAGAAATGATGAAATCTCTGTATCTTTCAGGCGGCATGTGATTAACGTAAAAGTCAAATGCCTCAATCGTAATCGTAAGCCACAGCCTTTTAATGAAGGCCTTCTAATATTTTGTGCTTAGTTGTGCATTTGGTTCTCTTGCCCATAGTCGTCAAAGTGTTTACCTCTATCTTGTGAACATGCAATATTTCGTATTGTCACCATTTTAAAACACATATTGCGTCATTGAATAGAAAATAATGACTATTAGCAATACAATATTTGAGGAAATAAAATCCTAAGTAAAAAGGAAAATGATAAGAAGTCCTCTTTCTTGATTTTACCATCAGAAGGCCAAATTACAAAGACGATATGTACTTGAAGCGGTATAAAATTGGCCGGAAAGAGAGCAACAATTTATAAATATGACTTTTCATGCATAAATATAATTTCTAAACTGCATCTTTAATATTCAATAACTATTCTGACTTCCCACAGCCCATAATTAGCACAGAAACTGGATTCAGGATCGCTTTGTGGCCCTATGCTATCGACAAGCCTATTTGCAGTAAACTTGTATCAGAACCTGACAGCGACAGTGTAAGTGTATGATGTTCGGTAAGTGCACTGTTAGTAAAGTTTCATATTAAATTTTAAGCCCTATCGAAGCTTTCCACATCGAGATTTCATGTCGATTTGCTACTTCGCAGCTGTCCGTAATAACTCGTCGTTATCCCGTGCTTGTTCTATTTCAGCACCGGCCCTCTCTCTCTCTGTCTCTGTCTCTCTCTCTCTCTCTCTCTCTCTCTCTCTCTCTCTCTCTCTCTCTCTCTCTCTCCACTCTGATGCCCTTTCTCTCCGGTCCAGAACTGTTTGCCTGGGGTTCCAGATCAAGCCATGTCAGGTCTTGTCCAGCATGAGCTGCAGCAGCGCCTAGTGATCAGTTCCGCAGTGAACTCTATAGCGTGCAAGCAACGGACACGGAAACGTCCAGCTTGCCATCGAACCATGGAACCAGGGCAACGTCCACCAGCTTGCCTTCTTCTGATTCCGCTTTCATCTATGTCGACCGAGACTCAAAATTTGTTGATTTTGGCGTCGCCTTCAAGGCGTCTTTTCGAGTTCGTACTCCACTCCGGCTGATCCCGCTCATCGCGGCCGCGACGAAATGTCTTCTTATTCCCGATTTCCCGCTTCCTTCAACATTCTGCCAAAACTTTCATCTCCTCGGTTAAGGCTTCTCCCAAAGCGAAGTTTACCTAATTTGCAGCACAAACAGTCAAGTGCGCGCAGGCTGTGACCCGCACTTGCACACCTTCTCAGAACGGTACGCCGTTCTCTTTTAGGCAAGTCTTTGCAAGAATTTGCATCTCCATCCGTTGATCGACCGGAAGCGGCTGCAGCCCTTTCACCAAAGGAAACACATTTCTGAAAATCTGGATTTGTTGACTAACCCCGTGGCCATATTCAGCACCAACTGCAGAGGCTGAAGGATATTTTGGCAGCTCAACATAAACAGACTTACGACAATCAAGCCTAAACAGACAATGGCAGGGAGCCCGTAACATTTTCAGCAAGCCGGCCTGGTAGGCAGTCCCTATTATCAAGCAGGGTTTGAACGTGATGGCCAACTGTGGAATGTAAGCAGTTATCAAACTAGACGCCAATATTCCGAGCGTGTGATGGCTGTCGCACTGGAGCACTGCAGCCACTAGAAGAGCGAATGCGAAACGTGCAGTCGCACGGCTGGGGCGTCCTATGCGCAGGAGCTCAGTTTATCATCGTTTAGCTTAAGAAAATTGTGCCGAAATCCAGGATCCAACTACTGAAAGGCGATAATTCAGTTTATCAACGGTCGCTGCAGCTTTTCGACGGTTAAATGATAAGCTCGGCTGAGCATCGTCGGCCTAGAAGTGGCGGCCTGTCCCGTTGGCCGGAAGAAATCAGTCACCTAAGAGGTTAGCAATAAATGTCGATCTGCTAAGTACCGAGCGGCTTGGCAGTACCGGGGTTAATTATCATAAGTAAAGTAATAGTTACTGTGTGGCAATGCTATTGCACTGTGATAGGCCGTTTTAAAACGTCCGGCATTGCTGCGACAACGAAGCGTTTCTTTTGTTGACAGGCTTTAGAACAGCGTTTGCTAAAGACGGGTTACTGTGCTTGCGTAAATATCAAAGAGACACGATCGCTTCTTGGCTGTATTAGCAGTCGCGAAAAAATCAAACATGTTCACTTTATTTCACATAGAGATAAAGAGGAACGTTCCAGAAGACACGAGAAGTTCTCTGCCTACACAAGTTATCCTAAAACGACGATTGCGTGCTCTAACCGCATGTTCACTCTGCAAGGAAAGAGAAAGGAAAGTATTTACGACATAGTGCTGATCAACGCCACCACCACCAACTGTGTATGCACTAATTGGCTTGGCGAATATTTTGACTGGCTGGTTTAATAAGGTTAACTATTTACTCGGTACGAAGGCGGCAGTCCGAATCGAGTGCTTCGTTTCCGTTCTCGCTTCCGTGCTGCGCCGGATTCCGGCCGCCGGGGAGCGCGAGAACCGAATGCTGACAGAACGAAGTTCGCTCGATGCTACCAGCGAGCAGTTTGCCATCGCCCGCTTCTGCTCTTCGGCGTCGACTTGAGCTTTAAAGATATGGATGCAATGGAAGTCAGCACATCTTGCCACAATATCAAGGTCAGCTCTGCGGATCGCAGCGAGATCCAAGTTGTTGAATTGGCCACGAACATGCAGGCGAAGAATTTCCCTGGGCGATTTCAGTCAAGTGCATCGCCGTGATCTCAGCTAAGCTATTGCTTGAAATTATGCCAATGAACTTCAAACGCAGTCCACTGCATAATGCCTCCTGAATAGGAACATAGTTCTACCGAATCATGCTGCCTTCTGAATAGGAACATTACTGTATTGGCACCGCCACCAGTTTCACTTCATAGGAGTGCTTCGGTGGCCAAGACAGTGAATTGCTGTAGCTGGAAAGGTTTTGCATGCATTTAAAAAAGAGAGTGAAATGTGAGCATTATCCAAAATGGATCTTCGCGCATCCGCTCTCTGGTAGACTTGTGGCAGAATTTAGTGAATTGCGACGCTCGTCTGCGAGATTGAAACTAATTTCGTTGCAAGGCATGCAATCACGCTTGCGAAATGGCTTAAAATAACGCGAATGCACTTTAAACGAAACCATAATACAAGATCAATATTGGCGTATTGCGCATCCAATTTCGAGCATTTAGCACAAGATCGCAGTGGGTTGCATTATTGGGCAGTGGTTTCTGCAATTAATTGCAGTGCATTCCGTAATAGCGCCATGTAGAGAGAGAGAGAGAGAGAGAGAGAGAGAGAGAGAGAGAGAGAGAGAGAGAGAGAGAGAGAGAGAGAGAAAGATAGAGAGAAACTAAGTCGTGAAATTGTGTTAGTACACCATATACGGATTGTGAAGAAATAGGCAATTGAAATTAATGCTATCTCTACATTTTTCATCTTTTTGCTGCAGACTTCAATAGATTGATTTGGATAGCGGTATTAAAATGTTCATTGCAAGTGATTGCAAGTGAGCATTGATGGTGCAGAATTGATTGTGAGGGACTACTCGAATATTATTATATGCACCGTCTAAATTTGAGCTTCACGCAGCCAGTTTCCAGAGGAGGATTTTGGTGAATTAGAGTGAATCCCCATATTGATCCAGACCATTTCAGTCGATTACAAAAAATTATCACATATATTGCATGTGCAACGGCTTGAAATTACTTTCGTGAACTTTAACCAAAGTGCACTGTAATGTTAAATAAAAATTAGTGCTTCTCGAAGTCAATTTCTAGTGTATTTGCAGAGGATTTAGGTCAATTGTGGTACTAGCCCGAGCCACGTTAGTCGATTGCAGCGCACTGCAATTGCATACATTTTATGCAAGCACTTCTAGCACAGTAAAGTATCACACGCTATTAAAATGGAAGCTTCTTGCTTATGATTTATAGTTTTTGGCCGTGGAGGGTAATATTTTCTTGCTAGTGCACTGGATTTCTATGCAAATTCATGAGAACGCACTCGAAATAAAGCGAACAATTGTCTGGGTACTCTTGAACGGTAGCTTAATAAAATATGCAATCAAAATTTGAGCTTCTTGCTACCTATTTTGTGATGGATTTACATTTGATTAAAATGAATTGCGGTAGTGGATTGCAACCCGCTTTGCATTTGAATTTGCAGCAAATTTGCATGAGAAAATGCTGCCGTTGAAACTTCGGCGAGCTAAATCAGCCAGATTGTGACTGATTTTCACCATTTGCGGTTCCGGCATTGTTATGGTTAGGAGCCGATTGTGCGATAATCTATGGCCGAGGCCGCATAAAAGCCAACGTCACGAGATAGGCAGATGCGGTGCGTGAAACTCTACAGTCGCTATTTTAAGGGGATGCCGACAATGTTAAATCAACGAGGCCATAGCAATTGTAAGATTAGACGACGGCTTTGGATTATCAAATTCACCGTTCGCTAGGATATAAACAAATTTAGTGGGACTCAATCGACGGTCTGTGCAGTTTGATCTGTTCGATCTGGTTTGATCTGTGCAGGTTGACCGGCTTGTTAAGAAGGTAGCGCTTTAGAATAGAACTGTCACAATTTAGGACTTTTCGCAGGTATAGAAGGACGCCGCATAAATAGATATTGAGAAAAGATAATTTCAGTAATGGTCTCACACTAACCATCATCTTATAGTGAGCTCAGAACAAAAGCTTCTGTTCACTAGCCGTCACAAAGCAGACACTTTCGGTGGGCCCATTACCACGACCGATGGACAGAAGACGGACTCTCTTCGAGAGTTCCGTCACGGAAGACAATGCTGCGCCATCTTGCCGCTTGACGAAGGTTAGCCAGCTTGCCACGTGACCCAAGCACCCCATTTTGCGACGTGACGGACTTTATCACTTTAATTAGTATATATAATTTGAATATATAGTCGCGCCTCTAGCAGTAGGAACGCCACTCTCTGGTTCGCTAACAAAGGTCGGGGCTACCATCTTACCGCATGATGGACTTTCTCGCTTTAATTAATAGGAAAATATACGTACAAATAATTTGTATAGCTCCCTAGGAGAACTTAATCTATATTCGTGCTAAAATTTTAATTTATAGACAGACGAAAGCTGACTGGTGATATTTTGTAGCGGCAAGCGATGCTTTTGGGTTAGCTCAGAGATCGTCAAACTCCGGCCTTTAGGCCGGATACGGCCTAGCACGTATTCCAGTACGGCCTAACGCCCTCCTAGTTACTTATTGTTAGATCCGGCCTAATTGAAATGTCACAGTTTTTTCCGCTTCTTTACTGCTGGTTGCAGCTCAAGCTGTGGCCAGTGTTTATTTTTAGAACTGATGTCAGGCGCTTGTTTGAAACCGAAGCACCTGGCCCGGGGGGATGACACACGTCTACCCGTACAATTGCCGTGCGCGTCCGTGCGTCTTTTGCGACCGTTTGTTCGTCTGGCCGCGCCAGCTCCGCCGGACCAGCCGAGGGGGCGCAATTCTTCTGGTCTCGTGTGGCTTCTTGACTTTCTGAACCTTGGCCTGGTGATCCGAAAAGTTTGCCGACCCCTGCCTTAACGCATGGCCTTATATTTCACTGCGGAAGAGGGCAACATCCGATCCGAATGAGGACTAAGCTACAATTAGTGGTGGAGCCAGAAGGGCGTGGAGACATTTTCTCCCCCTGCCCTACGGCTGGGTAGCGACTCGGGTTGCCCCTCATTTGTATGCCCCCTTCCCGAGCGTCACCAACGACGAGCTTGTGTCGTCCAATGACAACTAAATAGCCACCATTTCAGATTATTCTTTTATAAGGGCTAAGCCGTAGGTCTTGACAGATCCTGCTTCTAATGACTTTAACATTTCTTTGCACGGTCGTAACCGTACGATGTACGTTGACATTCAGGGCCGCGCTTTATCAGAGCACTGGCATTCTGTAAGTTCAAATTTCCAATGTATTACCATAGAAATAAAGATCATTTAACTTCATTTTTACTGCCGTCCATGGTAAGCGCTTGGAACAGCTGCACCTCAGACCACGAGGCAATGGCTCCGCGCATGCACTTGTAGCTTGAGGCTTTTCGCGGCATTTTCTGTTGATTTTCGTCAACTGTGCAAGTTATTTTGCCAAGTCTTTCTTACAACTTTCATATCCGAAAATAGGTTCCGGTTGAGTCGCTACCTAAACGCAGCGAGAGCCTATCGTTGGGATTGCCTCGGGGAAGCACTAATCGTCCGCTTCCGCGAACGCTCGGCCTGTAGCCCCCCTCACCAGACTCCCAAATGTCACAGCGACTCTAATGTGGCTGTGAGCTGCCGGCTCATTCGTTTGCATGTGCTTAGCGGCCGTTGTCACACTGAGAATATGCGCACATGTGGTTCCAACTATCTACCCATTTTATTCGATCGGGCCAGCGCCTGTTTGTCTTGATTGGTCATTTCGTGACGTTGGTGGAACTTGTGCCAGCGTGACGTCCATCAGCCTGGCCATTATTCTCGAAGGCCTGCGGGTGCACCGAAACTGTGGAGTAATCTACAGCAGCGGCGGCGACAGTGTGTCGTTTCTTACCGCAGTATATGTGGTCTTACGGTCAGTGCTTCTATTGACTGCAGTTGCTGCCCACTCATAGTATCTCCAACGTCTCCTAACTAGCTCGCGCTGTTATAACGTCGCTTCTATATTATTGAAATTTTCTTTCTTCAGGACTCTAGGCCCGTACACGTAATCTTCTGGAATTGGTGTAACACTCACTCAGCGGCTCTTTTGGTTCGTTGTAAATGGCGTAGCTGCCATATTGCACCATCCCATCCGGTCCTAGCTCGAATGACTTCCAATAAAGCATCGAATCAAGTTCAAGATTCTCTTGCTGGCTCAATGGTGGCTTCCCTTGGCTGCTTCAGCTGATCTATTCATTCTACTCGCTCCGCTATTGCACTCCTACACCGTCCACCTCTCTGCTTTTATCCGCGTCGCGCCGTTCCTTGCACTCAATATAAATCTCTAGTGGCTCTGGCTTTTAGTTCACTTCAGTACGCGTCAATAGTCTGGAAATCGCTTCCGGTGGTGATCCCTAACTTAAATGATGACTTGCATCATTTAAGTCTATGCTAAAGATGCATGGGTTCCTTTCAGCTTTCGTAACAGCCCAGTAAAATGTCAAGTTATGTTCCCGCCTGCTCTGTTGTGCCTACTCGTCGGGGAGGGCCACGCGACACAATGCATGCCTCAGTGCCTTCTTTCGCGCTTTTGCAAGCTCGTCAACGCACGGTGCTTGCGTGCCGTTGTATGCTTGTCTAAACCCTAAACCATGGGCACGTAAAATACCCTTAGTTACTGATTCTCTACCAGCTAGCCGTAAAGAGATCGGACAGAGATTTAGTTGTATTTAGGTTCTAAGCAAAGGAGGTATCACTATTTCTATTGTTTTTATTATTGCTAATACTTTTAGCGCTATCGGAATTGTTGGACGCGCCCATTGCATGTCAGTCTGGTAGGGTTAGTCATTCAGTCACTCGCGAGTCACTCAGCAGCGACGAGCGAAGTTGATTTGGAAAAGAAGTGACTTTGCGCTTTTGCGAATATCTAGCGCGCGCGGTTAGAGCGTCCGTGAAGGAATCCATGAAGCACTCTGCAAACCCCCGCCGGCCGGCCGCCGGCCCGCCCATGAAGGTCAAAGAAGGAGGAGATCGAACTGGGCAGGGCACAGACTGAGAAGATCTGCTAGATTCCGCTGTCCAGCTTCTCGGCTGACACCGCTCGCTCTTATCTCGCGCCGACCGCGCTGATACCGACGTAATGCTAAGTGGGAAGCGTCACCGGTGTCGTCCACCGGAGTCGCTGCAGTCAGTATAACTGGCCGCAGGACGAGTCATTCGCTCTCGCTCCCGCTTTCGCTCGCTCGCTCGTTTCCCGAGTCGTCGGCCGCGACTTCGCTCGAACTGCGTCGGAGGGTATTGTGCGCCAAAATGAAATCTCTTATCGTGCTTTTGCTAACCGGTATGTGAGCGCTGCATACACTAAACCTGTAAGAGTCGCCTCTTCAATAGCATTGACGTATACGATGCACGTTCGCTACCAATTGATATACGAAGAACCCAGGAATTGCTTTGCCAAGTACTGCATCTTATGCTGGTATCGGAGCTTGCTTTGTAGGAGGCACCATGATGGATGTATACGGCCAGAGAAACACTCCCCGATAAGGAAAATATTTGAGCAGCACTGCGCATAAGCTACTGAGTTTTAAATGCTCAATTTTATCTGTTTAAGCTGAAAAACCTAGATGTCAATGGAGCATAACGACATCGTAGTGTCGATATTTCCAAAAAGCGGCAAATCTTTCAAGAGGCTATTTGAGCTCATAGAGAAAAGATCCATAACGTGAGTCATATATTATCGAATCATTAATTGCATGTTGCATTTCCGACTCGCCTACATCATAGCGTAGCTTAATGACCAGGAACCCCACGGAACAACAAAGTTCGCTTAGTGCTGTGGAGTAATAACTTTCCTGCAAAACCTTATAGTGGCTTGCAAGATGATATTGCGTTTCATTGTATCATGGCTTCATAAAAGTGCTGGTGCGCGACCTTTTGCTGTAGATCCTCGGTGACCAGCCATTTCATTCTCTATGCTGAGAGCTCAGGTCCACCCGACATATCCGCTAATGTGCGCTCAGCAGCGGCTGTTGCTGCGCGTTGAGGTTGAATACGTGACCGGCACCTCGTCCTTACGCCAACGTGGCGAACAAGAAAAAACGAAGCAAAGAGCTCATACAAAATAAATTTAGAAGCCCACGTTTTTCAAACAGTGCCTACAAATTGTGGCCCTGCGTTGCGTTTGTACGTCGCACTTGCAGCTCGAATTTCTGCTCATGCAATGCAGCGCCGTATGATGGCAAACCTAGTCGCACATCTATCGCTGCGGCGCGATACATTGCTCAATGCGGTTGTCGTTGCAGTGCTGGTGTTCGCTACTCTGGAAGCAAAGCCGGTGAGTGTGGTCAGCATCGCTGCCCTGTGCGAGCTACCTTGATGCGCTCGTAATTCTGGCTCGGTATAAAAAAGTGGAGCGCTGTCATTTAGGCCATTCGAAGCGGTCCTCAGTGCGCCATATGCGAGCTCACCGTGCAGGAGGTGGCGCAGCTCATGAAAAACCCGACTACCGAGGTAAGCGACTTCTGCCGAGTTTCATTAAGCGATTGCACGCTAATGCCGTAAATCCTATTCATACGTGCATCGACGCAATCTGGGACTAAGGAATTCTGCTCGACCGCAACCGTAATAAATCCAAGCCGTCTTTGATAATGAAACTGTCAAAGCAGAACTATGATAAACGTAGCAGAATTCGAACGCAGCCGTTGCGAGCTGTAGAATATTCAGCTGTAGGACAACGCTTCGCTTGACCAGCAGGGAGACTAACTGGTGGTTGATTTAATGCCCCTTATCGTGGTAAATTCATTGTAGTAGACATTGGGCAGAATAGTGAATTTTTACCACTTTAAAAATGGTCGCACCACGGTGAGCAGCATTCGGAGCACCGACGCCCAATGCTCTGAAAGCAAGTTGCACAGTGAGCGACTAATGGATTGTAGAACTTGTGCATAGTCACTAATTTAAGTAACAAGGAAACAAGAAGAAGGAAACGGTTCCGGTTCCGGGCAACGTTAACCTCTTATTGTTTGGTAATCTGCATTGATCAAGCGTGTATGATATAGTAACTTGTAGCACGTGAAAGGTAATTTTAATAGAAGCAGCTTCGGGTAATATCCTTATTGCGGGGCATTAAAACAAACCCAGTAGGTTTTAAGAAGCTGTACAGATTAGTTTCTCAAAAGCTGCGATTGCCGTCTGTATCAGCGGAAGTCTGTTTTGAGCTGGAATCTGTTTTGAAGCCTTAGAGTAGCAAGCGATCACATAGAAAACGCAGGGGAAGGCAAGGCAAGGCTAACGCGCTGCTTTGGGGCACTAATAAGATTCAAACACTAACTGGGCTTTACCTGATTTTTCAAATCGCCCGCTACCTCTGTAAAGGTGTCGGCGAAAGCGCAGTTTATTTTCTTTAAATGCCAGCAAAGCGAGATAAGAGTTGTTTACGTATCTTGCTTGTAGAGCGACATCACAAACAAGATTATCGAAAAGTGCAACACGTTCTCGCCGTCCGTGCAAACTGTGTGCTCTGGCCTTGCTCAGGAGTATGTTCCGAGAATCATCAGCATGCTGGCTAGCAAGCTTAACGCACAGCAGGTGTGCACAGAGCTGAAACAATGCTAAAGTTCCTGATACAGTGGCCTACCGGCCGCCTCAAAAACTGCTCTGCCTCAGCTGTACATGAGGCAAGGACACTCCGCATCAGGCCTCTGCCGGTCTTAACTGTGCGAGACATTGTTATTCAGATTGCCAACGTAGTGACAGCTGGGCTGCGATAAGAATTCTGTCCATTGTCACTTCGACAACATTGTCCGTCAAATTACGCAGCCGCATAAACGGCCTCCCACTGATGCCGAAAGCGAAGAATTGCAATAAAAAATTGGCTCTTTGTGTGCTTTTATTACTCGAGGAGACGAGAGCGTTAGCGAGGTAAGCTCAGCAAATTTCTAAAGTAAAATCCAGTCGAAATAATGCTGAAAATCAAGTAATTTAATTTATCTCCGCCTGTAACTCCACACAACCACTAAGATTCAGTGGATGCTGCGCAGGTGCGAGGTCTATAACGTAATCAAAGCATCAGCGGATTTCGATACGCTTGCGGTGGCCAACAAACTTCAGTTCACGAAACAAAGAGAAAGTTATAAGCGCATCTCAGTCAGCAGAGCACATAAGGTAGTGAGTAGCAAGGAAGTAGCACCTCAAGATGACTATAAAAAATGTGCCACAGTCGGAAGAAAGAGAGTAGGTGTCTTTGCGTAAGAGCTGTGAAAGTTATTTCTACAGCCTAAGACCTACAAAGGAAAAGCTTCTGTCGCCAACTGCCATTAAGCGGAAGAATGGAACAGATGAAGACACATTGTCAAACTTCTGGGATTTACAAACTAGCCATGCGTTTATTAGCCGGCTGCAGTGGCCTAGTGGCCTTTTTTCTGCAGCCCAGCCAAACAGGGATTGCAATAATCAAGCCGAGACAAAACTAAGGAGCTAGTTAAACTTTTAGCAAGTCACCGCGGAAGACAGTTCCTAATCGTAGATAGGGATTGGACATGATGACTAGCCGTGGAAGCAGTCTTCTTAACAAAAGTTTTCAAAATCAAGGACAAAACAATAAGTTAAGTAGTGCAAGAAGATAGGTTTTGTTACGTGATTTTTTTCTGATGACATCCAGCGATGCTCACTGAAGGTCGACGTCCTGTACCTCAGGGCAAAAAGCTGCGGGTCTTGGTTCACTGTTCCAGTAAGTGTCTGTGTGCTCACTAACACAGGCTTTCTTAGCTTCTGCTGACGCGCCTGTTCCAATACCGCTACTTTCTTGGTGATATGAAAAAATGTGGTAATAATACTAACACATTTATATAGGACCCTCAAAGAACCTAATCTTTCGGTGCTCTTTAGTTATTCTATAAAAGAAGATTATCAACATGCTTAGTGATCACATGCAAAAAGTCAGAATGCATAAGCACGCACAGGATTATTCACCAGGACTCGTGAATGATTTGAGGAACTGGTGCGTGTTTAGCTTCTTTTTAAATGTCGTCAAATCACGGGATAAAGAGACATCGGTCTGTAATGAGTTCCACGCTTTGAGAGCATGTCAACTAAAATCACTGTCTTCAAAAGATTTGAGGTTTGTTCAAGACAAAACAGCTACGAGTCAGCTTGAGTCAGAAAAGCAGGTGATACGACGCCTAATCTGGTTGGGGAGCTGTACCAAAGGTAGGCTAGAGCTGAAGAATGAAGGGTACGCAAAGTGAGTAAATAAAATCTTGAAACTTATGCTCTGCTTGATGGTGATCCGGTAAGGTCGGCGAGAAGTTATGTAACGTGGCAACTACAACGCTTACGAAGAACCAGCCTGACTGCCGAGTTTTGCAATAGTGATTGCATAGGCCGATTAGGATCCAACTGGATGTCGTTTCTCTGTCGACATTTTTGCAATGTTACATAACTGAAAGTAGGCAGACGTGACTGCGTAGTCTAGTGAAAAGTCAATTTGGAAATAAACGACCATATTTTGTGCAGATGCTACAGGAGATGTACCGGATGCAGATGCTACAGGTGATGTACCGGATGCCCCTATTTTAAGGAATAGGTTTTCCGATGTCCGAGTCCCACTGGGCATGCACAATCCAACTTATTTGGTTTTGCCCATCATTCAACTTGAGAAATTTTGCTGTCAACGAAGTGCGGAAGCCAGCAATACTCGTAGCAAGGGAGTCGAGATAGTCTGAGGTGCTGAAAGGCTGTGAGGGATCAAAGCACGGGTACAGCTGTGGTGCGTCGTCTGCTCGTCTGAGTAGCAATGACAATCTGGATTGTGCTTGGTAATTAGATCGACAAGAGAAAAGAATATATATATATATATATATATATATATATATATATACATATACACACACACACACACATATATATATATATATATATATATATATATATATATATATATCGCGACCCCGTCAGGGCAGGGCACCGCTGGCTAATGTATACACGCACGTTAACTATTTTAATCAATATATATATATATATAAATAAATTTGCATAGCGCCCTAGGAGAACTTAATCTATATTCAGGCGCTTCAAATATACCACAGGGCTCAACCCCACGAACTTGGTATTCAAGTAAAATGCCGAGCTGGTTTAGCCCAGCGATTAAGGTGCTCGCCCGACCAAGATCTGGCCTGAGTTATGGGCTTGAGCCCCGTGGCAAATGTGAAGCACCTGAATAGAGATTAAGTTCTCTTAGGGCATTATGCAAATGAATTATATAAAATTATGCACAAATGCATCTTAACCTTGTTTGTTAATTGCGAGCACCTTAACCAGTGTAAGTTATGCCTAAGCACAAAGCTCTTGACTAACTAGTACTTTGGTGGTCCTCGGATAGTTGTTGTCCGTTAACATCATGACGGTCTTGAGTATCCCACTGAGACAGAACTTAAGCTATTCCAGTGCTGTGCCGCTGATGACTACGCAAGATGAGAAGGACTTGGTGAGAAACAGAATCAAGCGCTACCAAAATATCAAGCAAAAACAGAGAGACTCTACTTTAGTTTGCATTTCTGAGAAGATACACACTAAGCAATGCTTACTCAGTTGAGCGAATAGCTATGCAAACGGAAAGGAATTTACTTCCTAGGTTTGAAGTTTCCTTGTAGGAGTGTAGTTAGTCCGCCCCTACATATTATAGGGTTTTTTGTTTGGACGGCAGTTGGGAGACCGGGCGTAAGTTTATTGAGCTCCAAATTCAGTATTTCATTCTTAATTATTGGCCTAAGAACAGGCTTTTTGAAAGATTCGGGGAAAAGACTTGAGGCTAATGACATATTTATTATGCTATTAATACGTGGCAGCGGCAGATATATGTACTGTAGAAGTAGGAAACTGTGAATAGGGTGTTGAGGGCAGCTATTCTTCTTTTACTGGGAGATTAAGTTAACTGTAAGATGAGGTCATAAGCAGCAGTCTTGAAGGCAGACATCGAGGTGCTGCAAGGAGTTTAGGGGAGGAGTCTTGTGGGAATGTTACTGAGGGGGAGGAGTATAGCGATGATGATGATGACCTTGGAGATGGGCTCTCTGATATAATCTATTTTTCTGACAAGGACGCTACAGAAACGATCTGCAAGATCACTACTAGGACCACTAGGTCAGGTACTTACCTGGGAGCGGTTAAGGAGATGGCTGATGGTCGATGAAAGCATTTTGGGAATGTGCATTTATGATTCAACAATGTTTTTGTAGAATCTATACTTGGCTTTTGTTGGATAGATTGATATAATCTACAAAAGTCCCGTATGCCGTCGATGGACAGTCAGTACGGATATCTTGTATGCTTTCACAAACTTGCACTCAGTCGACCTAGCTAGTTTAATGAAAATGAGCATTATTAATTTTCTCTCAGATAATAATAAATACCAAAATAAGCTAATTGCTTAGGTTAAAGCATTAAATTATTTAAAAATATATTCAAATCATTCAAAGATTAAATTAAGCTAGTTCAAACAGATTCCAGTAGCGTCTACCATCTTGTTTTGACTGAGTATTGTGAATTTGCGCCACTATTGTAGCCTTTTAGGTTGGCTCGCGTTAGAAGCATGCAAATGACGTGTGAAATAATTTGTAGTAGTGGACATCATTGATCACAGCTGCAAGTCATCGCTTAAACTGCAATAATAAATTTTTGGTATTCACCGCATAATGTTTGCTAAACAAATAAGGCACGCAATTGCAATCGTTATTAAAGTTTTAATATAGCCGCATTTGTTAAGTATTACAAGGTTTCATGTCTTCTTCATAGAATCACGATTAAAAGAAAAGTCATCATGTACTTAAGTATCTATTTTTCGAGAAAAATATGCACCTATTGCAAATCTTTCTCTAAATGATGAATTTTCAAGAACTTATCGTTTTGAGTGAGTTGCCTTAGGAGTTCTATGTCCCAAAACGTGCTGAGCAAGGATGCAGCTATCAGAGACCACAATCCACTCGATGACGCCATGACATTTATTCTATCATAGATAAAGGAAAGAGCTTTGCCGTTTGCACACTGCGCACTGCAACCATGTGCAACGCTGCGGCTGTGACGGCGATTGTGGGATAGCCTCGCTCTTGTGGCGACAAGCGAGCGACGAGAGACGCCGAGGGTTGGCGGCCGACACCGGCCTCGCGGATTGGATTGGCAATAGAGATTTGGCAGCTTAGCGGAGTAGAAAGTTAGAAGCCAATTTGAACAATTGGCTTACCTAATGTGGGATCCGTGATTTAGTGGGAAAGCATGGAATCCTCATGGAAAGGAATTTATTAATTTATTTAAAGCAAGCAAGTAAACACAGCAAACTGCGCACGAAGCTCTAGAGTTTTTTAATACAATGCAAAGTGACACGTAGAGAATAATTTCTAGAAACCAGCGCGGGACTCGGAGCTCACATTCGGAATCTGGATCTTCGAGCTTATTTGCCTAGTAGCAGAAGCTCATATCAAGGAATAAGAGAAGACTCAGTTTGGCAGTAATACGCGAGTTTTTCATAAATATAGGCATCATCTTCTCGGTCTAAAGCGCAGACGTTTCTCGACGGATTAGACGCAAATAAACGACGAGCATCAGTGGTTTACATTGAAGCCCGTGGAGCGCTAGCCTTTGGTTCGTCAGTGACATTATCAAGGTCGAGAGTTCCAAGCGAGAAAGAAAGAGATAAAGAGAGTGGCGATAAAATTGCCTATCAGGGATAAGAGAGTTGAATAACCGAAACGTCAAATCGTTGGCTTATCATTTTTAGTTCTACCGGCACTTCGGAAGGGGACGTTCAAGGTGTCATTGGAAGATAGTAATCGAAGATGCGAGCCGGAATGCGTGCGGATGCGTGCGGGATGGAATGTGGATGGACGCGGATGGAATGCGTGCGGATGCGTGCCGGAAAGATGAGAGCCGTAGCTCAGAAAACGGCGATTACGCTTTCTCTTCCAGCTATGCCCCAATAGAGCGCTCAGCATCGGCACAGTCATTTTGGCAATCTCATTCACGAGTAAGAAGAGCGGCATTAAAATTGATTGCACCAAATGCGTATATCCGAACCGCATTCAAACGATCGATGAAGCGCTCGGAACACCGACTGAGAGTCCACGACGCAAGAGCGACGACAGAAAGAGAGTCACATCTCGCGTCGTTCCCTGCACTTTATTGCGAGACCTCCGAAGCCAAAGGTCAAATTATTCAAATTCGCCACCAGTCTCGTCTCTCAAACGTCCAATCAGAAGCAATAACTACAAGTGCCCAGCATTGACACTTATGGAAAGAAAACTGCAGCTAGCTCTATCTACACAATGCTGGAGGCACGGCGCTCCCCTGCTGATGCAGTAGAGAACGCAGGCTGGCTCGGTCGCCGATTGAGCAACTCATCCTTGCGGAATGCACGCGTAAGAACCTGCCATAGTTTTGGTATGCAGAGTGCCTAGTAATTTTCCTTCCGGTTAGTCAAGCTTAAGCATGCCTGCACGCCAGCCTGCCGAAATTTCGAGTACTTCATTGCAGTCAGACGAGTTAATGCACCGAAAGGCCAGTACGTTGCGACCGGCATCCTCCAAGCACCAAGATCTTCATTGGCGTCCATTTTAGGGCAAAAGTTAGACACTCGATGTGAATAGACGTAAGTTGCATACCGGCAGAATGTTAAAGGGCAGCTTGAGCTCTCAGTTTCTGTTATCAAATTTTAAGTAATGAATCGGTACCAGTGATTTCTGCATGCTTAGAAAATGTTTTTACGTAGCTCCGCAAGTAACGCTAATCCCAGAGTTATAGTTGACTAGCTTGGTTAGCATAGAAATGCAGAGCCATTGATACAAATAACCGTCACAAAACTACTCATTCGATGAGACGAAAGTAGTACTGTAGGATACAGAAAATAGTTACTTCAAGCAGTTACACCGCCATTAAAAGGTGCAGCGCTTCAAGTGGTACACGGAAGTTTGGAAATCATGTTGCTGCTTTGCTGGATAGATCGAGCTGTGTCATAGTTACGCTGAAGGTCATTCCGGACGTTTTCATCAGGTTGAGAGTTCGTCGATTATGTACAGTGAAGGTGCGCAGAGTACCCCCTAGCTATTCCTGTTATCGTTCTTATAATTCATTTGTATGGCACCCCAATAGAACGTAATCTCCATTCATGCGCTTCACATATGCCTCGGGGCTCGAGCCCACGACCTCAGCCAGACCGTGGTCGGGGTGAGCACCTTAACCGCTGGACCAAACCAGCTCGACTTTAGACATGTCTTTCTCCATGCACGTGCGTATTTTGTAAGGCACGAAATGCTTTCTAATCGCCCTTAGCGGCCGTGAATCTTCCCAGCGAGCCAACTTCAAAGTGATAGGTAGCCTTAGTGACCTCTGCACCGAGCCACTTTCAAGACTTCTTCCTTCAGAATGTCCGACACATCTGCCGCTCATCGGAAATGCCGGGATCTTAAGGCTCGAGCCACTTCGCGACCGTCTCGGCGTGTTCGTCAAGCTTCAGAGGATCGCCAGAGAGACTCAGCACTAAGCGGAGCACTAATGCTTTTGAGATGAGATGACCTAAACGGAAACTCTAATTTTAGATGACGCTGATGACCAGTGCCAGAAGGCATTGATGCGTACACATGGACTGTTTGTACAGTAATCGTGGGATTCATCACGTGGGATCCGTCGCGTGCTCACGAACGGCCTCACGGACCTTCTAACTGCGTGCACCCTTTTCATTCAACCGTCAAAGAGCTTCTTCATACCTGTCG
This sequence comes from Cristatella mucedo, assembly GCA_009760855.2. Lineage (NCBI taxonomy): Eukaryota > Metazoa > Bryozoa > Phylactolaemata > Cristatellidae > Cristatella > Cristatella mucedo. The sequence goes on along the minus strand of WPIO01000010.1, from coordinate 2,570,898 downwards.
GAAATGGCACTGTCTTTGTAATTAGTGGTTGGCACGGGTTGGCGGTTTCATGAAGGTTGTATGCATGTGCGTTAGAGCCGAGGTGCATCTTAAAATCTTACTGAATAAAGGCGCCAGCAATTGCAAACGAATACCAAATTAAAGACCAGACAGAGGTTTATGCCGACCTTATAATTCATTCATTTGTATAGCACCCTGAGAGAACTTAATCCCTATATTCACGCGCTTCATACGTGCCGCAGGCTCAAGCGAACGACCTTGGCCATTGAATTCACCTTGACCTTAGTCGGGGCGAGCGCCATAACAGCGGGGCCAAAACACCTTCGTTGCTGACAAGGCTCGTGGTTTGATAAATGCTCATGCAAAGCCCTAGCGAGTAATTGGACGGCCAAGAGGCAAGCTCTCTTATCTCTATTTCAAGGAACTTCCTCAGAAGCAGCAAATTAACTGGGATATCTCGAAGACGAGCGATATCGCGGCAGTGCGAACAAGGTCTGAAAGCACTTGCGCTTAATTGCTATTGACGGCTAGGACGTTAGCAAAGCTCGCCAGCGCTTGGCGCCCATGCCGCGTCTCTCTCTCTCTCTCTCTCTCTCTCTCTCTCTCTCTCTCTCTCTCTCTCTCTCTCTCTGCTTAGCTTATTCTCACCCATACGTCGGCGAAGAGATAGAAGACTCCCAAGCTCAATCTAAAGATATAAGTCCGACAGCAGCGTGGGGCAGCGACGTTGGATAATGACTCTCAGTTCAAAAGGCGAAGGCGCCTTCTAATGTCGAAGGAAGCGAAAACAGTTTCTCTGATTACGTCGGCCAGCACTGGTCTTTTTTAGTTTACTCTACGCAGTCTATTTACGCGCATTCTAAAATGCCGTGCAGCGTCTAAAAAAATCGTAGAGGTCATTGCTGGAAAATTGCTTAAGTTTACATTACTAGGTGAGTGCGCAATGCCAACCCGTTTTTCCTCGTAAGTGTCAGCCTTTGCTGCAGCGTTTGCGTAGCCACACACGAATAGTTTCCCATTCATGGGTAAATACGGACCAAATTCCGCATGCATCGTACATGTTTCGTCTGCAAAAATGTGCAGTCACTACCGCCACGCGGACTAGTAGTTACACTGGTATATAGATTAAGAGGTGCGTCTTCTGAGAGCGACGCAGTTTCATTTTCGTTTTTTGCGAAAGGTATATCGGAGGCTTAATGTGGTTGCCGACCCATATTGACCTGCAGGTGAAACAGATGAAACTCGCCATTCCAAGCGCACAGTTTCGTTATGCAGCAGGCTCTCTTTCAAATCTGTGAGTGAGCTCGTCATGCGGCTTCCCGATCAGTATTGGCAGCTGAGTGCGCATCTTTCTCGGCTACTCTTTCGTCCTTTCAGCTATCAAATAGATCCTTTCCGCCGATTCATGTCTGGTAATCAAGTGAATCGGTGAGAGTAGCCTACTGTCAGCGGCTGCCTTCAAAAAAAGAGTGAGTGGACCTATTGAAGTAAGATAAGCTCCAAATTAACTTCAGCTATTGAGCTCGTAAGTCACAGTCAGGGCAGCAGCCAGCAGCTTCGTCCACGAGTTGCAATATTTGTGCATAAGCGAAATGTGACGCCCAAATCTAAGGCCCAGGTGTGACGTGCTCGTGCTTCAGGTGCCCAGGTCTTGATGAGCTCCCGTCCTGCTCTGATGCCTTCTTGCCCACTGCAAGCGCTGGCATGACAGCCGCCTGATGGCACGTCTGATGCTTAACATAGGCGCTCGTTGACATCGGCCGACTGCGACGCTAATTTTATTATTCCGTCGCTGTTCTATCAGCTGCTCCTTTTCAGTGTTTCGCGTCAAAACGCAGCTCCTGCCTCCTTGGTCTGCACTCATCCGACATCTGAGCGCATCCGACGGTACTCCAATGCACAAGCAGTTGCTCGCAGCGTCACGCCTCACTCAAGCCTACGCAGAGCTTTCACTCTGTGAGGCTGGAGCGGCGGCGGCAGGTCGGCGTATCCCTCGAACAAAGCGCGTAGTCGTTCGTCTCCTCGCGCGCGACCTTCGCGCGGGCAGTGCAAGCAGTGTTCGCGTGTCGCGGCGAAACCCACAATGGCGCTCGAGTGACCGACCTAGCGATGCCGCTAGCGTATCCGATTGAAGACATTGTCGTACCTTAATCATAATAATATAATAATAATAATATTGCACTTGATAAAGCGCCCTCAGAGAACTCAATCTATTTCTAGGCGCTTTGAATTTGCTGCAAAGTGATATGCAATAGAATAGTAAGTAAAATCATGCTTGAAAAACAAACAAAATGAATAATATGGTTAGGGGTGACATGCACAGGGTCAGCATGCAAATGTGGTTAGTGGCAGCATGCACAGTGTCAGCACGCATAAGCACATCAAGGACGAATCACAGGGACCCACTAAATTCTGTCCTAAATAGGTGTGTTTTTAAGTTTCTTTTAAATGTGGTCAGGTCATGGGATGTTCTGACGCAGGTCGGGAGGGAGTTCCAGGCTTTGGGAGCATACGAGCTAAATGCACGGTCTCCAAAAAAATCATAGCGACGGCGGGTCTTGGCGACCGTAGGGCTTAAGGGAGAACGTTTTGGGCCAGGTCAACCAGAGGTGGTGCAACGCCAGTTACTGCATAGTCGATCTTTTTTTTTAAACCGGTACTCGTCTGCCAAAAAAACGAGCAGCTAGCTCGTGACAAGGGCCACCAAGATGACTGCGAGACGTGTTGTTGCCACACCAGCGAGCGGCTTTGCGGCAGTGCCCTCATCGCGAAGTTTTCTGTCGCTCACGCGGCAGCACGGTGTCCTCGCTGCTTTAGTGGCTGCACTGCGCCCCGTGAAAATAAATCGCAAGTCCTCACCGCTCGCGTTGCCGTAAGAACGCGGCATAATGTCACCAGTTAGTAATGCTCTTTGTTCCAACAACGCGTTATCGGCGACAGTGCTGCGGACAGCTCGGCGCGACGAACAGTATCGACCTTGAACAGCAATCGTCGCAGCATTCCTTCGAGGACAGCAGCCTATTGGCTGGATTTGCCGTTAAAGGAAACCGGTATCCTTTTAGTCGAGCCGCCTTAAGCGTTTCTGAGAGCGGCAGTAGCCGAGGCTATAGATAGTAGCTGCGGCGGCTGTCCGTCGCTCTTATCTGCAGTATTTGGCACTGAGCTAATGCCGGACGGGAAGCGGCACCTGGCGAAGTGACCCGGTCGCAGATAAAACCAGACGCAGCACGGTTTAACGCTCAATCGGCTCTTGCTGGCTGTCTGCAACTGCATTGCGCCAGAAGCTACTTCGGACGGTTCGGCAAAAATGAAGTTCGTCGTCATCCTTTCGCTTGTGGGTATGTATGCAACCGAGGTTATCACCTTTACGAAAGCAACGACTAACTTGAATATCTGATGCACACCAGTCGCTGGTTCAAATTAGGACGTAACCTAAAAAAGAAATCATTTTTGAAGGCTAATAGAATTTTATTTTGGATTTAATAGAGTGAGCTTGATGGCGTGCTAAATCTCTGCATTTTAACGGATTTAGAGCATTGCCGTCAGGTGCGTTTGCACTGACAAATCTTACTACTAGCACGTAGCAATAAAAAATGTAAAGGAATGAATTGATAAGATGTGCGAAGATGAAAGTTTGGAATTGAAATATCGCAGTAACGCTCGCTACCATGTGTTACAGTCTCTTTATTTTTAAATACAACAAAATGTGTCAACTTTAAATTTTAGAGAAACATTGTTATTTGATGCCTCTCTTGCTCGTCTCGCACGTTGCTATCTGAAATAGATGCACATATATTCGGCACGCGTAAGCATTTCTATCAAAATCCTTTCTTATCAAATCAGGGAATTTTTTCTTTCAAAAACGGATGCTCGCCGTTTTAATAAATGTTTCTTGCAATACTATCTCTACGAGAAAATGAAGAACGCTATCTGAACACCTGAAATGAATTAGACGCCTTTCCCTTTATTAAACTTTTATTTTCCTGTTTGCTTTGATTGGAAACCAATGTCTGGCTGAGGTCGTGGGCTCGAGCACCGAAGCATATGTGAAGCGCCTGAAGAGATTAAATTATTTTAGGGCGCCATACAATTAAGTTATATATATATATATATATATATATATATATATATATAGAGAGAGAGAGAGAGATAGAGAGAGAGAACTGCCAGTATATATATATATATATATATATATGTATGTATGTATATATATATATATATATATATATATATATATATATATATATATAGAGAGAGAGAGAGAGAGAGAGAGAGAGAGAGAGAGAACTGCCAGACGATCTGCACCCATCATTGTTGATTTTTACTTTTTGAAGCCAAACCGTGTTCGATAGAGCCTAATTCAGTAGAGCCAGCCCTGATGTAAGCTGGAAGAGGACGAAGTGAACTGCTGACCCGCGGGAAGAGGACGAAGCACGGATCAGCGGTTCACTGCGCTAAACGAACGCTTAAGTACCGTACGAGCATTGCATGACGCAAGAATAAGAGAAGACCCGGCGTAGCAGCCAGCCCAACTCTTGGCAGGTGCCCGCTGACATGCTGATCGAGGCGGGTTCTAACATTAACATCAAAGCCACCAGAAACTTATTCCTAACGAAAGGTGCAACTAAGCATCTGGTGCGGAATTTATCAGACGGGCTTATAGTGGTACGTACTAAAACGACGTGATAAGTCTCGCATGAGAGGATTGACCTGCAGAATTTATATTCTGCTATTCCAGGTTGATGGGTTTGAGATGGGCTGAGAAGTGCTATCGTTACTTATTGGTACGCACCGCGGTATAGGCGTCTCGATCTTTTTTCGGAAGTTTCTCTCTCTCTCTCTCTTTCTCTCAGACGTCGTCCCTTCCCTTTCCCTATTTTCCACTCGGATCACGAGCGCACCGTTGTATTTCGGGTTAGTACATCATTTCACCACGATTATAATAATAATATAATAATAATGTACTTGATAAAGCGCCCACAGAGAACTTAATCTCTTTCTAGGTGCTTTACGTTTGCTGCAAAGGGAAATGCAATTAAATGGTAAGTAAAATCATGCTTGAAAAACAAACAAAATTAATAACATGGTTAGGGGTGACATGCACAGGGTCAGCATGCAAATGTGGCTAGTGGCAGCATGCGCAGTGTCAGCACGCATAAGCAAATCAAGGACGAATCACAGGGACCCGCTAAATGCTGTCCTATCCATCGGCCGGCCGGGAAATCGACATCATTCCTGTTTACTTGACCCCTGCACGCCACAAGCCATGCGTCCAAAAGACGAAATGGGGCGCAGGAAGGAAGGGGCGCAGCATTGAAGGGAAACGATGGAAGAGCTGCCGCCTTTGGCTTTTTCATTATTGACGGCTTTCGAGACACGCCACACGCGGTGGCGGAAGTATCCTTGCGCTCGAGGTGGCGGTGCGATGGCGAGCATTGCGGATCTGTCAAGCTGTCAAGCTCGGCTCGCGCTTCGTTGCAGGGCTCGCTGTTGCCGCTCTGGAAGCCAAGCCGGTGAGTGTCGGCGGCGGCGGCGGCGGCCGTGACGCGGCGCTAGCTGCCCTATGCCCGAAAAGTGATTAAAAGTGAAAAGTGAGAGCTAATTCTGTCTGTCTCCCCCGATCGTCTAGGGCGTTGGAAGCGGTCCAGAATGCACAGTATGCGAACTGCTCGTCAAGGAAATCGTGAGCCTCTTGAAAAACCCGACTACTGAGGTAGGCATTCTGTTCACGACACATGTTTGCAGGACGTGAATTGTGGCCATTTTTTGCTTAATCCACGCTCTGGTTGGACGGTGAAGAGCCGTGTCTCGTCATCGATAGAGCGAAACGGAGTTTTCCTTCTTCTCGAGCATATAACGGCAGATAGCTCGACCGGCAGCAAGGTTCATCTTTCGCTAAACATCCAATATAGTGTCGCATTTATGCAAAGAGAGCGCATGTCGGCTTGCGTGTCATTCTTCGTCGCTGAATCCGATAAGCCTACGAAACAGTTATTCTTAGCACTCAAGGAGAACCGAACTTCATGCCAAAGTCAAAGTCCACGGTCGAACTCCAGAACTCAAAGGGCGGTGGCCGCTGCGAGGAGGCACTCAAGGAAAAATGGAACGACATTCATCCGGTGCGAGAAAGGATTTATCGTTAAATCTCTGCCGCGAGCTGAGAGCAGCAGCGCTGAATTAAAAATAATTACCCCACAATGAGCAGAGACATCTTAGAAAGTGGTGAAAGTGATCGAGGTGTCGTGCCCAGTAAGCCATTTAGACAGACAAGCCATCAACGCCCGGATGTACACTAGAAGCTAATGCCGGGATGGGAACTGGCGAGTTGCTGGCACGGCAATTTTCAGATTTCCTTGTACCGGTGAAACCAGTACGCTATTTTTTTAGCATTAAATGGTCGCAGCAAGTTCTCTAAATCACAACTCAACCTGCGTAATTACACTCGCTTCGATATGGCGGAAGAGTCCCATGAAGAGGTTGAATTCCATCGAATTCAGTCGAGACAACGTTTTCAGATTTATGAAGCTCCAATGTTGCTTCTGCTCTGCTCTTGCACTATCACATCAATGCTTGCAATTAGAGTCTTACAATGAAGATGCAGTTTATGAAATGGAAATAAGACATTTTTTTTAAAATCCTTCGGGTATTCTGGCTTGATGCTGGTTGAGATGGATGCACACATGGCATGACTGACATCTATAACAAGTCCAGCGAGATATTAATATTAAAAGCTAGAGCATAACACTTTCAGCAAATATAAAGTGCATATAAATAGATTGAGTTCCCTGAGGGGGCTATTACAAATTTATTAAATACTAGCTGATTTAACAGCATTTTTTGTATAGCGACAGAAAAGCCTTGACGACTATCACCACCTCTTGCAGCGACGATTCAGAATCACCCATCACAGGATTCGAACCCACGACCTCGGGACGGAGGTCGTGTAAAGCAACCACCTTACCCAGTGTGCCATCACGGCTCCCTAATAATATTCCTATTATTATTAGAACGTCAACCTGCGGCGTTGCTGGTCTTTGCATTCAAAGACATTCTAATGTAATGTAACTTATCTTCGTCTGTAACCTTCCCTTCCATCCCATCATGCTGCGAAATGCATTGAAAAACCGCACAATCAGTCCAATGTAAATTACATTGCGCCTAAATTGGTGTTTTCAGAACGGAAACAGACTCTCAGAGCCAAGTGCTGTCGCAATTGTACTGATCAGAAGAGATTAAGTTTGTGTTTAGCTTGAATGCCAGTTCTATTTCTTAACGTCCTTTTCCCGCTTTTCTTACGCGTCCTTCGATGCCCGTCGAGCAGCGGAGCATGACTGCTGATTGTTGCTTAATTGTTTCTTGATTGTAGAAGGACATTGCCGCCAAGCTTGAAACCTTGTGCAGCGACCTTCCGTCAGCCATTCAGTCGACGTGCACAGGCTTCATTGAGCAATACCTCCCCACCATCATTACCCTGTTGACAAACGACCTTAACCCGGAGAGTGTCTGCACGGCTATCGGTCAATGCTGAAGGGGCTTCGGTTCTGAATTTCGGCTGATAATTAAGGTGCAGGATATTCGGAGATTGTATAGCACTGCACAAGGTCGCTTAATAGCCCGCGTCTTGTAACCTTGTAGCCTCATAGAACTGCGCTTTCCACTCGGCTCCGGGCATCGGGACTCTTGAGCAACGGAGCACAAGTGACACAGAGTGGCCCGCTTGAGTGCTGTCACCGCACGAAGCGGCACAGAGGAAAAGTCAAAGCTCTCCCAAACAGAACTAGCTGGGCCAAAAAAATAAATTTGACGCTAGCAGCATTGTTTGTGATTATTATTTCGGTACTGTGAGAGCAATGCAGGATGCCTCTAGGCAAGCTTTAAAGTGTGCTTTAAGCCCGCCACGGGCTACTACCTATGTTTTCTATGACCCACTAGGGCTTAGAGTATTCGTTCGTGAACGATACGATAAACCGATGCACTAACGTTGGTCTGCTATGACGCTCTTGACCTCTCGGGAAAAAATGCTGCATCTCTCTTAAAACCGACTCGGAGATTTCGTTTCCAGCACTGCTGCTGTTTCTATGCAACTGACTTCCAGACTCAGTTCTTGTGACTCAGCACTGCTTCTCAAGCTTTATTGTACCGCTGATGAAAGCCTCGGATACCATACATCTATGCACCGACAACCCCAAAAGTTCTGGCTACGCTATCAAAGCTATCGCCGAAGCTTTTTGAAGCTCTAAAGCATTGTCCATGTAGTCTGCAAAAGCTTCGAGGAATTCGAGACATAGTTTTCGTGTGGCGACTGAGAAGCGACATGATATCTTTCGCAAAGAATGCAGCTCCCTTGACGCATGCTAGAACTCAGAGGTGAAACAGAATGCTGGGAGATCTAGTGCTTCAGTGCATGACCAGAGAGTCAGCGAGCAGCCGTGGGAGAAGATCCAGTGCACACTGGACCACGCAGGATTGCAGAGCACGACAGAGATCGTCATCGATCAGTTACCTCAGCAGTTGCCTTTCTCCTGCACATGCCGCGAAACGATCGAACCTGTTCTTGACTGAGGCAGAAAGAAAGATTGCCTAAATATTAAAATGCTTATGCTTTATTGACTATGCAGTCTGAAAAAGCAGTCCCTGAATATCACAATTTAGGAGTAGCAAATCCAGGCACCCAATATATAGGAAGCTTTGATTTCCGAATACGTTTACCTGTTTCATCATTAGCTTACGGCGTCCTAGGCTGATAAAGAAAATGCTAGGCCAGTGAATATACGAAAAGTAACGTGGTAGCTTTCAACTTTCGCCTAAGCCACATGGTCTCAAAATCCAGTTTCTACTGAGGATTTTCAGACGCCTTCGTGACAGCAGTTATTCTAGCTGTGTGGCTTTCGGTACGCATTCCGTAGCCAACAGACTGGCAACGGGTTGGCCTTCAACGCATTGCTTGCATCATCAGGGCTTCGCTGAAGTTGAAGATCGCTGGTATTTTGTGCCTTGCAAGGAATGGCAAATTTTGGAATTAAACTTCATCTGATTAGTTTTCCAAATAATCTCAAAATAAACATGGTCAGTGACAACAGCACAAGAGGTGCAAACTTCAGCGTTGCACGAAGAATTACGACGTATCTCGTTCAGTTAGAGATTTTCTCGCGAATTTGCACATGCCCTACCCTGGTTCTGACGGATCAAAAAACAATTAAAAGTTCTCAAACTGTGTTATTGCTCTACAAATACAAGTCTTTATAAATGCGTACGACGGCAAGTGAATGGTCGCACCTAACTGGTGCTATAAGTTGTAGCTGAGTTACTGACGTACTAAATAAATAAATAATAAAATATCTGTGCAGCTCCATTTGATACCAAAAACTCGTTCTAGGCACTTGAAAAATTATGGAAAGGAAGCAAGATAATTAATTAGTGATAGCTTACCAAATTTCAGCACGCATGAGCATACAAAAGGCATTTCTTTGCACTGCCACAGCGCTAGGCACGTCGTTTAAAAAAATACTGTGCGCAATAAGACGCTAGGCGTCGACCTACTCCAGGTTCCTGGCTAGTAACAGGCCTCCTAGCGCAGCAGCAGCAGCACCCCAATCGGAGCTTGTTTAAACTACGCTATATATATATATATATATATATATATATATATATATATATATATATATATATATATATATATATATATATATATATATATATATATATATATATATAATATATATATATATATATATATATATATATATATAAGAGAAGTTACTCACTATGCAGGCGCTTAACATATGCCATGGGGCTCAAGCCACTATCTCAGCCAGACCTTGGTCGGGGCGAGCACCTTAACCGCTCGTTGTCGTTGCTGCATATAATAAGTAATATTAAAGATGGTGGCAATACTAGCTCTTTTATATAGCTCTCAAAAAGAGCTGAATTTCTAGTCCAACAATGTATACCTCACTACAAAGGCAACAGTAAACAAGAGCTAATAAAAAGAAGCTGCCATGCTTAGAGTTACATGCTTGAGCACACACAATAAGACACACCTCGCGCCACTCTGGCTAGTGTGACCGCTGGTTGGCAACATGCACCGAATCACGAAAAACTCCGCGCTCAGATCGCACCGAGATAAAGGCAGTTCCAATGGGGCGGTATCCACCATCATTACTCTTGTCCTTAGTTACGACGTGCAAAGATATGCAAAGCACAAGCACGCATACGACTAATTACCCGGACTAAGCATTGAGACCCAGAGACTCAGACTAAGCTAACCCATTGAGGACCGGGTGGGTTTTGAGCTTCTACTTGAACGTCTTCAAATCATACGATAACGTGATATTAGTCGGCAGTTATTTCCATGCATTTGGAGCATAGCGACTGAGAGCACGTCTATGAAAGATTTGAAGTTATATAGGTATGCAACCTGCTATTAACTAAAGTCAGAAAAGCTGGTGATGCCAAGTAAGGTCTGTCGTAAAAGAAAATCTGAAATTGGTAAGCGAGAGCGAGAGAATAGAGAGACGAAGTATTTTTATGCGACAAAATCTTGAATTTGGTTCACTGCTCGATAGGCAGCCAGGAAATATGGTTAGCAGCGGTGAATTGTGCCACTTCTGTGGCATTTACAAAGGATTACGCCTGGAAGCAGATTTTTGAACAAACTACAATCGTCTTGCTACACGGGCATAAAGACCTGTATGTAATAAGCTACAACAGTGTAGTCAGGAGGTTTCGAATGAGCAGATCAATTTGGTTAGGGTGTCATAAATGCGACTACATAAGCAATCGTGAATTTCGAAATAGTGCACAGTTTAAAGTAGGCAGACTTGACTGTGGAGCTGAGGTCTTTATCTAGTCACAATCAAGTCTGCCTACTTTCAGTTACGTAACATTGTTAAAATTTGACCTTATTTAGGTAGGGATACCACATATTAGTTGGTCCATGCATTTGTGACATCCCGTCTTGACTTCTGTAACTCACTGCTTGCTGGTCTACTGGCCTATGCAATAAAACAATAATAGCTGATTTAACAGCCTCTTTTTATAGCGACAGAAGAGCCTTTACGGCTATCACCACCGCTTCCAGCGGCAATTAAGGATCGCCCACCGAAGGATTCGAACCCACGATCTCGGGACTAAGGTCGTGAATAGCAACCGCCTTACCTAGTGCGCCATCATGGCTCAACCGGGCGCTTACAGCTGCCGCAAAAATTTGCAGCTTGGCTTGTCTGTCTTGAGCGTCACAGTTGCCACATTTCACCACCTTGCCGACCTGCACTGGCTACAAATCAAGCAACGGATCGACTTCAAGGTTTTGTCACTCACTTTTAGGTCACTTCATTCATTGGCCCCAGCCTATCAGATCTACTCCCCCACCAGGCCAAGCATCGTACCACCCGCTTTTCGGAATCCAACAGTTTACCAATACATCTACAAACCTCAAATCCTTTGGAGACCGTGCCTTTAGTTCGTATGCTCCAAAAGCCTGAAACTCACTCCCGGCTCGCGTCACGACATCCTCTGACTTGCCCACATTTAAGAGGAAATTAAAAACGCACCTACTTATGACAGCATTTAGTGGGTCCCAGCAATTTTTCCTTTATGTGCTTAAGCGTGCTGACACTGTACAAGCTGCCACTCACCACACTTGTATGCTGACCCTGTGCATGTCATCAATAACCCTATTATTCTTGTTGTTTATCTAGCATGTTACCACTAACCATTAGATCGTGTTTCCTTTGCAACAAATGGAAATCACCTAAAAAGAGATTGAGTTCTCTAAAGCGCTTTATCAACTGTGTTATTATTATTAGTATTACAGTTAGAATTAATTTTAGAAATTAAACACCTAGATTCCGTACACAGGCTGCAGGAGGTAATGAACTGAAAGCTCTACTCGGCGATTAATATATATGTATAAATAAATATAAATATATATATATATTCAACCATATCTCTGGAACGTGGATCCTAATCGGGTATGTAAAGAGGGTCGGCAATATTCAGATGACTCGTAGCGAAGACACCGCCAGTAGCCGACGAGCACAGCATCTTGACCAGCAACGAGATAATAAAAAATTTAACCCCGAATACCACCGTGGAGTGACAGCTCACTCAGGTCATAGTTTGCCCTTAAAGAATTCTCTGCATTCGTCGTTTCCTTGGCTCTAATTCAATGAATAGCAGGAGGCTACTGCTCGAGCATCATAATAGCCCTGCCGACCGCCCGTTTGATGTAGTTTGACCAGTGAAAGTCCTTTCAATTTGCGTCCTAAGCAGCATTTTTAATCATCCATCTTTGTTATTAATTCTTCTCCATTGACGCAGATGTCCTACAACAATCCAAAATATGTGCAACTTCCACTAAATCCATCGGTATCCGTTTTAAAGAGTAGAGGTTTCATATCTAGTAAGGATTAAAATTGTATGTCTACGTTCTTTATTCTCAAAGATAAAATCGTAGCGATATCTCTTGTTGAAGACGATCTATCACGCTTTTCATGATACGCATAATTTCTTCTCCCTGGCTGTAAGCCCGGCGTCTATTGCGCTTTTTCCGGACATCCTCTTACGTCACCTTATTCTTCTCTCAACTTCAATGCCTCAAGTTGCACATTTTTCTGGAGATCTTTGCAGTTTTTTCTCTAAAATCACTGCGAATAGTTCTCGCTTCAGGGATTCAATATTCTGGCCGGGCACTCCAGCTTGTGTTGTATTCCGGCTTTACCGTTCATGGTGGTACTTTCTTAAATGTATTCCAACAGAATTTCGAACGAGAAAAAAATGAATAAACACTTTCGACTGTCCCAAAAAATGTCAAGACAACTAAATCTTGTGTATCAGAGTGAAATCCTGCTAATTTAAACAGTGGGTGTCACAGGTGACTAACAACGATTTGGGATTTCTGACACATTGTCACTGTTGAAGGCCGGACATATGTCCAGTCATCACAGCAGCATTTCCATAGCATTATGACCACAAGTTGGCCAAGGAGATGTTCTCTGCCTTATGACTCACTAGAACTACCCTTTCAAAGCTTGTAGCATTTTTTGCATGTACGTCAACACAACCTGAAAATACTTCTTTGGTAGTTTTCTTACTTTCAAAATCCACATCAACAAAACCGATGACTTGGTTAAGCTGTTTCCAATTTCCTAGATCATGATTTTAGTCGGCCAAGATATCGTAATACTTATATTTCCTATATCTGTGAATAATTTGCCTTTTAAAGTTATTATAAGTAGATGGATGAATTCGTTTTGAATATTGGATGACAAAAAGAAGTGGATCCAAAGTTTTCTTGTGCATGTTGAAGGTGTTTTTCCAGCAGTGAATCATACTGAGCAACGAGCTTGATCACGGAAGGAAAATTTCAAACATTTTCAAGCTCATCTAAACTCAGTCTTTCTTTTAAGCCAGTTTGCCAGTGCCAAGTTTGTGAATTTAGACAATTAATACAGTCAAAATAGTTTCAAAATAATTTTCCCACATTCTTTCCGATTGAATGTAAATTTCAAATACAGCGTCTATTTGAGTATTATTATTTATAATGTGTCCATATTTCTTTCATGTAATAAAAGCTTTGTGATTGCTTAAACTGTTTTCATGTACCTATTGCTTTTCTGGGTGTTTCCATATTTGAGTCTATTAGTCAACTCAAACGGAGATCGACAGTTTCCACTCGATGATATAAAAATAGGCAGCAAAACCAGTAAGCAGCTTTATTAAATAGTTATTTTAATAGCCGCGATCTATTCACTTCCTCCCTCCATTTTCTAATCGACATTTAGACCATGTTGATGTAATTGAATGTTCACCGGTTACTGAGGGTAAATTGCTTCTGTGTTGAAAATGCCACGAGCCTAGAGTAATCATTTCACGACGAAGTACTCAAAATCATATAATTTTAGTACAGCATGAACAATACTATTCTCTGATCTCCACCAGATCCAGAAGCTTCGCTGGTCTTCCCATTCATGCCATTCATGCCAAGAAGTTCATTGTCTTGCTAAGCCAGCTCAATAACATTGTCATCGATATTTTTCTTAGCATAGATGATGACATCTGTCTGAACTGTATTTTCTAGCAAGTTTTAGCTATCATATGGTTAATATTGTTTTCTTTTTAAAAAAGCTGGTTGATAAACGTCATATTTTGATTCAAACTCTAAACAGTGTACACATTCAACATCATTCGTGTTGAATTTTTTGAAGAAAGTCACCGTTAATTAAAAGACATGCGGGGTTACTTTTTAGCTTCTCTCTTTCCTTTCTGACCTTTCGCTCCACTTCGCTTTTTCTTAACATGGCTGACAAAATATCTCACTTTTATAGACCAGAAATGATCTAATTTTTATTTCAAAAAGTGTATTAACAACAACGTCTGCTCAACTACACTTTGAAAATATACAATCAATTGACAAATTAACCATTAGGGCAACAAAAGTTGAGGGAAAATACCTATACTATAAAAAAATTATATGAATAAACAATCTTTCAGGAAGCACCGTGAATAAAAGCATATAATTAATAATAATGCGTTTGCATAGCACCCCCAGATAATTTATTCTCTTTCTAGGGGATTTGCATTTGCAGTAAAGGAAACATAATCATATGGTCAGTGATAACATCAACAATGTCAAAAGGAATAACATGGTTATTTGGTCGAGAGTGTGACCCTTGATGTAAGTAGGATCATAAACACAAGCTACATGAGAAAATGAATCACTTAGAGCTCGAAATTCGGCGCTTAAGGCGTCAGATAATTTATAAAAAGGGATGTTTAAAATCAACCGTAACAATGAAAGAATGATTTATTGGACGTAAAGTCGAAATGAGATCAAAGAAGTCTGAAATAAGAGGACTTGACACCTGGGGGCGATCGACCAATGCCACAATGGGCAGCTTGTTGTCGGATAAACTCAAAACAAGAGATTCGAAGACTACTTTGAAGGCAATGCAAACAGGTTGAAATTGAGAAAGAAACGGGCGAAAATGGCCACATCGATACCGGTTTTGGTTAATTTAGGAGTGTGAAAGAACGAAAAACCTGCTGGTGTTTCTTCGGCTATAATCGGGAAGGTAAGCGATCGTAGCGAGAGCTCGGTCAAGGCGAACAGGTCAAAGTCATTCTCAGCAATTACGTCACATATTATTAGAGGCTATTTCAGATTGAGTGAGAATTTCAAACTCAAGCATTAAGACCGGCATCCGGGGTTATTATATGCTTGATGAGCCCTCTGTTAGAGTGATAATTGCAGCACTTGGTGGAGATCGCGTAGATCGCACGATACAATACTGAGAATAGCAAGCATGGAGAGGCTCTGACAGAGCACGATTCGGCCGCCGCGGCGACTTCGGTCGGCCGTCGGTTTTTTTTATCGCCAATTACCGTAATCTAACAACGAATGCATCTGGGAAAGCATTTGAACAAAAAATAGCGCATCTATAGTAGGCACGCACGATCGTACCTAACAGAACGATTCTTAGCAGCCCGCCGATCTACAGGCGCAGGCTGCCTAATGGGGTAGGCTGCGATAAATTATAAATCAGCACTATGAAGCACGAAGAATTTCGATTTTGTTACCCTCGTGAGTAAACGCGCTGACGGCTTGGCTAGAGCTTGAGTGCGGTGCAAATAAAAGAATGCAGCGAAGCGGGGGTTCCAGACTAGGCGGAGAATGCCTGAAGGGCATCCGGCCAGCAACTACGTCGTGGTCCGATTCCCCAATGGCTTCTTATGGGGCGTGCCCATGACCTGTCTTTATTGCCCTTCTGATTTACCGGAGTGCGCTCGCCGTGCGCACTACCGGCGCGACCGGCAATGCCTGGCAGACAGGTGCTGCAACTTCTGACTTGATTGTTTCCAGCTCGGGGCACCCTGCTGGACATCGATATCATTATTTCACTAGACGTAACACTAAACTGTTCACGGGTACAAGATGCCCATTTTGGCGCCCCCGGATCCAGCCCCCGGGAACGTATGCCCGCTGGCCCCTTCGGTACGCCCTGGTCGCAGCTGACCTGGGCAGCGATGATCAAGCTTGGGCAGCGTTGCTTCAGCTGGCTCTTTACGGGAGGAGAGGTATTCAGCAGTCAGCAATCTCTTTTCCGAGGGTATCCATCCTATCTTATTCGTAGAGGGTATCCTAATATATTTTTTTCGGTTATCCTTCCGTAAGCTTCTGGCGATAGTAACCAGACGGTAACCAGATGCTTCGTTTCTTCTGTTCTCCGAACATCTCGGGATTTTAATGGGCCGCAATAGCTCAGAGGTTAAGTGCTCGCTCTTCACGAACGAGGTCGTGGGTTTGAATCCTGCAGTGGGCGATCCTTAATTTTCAACTGCAGGCGGTGGCAATAGCCGCCAAAGCTCTTCTGCTGCTATAAAAAGGAAGCTGTTAAATCCTCTAATATTATTTTATATTACTCACCAAAAGGTAAATATTTTCCAGTTGCTACTGATGGAATAGGGCCATCCTCAGTTGTCGCCTATAGCCATTCGCAGGTAATCTCTGAGATGTTGACCAAGGATTAAAGGAAGACCCTGACGACCGCATCAGCATCAACGAGCTGCGAATTCCTCGCGCGATACAGGTCTGATGGAACATGCGATACAGATCTGGAGGAGGCTGACCTTGTGGAGTGGAATGTCATACTAGCTGGCTGTAGACGAGCAGCCAACGTCCGGAATGCGATGCAACTGGGTGCATACGAGGAACTGGAGAATAACTGGTGGCTAATATTCAGACTGACGCTTAGCCAGAAACCGAGATACTTGACCTGATCTCTGATAACACTGGTAGGTGCATTAAGAAAAGTCAACATTTAAATTCAGATTGACTGCGCTGGTAATGATAAATCTAGTTTTCACGCCCCACAAAATGGCCTTAATCACACTCCAATTACATCATGCAGCCGAGAACACGTGCTGGCAACAGCAGGGGCTCGCTCGCACTTGCACACGCATGCTCTCGTAGAGACATACATGGCATGCACGCCCGTGCCTACAACAGCTGCCGCTGCTACCCTATGTTCTAGCTACTTTGTCGCTTTGCAACTGCTGCTGTTAAGCACATTTTTTCTGCTCGGGAACACATTCTACTCTTGCAAATCAATGTAAAAGTCATTGTGGTAGTCAGCGATGAGGTCGGTATCGGCCGCACCCATCTCTAGCGGCCTTTTCAGTGCCAGCTTACGCTATCGGCACTGCCCCCACTGGACCTGTTTGTGGTAGCGACCACCGTTCTGCGCTAGGGTAAAATCGTACCGTCGTCTTCATTACCTCTCTTTTTCTAGCTGTGTTTTGTGTCGCTGAAGGTGATTTGTAAAGGTAGGATCGTCTAGATTTCAAGCCATTCCATTAATCTAGTTAAACTGCAAATATACCTAAATTGTACATAAACATAAAGATGCATTATTATAGTCAAGTACCGTATTGTAGGCAGGTCAGGATTGTTAGCTCATGGTCAGTAGCTCAAGCGCAGTGATCGCACTGACATTGCCTGGTAAAGCCGCACCTTCTGGAGTAGCGCCGCATCAGCCTAAATTTTAAACGCCTCCCTACTGCGGCAATGTACTCCAACTGCCTGCCATGGAGCCTCCAGATGACGTGTACACTGGACACGCTTGTGTCATAAATTCACACTGAAAAAGCACGTACGCCCACACAAGTATGCACACCATCAACCGCTAGTGAAGTGGTAATCAGATATAAGCGTGTGAAACAACAGCGGGAAGACGACAGCGAGCAACGATATTGTCGGACAGATTGTCAATCTTTGACAAATGGTCGCAACAATTAATGTTAAGGAGCGATAGTTTAAATATTCCTTATCAGAGTATTACATAAGAGAAACTAAATACATAGTGTAACGCACATTGCATTATAAATTATGCGAGCTTGTAAATATATTTTTAAGTAGTATAGATTAATAGAATGTATATATATATATAGAATATATATATATACATATATATATATATATATAGAATGTATATATATAAATAGAATGTAGCCTGATAATGTTAGCTAATTTTAATTAGATGCTCAGATTTTGTGCGATTACTCAACGATCGTGCCCTGAAGTATCTGCGGCAGCTACCGGTCCGTCGCTCTGCAAATAGCTCGTGGTGTCCTGAGCTCCTTTAGAATACCAGATCTATGTCCTGCTCCGTTCCCTCCTCCAACCACATTTTATTATCAGTACCTTTTGAATGGCAAGAACATTGCTGTGCATGCCGTATGAATTCTCATTCTCAAGGACTGCTGTCATCTCGGCTGGGTCGTGACAGCACATGAGATTAGGTGCTCACTCCTCACGACCGAGGTCGTGGATTTGAATCCTGTTTGAATCCCTTCTCGCCACTTCTCGCCGACCTGCACGGGCTCTCAGCCAAGCACCGGATCGATTTCAAGGTTTTGTCACTCACTTTTAGTTCACTTCATTCTTTGGCTCCAGCCTATCTCTCTGATTTACTCCCCCACCAAGTCAAGCATCGTACCACCCGCCTCTCGGAATCCAACAGTTTACCAATACCTCGTACAAACCTCAAATCCTTTGGAGACCGGGCATTTAGTTCGTATGCTCCCAAAGCCTGAAACTCCCTTCCGTCATGCGTCAGAATATGCCTTGACTTGACCACATTTAAAAAGAACTTAAAAACACACCTATTTAGGACAGCATTTAGTGGGTCCCTGTGATTCGTCCTTCACGTGCTTATGCGTGCTGGCACTGTGCATGCTACCACTAATCACATTTGCATGCTGACCCTGTGCATGTCACCCCTAACCATTTTGTTCTTGTTGTTTATTGAGCATGCTCCCACAAACCATTCGATCGTGCTCCAGTTGCAACAAATGTACAGGGCCTAGAAAGAGATTGAGTTCTTTGAGGGTGCTTTATCAAGTGCATTATTATTATTATTAGTGGGCGGTCCTTATAGCTAATTGCAAGCAGTGGTGATAGCCGTTAAGGCTATTCTGCCGATATACGCACGAGGCTTTTAGACCAGCTAATAATGTTATGAGCACGATAAGGCAGGTGTAAAGTGCCTAGAGGTGCCTTGATTCGGACGAATGGCAGCGATATATCAACACCTTTTGTACACCTTAGTATGTGGTCGTATTCACTTCGATGCTTGGAGTGCACTGGACAATACGTAATGGTGCTCGGTCGCATTAGACATCCTGCTACGGAGGATCGGAGATCGATTGAAGTTAATCCAACCTCCCCTTCTCATACCCTTGACCTTCTCATCCTATATGTGCGCCTGCTCAGCCTACGCCATTCAGTTTTGGCCGCGCTAGTTTGACGGTTGGTCCAGAAAACGACAACCGCGTATTGTGTGGCTTTGGCTGACTGAGCAAGTCGTAACTGAATACCGCACCGAGAAGAAACCTGTAGTTGCACGCCACCGAGAGTACGCACCGAGACCGCGAACCGGGATCCGCGCAGGATTTGAAATTGGGCGGAGAGAAAACCGGCGGAAACCGTTTGTTTATTATTCTGCACTGACGAGTCCACTGACCGATACTGACGTCACGCTTGCACCGCATTTACACTCTAATGATGAATACCAATACTCGCGAATTCGTCACAAAGTTGTATTTAGCCATTCTGTTAGTATCACGACAATGAGATCCGTGTCGATCTTTAAAACCTATCGCTGTGCTCGAGTGAGTAGAAAGTGCGTTGTTTTACTGCTTTATCGGCGGTTCGAGTCTAGCAAATTGTCAGTCAAGCCACCTCAAGCGAGCCTACGAGCTCATGCGGCCGACAAACTACTTAGCGATTGCGGACATACTCCCATCTGCCATCTCTTATCTGCTACAACTGTAGCCGAGCTAATATTGACCGAGAAGAGTCACCTTGCAATGCAGTGGCACGCTTCGACCAGGGTTGGCGTCAGCTGCTTTAATATTGGCGAATCTCTGGCCGACCAACCCTGAAAATGTTTCGAAACTTGTGTCTGTTTCGAAACACGCGAACTGTCTGCACAGTAGAAATGGTAGTGTGCAGATCCGAGCCTCGTGCCCATGGACTGATTTGGTAACTGCAGGTGCTTTGTAGATGAAGGTAATTAACATTTCCGCTTGTGGGTGGCACGAGGCGTAGAAGTAGCTACATTGTCGCCTGGAGGTGAATGCTGATTAATCTAAAACCCAAGGTTTATTGGATCAATACCGGTGTGGCGCCGTTATTTTATAAAATTGACTTTTCAGGTGACCACTGGTAGTTTTCAATGCCGGAAAATGAACCATACTCTCCCCTCTCTCCTTCCTCCCTTGATCTCTCTCCATCCCCTTCTTGTGCTCTTCACCTCTCCCTCTCTCTCTCTCTCTCTCTCTCTCTCCCTCTCTCTCTCTCTCTCCCTCTCTCTCTCTCTCTCTCTCTCTCTCTCTCTCTCTCCCTCTCTCTCTCTCTCTCTCTCTCTCCTCCTCTCTCTCTCTCTCTCTCTCTCCTCTCATCCTGACCTCTCTCTCTCTCTCTCTCTCTCTCTCTCTCTCTCTCTCTCCTCTCATCCTGACCTCTCACTCTCTCTCCCCTTCTATTTTTTTTATCCATCCCCCAAATCACACACACGCGCGAGCACTCACACACACACACACACACACGCACACACACACACACACACACACACTCTCTCTCACTCTCTCTCTCTCTCTCTCTCTCTCTCTCTTTCTATCTCTATCTCTATCTCGCTCTCTTTGCGCTCCCCCACACGTTCCTCTTACTCTTAGCTCACTCTCCACCCCCTCTCTTTCACTTCTTGTTCCTTCTGTCTTTTCCCTTTCAGCCTCGTTCCCATTTGCTCTCTGTCTCTGCCTCTCCATCTTTACAAGTCACTCTTTTCTGAGATACTGTTGAGCTATGCATGACATAATTTCTCACACCTGAGTAACCGGCTGAGTAAGCAATACATTAAGATTTAGTATTTGACAAAAATGTCGTGTGACCAGTAATAGTATGAGCAACAATCAGTTTTAAACCATATAAAAAGTAAGATTTCTTAGTTAGCTAGTTAGTTAATCCGTTAGCTGGTCCGTTTGTAGGCCCCGACGTCACATTTACATTGAGTACTTCGTGATATATTTATTGTCCTACAACAAGGGCACGACAATGGCGAGAGTCATGCTAAGGTAGAAAAAGGATGCAAACGGTGCACATGTGAGATAATCGGCACCCAAGTAAGACATTGTGATCCATGGTATCAAATGCCGCTACGAGATTCATCAGAACTATAATCCAGTGTGGCATTAAATCCTAAAAAATTTACGCGTGTGAGCTTGGATTAGTTGTTGCAACAGATTTTCATTGCTTGAATATAATAGTGAATGGTGAAATAAAAACGTCCGCTGGGGGCTGGAGCTTTGGGGCTGCGGATGTTGGCGTTAAGTTTTCAGTCTTTCTATTATCCAAGTGACATCACTATACTGGCCACTTCCATGCACATGACATAAACAACCCTGTTAAAAGCTATTTACTGTCCTGATTTCTTACCCGATAAAATATGCACACTAGCTGCTCGTTCTGATTCTTTGTGCTGTGGCTATTTTACGTCCTTCAGCCGTTCTGCGGAGTCTTGGCGTGCTGCTCCAAAATGTTGTCTCTAAAATAACAAGATCAACTCCACAGCCAATTCAGTCTAAATTTGCCTGGGTAGCATCGATGCAAGTCGGACCTGGTTAGATGGTAGGCCATGGTAGCCCAGGAGGTAAGATGCTTGTTCTCCACAATCAAGGTTTGTGGATTCTAATCCAATCCAATCACATTTAAAAAAAAATTAAAATGCACCTATTTAGGACAGCTTGTCACCACTAACCATGTTATTCATGTTGTTTATCAAGCATGATACCACTCACCATTCAATCGCGTTTCCCTTTGCAGAAAATCTAAAACACCTAGAATGAGATTGAGTTTTCTGGGTTTTTTTATCAAGTGTATTATTAATATTATTATTATTATTATTCCTACAGAGGGCGATCCTTTAAAGCCCACCGCAAGCGGCGGTGAAAGCCACCAAGGCTTTTCTGCAGCTAAAAAAATGAGGCTGTTAGATCAGCTAACGTTTTATTTGCACAGCGACCATATATAACCTAACCATTGCCAGGCCTACAATATGGCAATTGAATACATGATCTCGATGGAGTTTATCAGCTCGTGGTGCAGCACCCAACTCTCTCTCTCTCTCTCTCTCTCTCTCTCTCTCTCTCTCTCTCTCTCTCTCTCTCTCTCTCTCTCTCTCTCTCTCTCTCTCTCTCTCTCTCTCTCTCTCTCTCTCTCTATCTCTCTCACCCCCTCTTTCTCTCTCTCTCTCTCTCTCTCTCTCTCTCATCTGCCACTTTCCACAAGCCAGAGGCTCCCGACGATTTAATGGACCATTTATTGGGGTCCATTTATATTTCTGTTCCTCCTTATCCATAAGGATTAATCGCCTCACAATAATGTGTCGCCCAAGCTGTTCAATCTAGCTGACCCCATAATGAGGCGGTTTCTTCGGCCACTTCTACGTTGACCAGCTGAGCCCACTACAAATTGTACTGCCAGCCGGAATCAGATCAGTTCCAGACTCGCCTAACCTCGACCTCAATCAGGCAGATTCGTCCTATCTATCACCTGGCTCCCCCCTTACTTGTCTCAACCAATGACTGACCCACAAGATAGGGAAACCTGGCCGGCAGAACATTTGCTTGCCTATAAGCAGAGTTTTGCTGCCAGTCTTGAGTCAGGTCGTAAGAAGCTTGATAGGAGAGCACCATCAAAATGAAAATCGTTCTCGCTCTGCTACTATCCGGTACGTGAGCCTACGTTGCTGTGAGCTTTGTAGCCAAATCTTGTCCATTAGTCATAATCCGACAGCCGGCCAATGAGAAGGTGCAATCTGATATCTGAGAGGCATTTTCTTAAGACCAGAGATATATTACGGTCTAAACTGGCTAATATCTTCCTCACATGGTTGATTTTAAGTTTTGCATTCGGCTTTAGTGCGGTGAAACGCATTATGGATGATTTAGTAATTTTGTAAAAATCCGACGACAAAATGACCGGCCTTCATTGTGGGCTGGGGCTCCAAGTGCATGTAAATGCGACTTACTTCATTATGTTTTCCGAGCCAGCGAGCTTCATAAATTAGCACAAAGACAGAATTCTACAATTTCTTTAAGCAATATGTCCGTACTGCCAAAGTGAATGATTAAGGGCTTGAGACCTAGCATCGGGGATATATTATTTCACTGTAAATATTTGCGATCTTTATGCCACACTCAATCGTCGTCGCACAAATCTAGCAGTGCCGAATGGACAGGTAGATCAAAATACGCTTCTCCTCTCCCAGACCGTAGAGGGAGAGGGGGAGAGAGAGATTAAGAGATTGAGCATTGCCAACCTGTGTGATAGCGAACTATAACACTTGTTCTCTAAGTGACAGGTTAACGTCTAAGAAGTTCCAGCTTGCTATCCGACTAGCTAGTAATGTTATCGGTTTTCTAACATGAATAATTACGCCGCAGCCTAATGCTAGGCAGCCCGCACTGATCACTTCGCTGAAAGACTTTTCTTTCGAACCAGTCTGGGGATCTTCAACATCCGTCAGCCCAACAGTTTGATATTCAACATATCAGATCGCTAAAACTAAAACAATCATTGCGGCTTCTTAGTATTGGTTGTGTCTAACAATCTCTCCTTCTCGACATTATTCACTCCGGCACTCACGCATGCGCACAAGCACGCAGACACGTCCGAGGCAGCCGCAGTGCGTGTAGCCAGGTTGCCTAAAATAATTTTTTGGTCCGCGATCGGTAACTATTTTTTGCACCATAACGAGCACGTCGCCTCTGATTTGAAATAACTATCACGAACATTAAATGATACAGAGCAAAAGAATAACGGCTATGAAAATGATCATATATTACTTCCGCTTGTGACCGTCGAGGCATTGGCGCTCGCGTGTTACTGTATTTCTTTTTGTCTGGGTGCTTGAACAAATGCCGCACAGCTGTCGCTAAGGAATCCATTTTTGGACTGTTCGTCCTATCTTTATTATAGCACTCGTTTTCAACACTCTGGAAGCCCAATCAGTAAGTGTCGCCTAGAGTGCGTGCTTTCCGCTCCGTCGTAATTCTGCGGGTGACATCACAGTGTTGCATCGCTCGTTTAGGAAGTTGGAAGTGGGCCAGAATGCACAATTTGCGAATTACTCATTAAGGAAGTGGTGGATCTTTTGAAAAACCCTACCAGTGAGGTAAGAATTTCTACAGCTTGGTGTGATCTGGATGTACGAGTTCCTAATTCAGTTTTCACTGGCTCTGCTTAGACTAGACAAGGACTGTCGTGACCTGGCTCAACCTCGAACGAATTTTAGTAAAGTTTTCTCCGTAAAGTAACAATCGTCACTTTGCCAATCGTCGTTTGAAATGCAGAGGTAATTTGGAGATGGTGGCTATCAATATGATGCGGCAGCCCTCCGTGACTGCAATTATATCTGCACTGTATATATCATCTTTCGAAACACCAGAATGAACTCGCGGGCATTCTGAAGCTCGCAAATCTTGTTGTTTGATAATTTTCTTGTCACAATTTTCGCTTAAAGCCCCGTCTAGGGCTCAAATCCTAAACGATTGTGCAAAACTTTGCAATAACTCCTCGCCATTAAAGCGAAGAACTATTTTTTGTGTGGATAGAATCGATCAAGCTTCAGCTTACACCCGGCTCGCGCAGCCGGAAAGCACGTGCTTTGAAATTGCATGCGCTCAACTGACGGTCCAACTGACAATGCTGCAACAGCACGGCAACTTGAAGATATAGTGGACTAGCTAGCTGATATTAGTAAATAGCTGCATGGAAAGTTTTGCCAGGCATTAAATAGAATCTTCCAACTTATTCTAGCTTAAATACTCGCCAGCTTGAAAGATGGCACTGTTATGACAGCACGACCCTCACTGGTTGGGGTAGCGGCGAAACGCAATTGTGGTTGCGGAGACCTGAAGCTCACAATACGCCAATACTAACTGTCCAACGCTAGCTATTCGGCATGCTTCGCTAACGGCGAAATGCTTATTAAGAAAAACACAAATAATAGTCTATGTTACTGCTGATACGACAGGTGACTTCTAAAAAACTTGTCTACAAGCTCAGATCAGCTCACACTCAGTACTAGGACTCACCGACCGGCTTACGGTTACTCCAAGAGAATGACTGCGGTCAGGCCCGAGCCTTACATGGCCAAGTCGTAATTAAAACAATAATTTTGTTCGTACATAATAAAAAATTCGCCTCTCATAAGCCTCGACTTATCGCGGGTATTTCATAAGCGTTTCTCTGTTATAACTCAGTAGTCAAGCTCATAATTTGCAATCGTGGGGCATTGCAATGTAGTGTCATCCGATTTCACTAGTGATAATTGCTAGTTTTTGTAGCTAAGTGGAAGAATACAGTTACTAATCGAGTCAGATATTCCGAGTTTAACAGGAAAGTCAATGAGAGTTTTTCTTCCCTACTTTTGAGTCAATTGCTACTCCAAAAAGGCTTCGATGAGGCTGCACGCAAAAACAGGTTGTGGTGGGACTATGAACCTCATCAAATAGTCTCGGGTAGGCTTGTAACCAACATTATAAATTAATAGTCAGACCTGCTGCTCGGACTTGAAACAAAATTGTTAGCAATCCTCGAGCTAGTGAATGAGCACAGTAAAAGCAAGAGAGCTTCAATTATATTTATTGGAGGATATAAACTGGTTTTCTGCTTGAGTGGAGATACGTTGAATTGGGAATATTCTATAACGTTGTGCGTATGCCCCATTGTCTTGCTGTGCTGGATTTCCAGCCTGGCAGTCCCAATTGAAGAGCTGTCATATAGAATTTTAATTCATTAGAATAGTTTGTAAGGATCGCGTGAATAAAATTCAAGAGTGCGTGTACATTGTAAGCCTGGAAGAGGCCCGGAAGCCCAGGGATGGAATGCCCAGGTCAGGCAGCTCTGCCGGCTAATCTTCTCGGCGGAGCGCGTCCATTGCATCACGATCCAGAGCTCGCTAGCCGCCTAGACAATTGCGCTGACCGCCGATTATCTCGTAAGCAATTTCAATTCGCAAACCTTCGCGACAGCTCGGCATGCCTATACTTTGCAAACCACCAATGGTCGCGCTATCAACGGATCTTAAGCTGAAAAGCCTTTAGTGGCTAGACGATATTGGGACGTTCATGGCTCAGGCCCATTGCTCTACTCCTTGATACAGGCTGAGTGAAATTGCCAACGAATTGATTGAAAGCCCCGAAAGCCTATTGCTCGCACCCACATGGACGCCGCACTCTTTCATGCGCTGCAGAAGTTGTATTCAGCAGATCAAAACCTTATCGCCTTCACCTAGCCCCATTTGTCAGCACATGTTTATATCGAGTTTGTACTGTTTATCTGTTGATAGCCATATCGTGTTCACTGCCATGGTACCGGTCGTAAGACAGCTACCCGTTATTAAATGCCATTATATCGTGTCATGAACGCATGAAAAGAGACGTTTTTCCATTGATATCAGGCCTAGATCACTAATGAAGCTTGCGTTTAGTGTCCCAAGTTGTATGATCCAAATTGAAGCAGCGGACAGTCTCAGACACTGCGTCTCGTTACATAGAGAGCTTTTTCCTTCTTTTCACAGTTTATACTCTCCATCTTGCTAAGTAAAATATAGGCTTTCATTGTTATGCATATGAAACACAACTGTACATGTGCTTTGATACCTTCCTGCCTTCCAACAAGTCAAACTCTCCCAGCTTCCTTACTTCGATATATTGCTGAAATTTGCACTTAAAGGAAAACCAACTTTCTCCAATTTAACTAAGATTAAACCGACTTACTAGTTGTAGACAAAGACGAGTGTGGCACAGAACATAGAAAATCTGATCCCTCAAAATGAGCTTGACAAGAAGATATCCCGTAGAATCTACATGAAATCTTGTAGTTCCTTACAAAAGTGACCTTTCACTAAAGGACCATTCCAGCACCAAAGTCAAATACGACTACTTTCAGTCGAGAACCAATGCAAATTCCAAGGCCGGCCTAGACCGGGATACAAAATCCAAGTTGGTCCATGCATTGGTGACATCCCGTCTCGACTTCAGTAAACCACTACTCCAGTAATTCTGTATGTCCAGCGCTATAAGGCGCTTGTAGTTGATGCACAACTTTGCAGATGGGCTTGTCCGTCTTGAAAGTGGCAATTTCTAGTTTGCCACTACTTCTCACAGAACTGCACTCGCAACAACGCATCCAGCAACGGATTTAATTCAAGGTATTTTCTCTAACTTTTAGGTCCCAGCACTCTCTTGCTCCAGCCTGTTTATCCAAAACTCTTCTCAAAAAGGCTAGGTGTCGTACCTTTTTCTCTTCGGACTTTGAATTGTCCTTTGTGAGCTCATGCGTGCTGGCACTGTGCATTGTATTTGTAAGCAATTGACATGCTCCCTTTACAGCTCCTTTAAAGTGGTTATATAGATATTTAATACTCTTAGGCACTGCAATCATGTCTTAATTGTATTATCCTTATGTTAGACCAAAAGGCATTCAATTTCAACGTGATATTAAGCTTTCGTGTAGTGCAACCATGCAACTTAAACATGTTTTTGTTCAAAGCTTTTAAAGAATTGTTTGCTACAGTTGACATAGGCTGTTCAATTTGAATTGGGTAATTTAGCGAGTGAAAAGAAGAGATAGCTTTCCCTCAAATTGCTCCGTTTAATATAGAGGCTTTGCTAGTGCGAAAAAGTCATGCTTTCACAGTTACTGGTTTTTCAACCCATATTGTTTTTTGCAATGCTCATAACGAAGATAGTGTCAAGCAATATGGCATTCATCCTGCATGCGATAAAAATCTCTGTGTACATAATCTCTGTGATAAAGACGTTGTTAGTGCATCAAGTCATTATGGTTGTTGGCTATTCTCTGGCTCTACGTAAGGCCAGTTTAGTCAACAATCGGCTAAGCTGCACGGGTTACATTTGCTATGCCATGCAATATTTATAAAAGAGTTTAGTGAAAAAATCGTCAAATTAAATAAGTCAATAGTCTTCTTGCCATGTTATGCGCGCCAAAGTACTGGAATGGCCTGCAAGCAAGTGCCCGAAGAACGCTGGATAATCGCGCCCCTGACTTTTTGGATTGCAGAAAGATATTGCCGAAAAACTTTCCACAGTGTGCAAAGACCTTCCATCGAGCATCCAGCCAATGTGCACAGCCCTCGTTGAGCAATACCTGCCCACAATCCTCGACCTTTTGGCAAACGACATTGACCCGCAGCAGGTTTGCTCAGAGCTTCAACTGTGCTGAAAGATCTTCAAGACCAACCATTCGACAGCTCGGCAAAGTGCAGGTGCTTCGGCAGCTTTGTATAAATGATGGAGCATACTAAATGTCGTGTCATTTTTTACTGGGAAAAAGCGCGGCTGCTTTCATCCAATCGGTAGTTCGTTGCCGTTTCGTTTACGGTTCGCGAAACAACTGATCGCTAATCATGCTTACGTCACCCTTATGAGGCTTGAAACTGCACAAGAAATACGCAGAGAAGTTGAGCGATCAAAATTAAAACATGCGTAAATTTGGTAGGAATGGCAAAACTAAAAATAACATTTCTAATCACCGAATCTCCACTGTCTATTGACATTCATGCCCTGGGAGCTGTGCATGACGTGGGTACTCTTAGCTTTTAGTCAGCTCTGGTCTCATTTGGCTATCTATAGAGGTCATGCTTACTGGACTATGTACTGGCGATGACCACGGAGCTCCAGGCAGCTTGAAAGCCTGCAGTTTCAAACAGATATTGCATTATTTAGTGGGTTGATCAGCTTAATTATCAACACTATGCCCAAACCACACATCTCTGCCAAGTAAAGTGGACTGACCTAGCTAATGCACGGGTAGTCATGGAAAGCATGAGAAATAATATGAAGAGCTCACCAGAGACGACGTCTCGAGTCGAGCTAAAAATTCATTCCTTGTAGCGACTGAAGCCGAAAGCGAGTTTCTTCAGTGCAAATGAGCTAAAGGCTCGATCACAAGAGCCACCAATTTAGTGTTCAAGACAGCGAAATGAGTGCTTGCAAAGCAGCCTGCGAGAGTTAACTACAGGCAAACCAAGTGCTGTTCCAAAATTGGAAAGGTTAACGCTAGAAGTCTTCCCTGCCAGCATATCCCCTGCTGAATCGGCACAAAACCTAGGTGTCATCTTTCAACGTAACCTTTCATTAGCCAACCACATCAGCTCCAGAGTCAACTCTGCATTGACGTGCATACGTTGACCTGCACAAGTTTGCCAGAATTCGGCCTTGCAATACCCTGCAATCCGCCACACATGCACCACAACGATTACGCTAGAAGCTCTATTTAAGATCGTGTGCTGCTCTACTCTTCGGTTATTGTGTACATGCATAACTTCACAGTAATTGCCTCGATCATTCTGCAGCGATGAACTGCAGTTGCAACGGCGATTGCAATGCCAGACCCACCACGTCAATCCCCTGAAAACCGCAGAAAAACAAGCAGAATACGTACTCCAACAGTGATTGCATTTTGCTCTAATTTTCGGCTATTGGTTTAATTGCACAGTTCTCTACAAATTACCTTGACCGTTCGGCAGCAATGCACAGCAATTGACTGCAGTGGAACGGGCCAATACAGCGATATACAGTGATCTGATGCAAAATGGACTGAATTGGTGTACCAGTGCTCCAATTTTGAATGCATGTTACATAAAACACTTGTTAGAGTCAACCACGTCATTTTTAGCTATTGTGCTCGTACAATCTCGGACAATGCGTGGCAACCTAAAGTGATGGCTCGGCTCAAAGCAACGATACCTCACAGCGTCCCTTTGAAGCAAATGTAAAGCGCCTTGAAAGAGATTGAGTTCTCTGAAGGGGCTACATCAAATGTATGATGATTATTATTATTAACGCGTGGCAAGTCGACCACACTGTGCTGCACAAAGCTTCAATTGTCATCGCATTTCACGTTTTTTGAGGTAAAACTGAAATCTTATGACTTTCAAGCTATTTTGCAAGCTAATAATAAAAAATGCACGGCAATCAAAAGTAACGACAAGGACCAACACTGCAATCCGTGGCTAGTCACCATGTGTCTTAGTTGCACTTAAAGTGTAACCGCGTCTTTAAAAATAATCGCTAACCTAAAATCGTCTGTGAAGCACGGCAATCGACGGCAATGTCCCAAAAATATACGGAAATCCTTAACGTAACGTCACAAATAGACGGAAAGTTGCTCGGCGATGATCTCTATAGATTTCTCCTTGTCTTGAACTCTAATTTTTGGTCCACGGAAATTACATTGTTGAGGCTAGCTCTCGTTCCCTGCATTACAGTTAACGGAAATGACACTTGCCCGAGCAATAATCTTCTGCAATTAGGCAACAATTGACCAAATTGGCTATGCTAAGCTAAAAGTATAGGTCGGGTAGCACAGCCCCCTCTTTTTAAAGTGATCTCCTTCCATTTCAACCTAAGATTTGTTCGATATCGGGAAATTAACAGCAAGATATTGCTAATTGTCAGGAAAATCCTGCAGTTCATTACGACCTTTTAGAAACCGCTCAGCAATCGGCTACGGGAAGCTTTCCTTCTTGTGGCATAATTGCACAGTACATTCTATAAGTTTAAAGTTAATCCGAAAATTTCGATGTAACTGTGCACATTTATTGTCGAGTATTGCACAGCAACGGAAATGCTCCGCTCCTAGAATGCCGAACTGTTCAAACTGTAGGTCCACGGTGTGCATCTACCTTGGCTCACAGGGAACGGGTGCGACGAATGGGAGATTACCAGAGCTCAATTAATGGCCGTGCTGCTTTGTGTGCACACAACACATCTAAGAACCTTGATCTCACCAATCTGGCCATGCGACCTTTTGCATAAACGTACATGATTGCATGGTCGTCGCACGTTGTTGGTTTTATGTAATTATATCAGCAGCAAAGAAGTACCAATTGAGGACGGTTTGTTTAATCACAATGAAGCTTTGGTAATGCTGTCAAAACACGATCTCTAAAGCGTCTATAATGAGATTCCCTTCTCTGAGGTTGCTAAACAAAAATATTAATGTTATTATTATCTTATAAAGTGCAAATGTGTGTACGGAAATCAGTACTGCCCGTAATTTCTCTGCCCTTGTTAATGTACATGCTCATTCCAAGCCATGAGACCCGGGGTATCAGTCACACAAGCGTACTATGTGAGGGAGACGTGTGGTTAGCTGAAAAAAACACATTTCACCGGGCCTGTCAAGCCAGGTTTTGTGAGCATTAGATTTCCGGTAAGAACTAAAACTACAGCGTTAAGGCGAGAAGCTGCATTTGTTAGAAAACAATTTAGGCTCCCACAACGGTATTGATGTTGAGGTGAAATTTGTAGATATATATTTATCGAGCTCTACCTAAGGGCTGTCGATGAATTCTCCGGCGGTGTGAACTCTCAGTAAGCATGACAGTACCAAGCGATTAGGGACCCTTTTGGTCTGACAAAGAACCGTACAAGCAAACCTTGATCGTAATAGGAATCATACACTTCTTTAGCAGCCTCAGAGAAAGTTCTTTCTTTCCAGGAGACTGTACGTTAGCTACCAAAGAAGCATTATCTATTTGTTAAATTTAGCACCCTCAATCTCAATAAGTATACATCGATAAGAGGTGAAATGTATATATTAATTATCTGCGAACCTCAGGGGCTGCTCAAGCAAAGCGAAATTAAAACCGGATGTGCTTAGGTCCTGAATCAATCTTGCAAGTATCTCACTAACCAGTGGTTCTCGAACTGTGGGTCATGACCCGGTTGGGGGCAGTACGACCTTTTCACAGGGTTTGCCTAAGACCACCGGAAAACAAGAGTTTCCACATTTCTGACATTATAAATTCACGGTTGGGGTCGCCACAATATGAAGAACTGTAACAAAGAGTCGCGGCTTTAGGAAGGTTGAAAAACACTGCCTTAACCAACTTATAAAGTAAAGAAAATACGTCTTTGTTTGTCACTGTTATTATATGTTAAAATAGAGGGCTTGAATAATGTAATAATAATAATAATAATACATTTGATAAAGTGCCCTCAGAGAACGGAATCTCATTTTAGGTGCTTTATAATTGCTGCAAAGGAAGAACGGTCGCTCTATAAACTGCTAGAATAAATTACTTAGAGGAGACATGTGATAGGTCAGTATGCAAGTGTGGTTAGTGGCAGCATACAGACGTGTCAGCAGGCACTAGCATGTAAAGGACCAATCACAGGAATCCACTACATGCTGTCGTACATAAATGGGTTTTTAGTTTTTTTTAATCTGGACAAGGTACGAGATGTTGGGACTCGAGTAGCGAGTGAACACCAGGCTTTGGGAGCACATGTTAGCCCAATAAACAGTTAATAAAATCTAATGATCACAAAGGTATCGTTTTGAGCGTCATTCGCGACTTTCTGCGTAACATAAGCTTTTACAGAAGTTATGTATGGAAAGAAAACAATCGGTTATATACATATGTGACATTATAAGAGCAAAAAACAGTGCCAAACTTCACTCGTCTTCACACGTTTCCTTTACAGGTATAGTTAGCACTCAGGTACATCTCCTTTTCCGAGCCAGATCTTTGCTGGTAGAGTATGCGAGAACTCGAGGAGTAAGACAAAAGACGTGAATTCGAATCGCAAAGAATCACCATACAGGCAATGAACTTGTAAATGAGTGCATGCACGTGGACGTGAGCTTCAATGTCGCCGATCACTTCGTTGTTTCGACTTCAATGTCGCCGATCACGACGAGACTGGTCCTAGCTACCCAAACAACAATATTTTTATGAAAATATTATTATATTATAATAATAAAACAAGGTATTTGCAGTATATTGGTCTGTGCAATCAAGCGCTTACAGTTAGTGCAAAACTCAGCATCTAGGCTTGTCAGTCAAGAGTGCAGCAGTTGCCACATCACACCACATCCAGCCGACCTGCACTGGCTCTCAGTCTTACAGCTCGTTGACTTCATTGTTCCGTCACTGACTGTTACGTCCTTTCACTATTTGGCTCAAGCCTACCTTCAACATATAGTCCCCCACCAGGCTAAGCGTTGTACCAACCGCTTTTGCTAACCTAGTCGTTTACCTGCACTCCTAGGAACCTCATGGCAAGCGATGGCAATGGCTTTGCCTTTATTGCAAATGTTTGCATTTCAGTAGATATGAATCACACTTTAAAAAGTGTGATGCAATACATGATGTCTACCTTAGCTTTGGTAAGCCTATGTGCAGTCGATTTGTGACGGATCGTAGAATGTTGCAGTATTGGTATGGGCCGTTGCAGTTGATTGTAATGCAGCGATCGAGAACTAGCATTCCCAGTGGTACTTCCCTTGTTCACTAAAAAACGAATCTGAAATCTAAATGTGAGTGTCAGCTAGCGGCATTCGACCTATTCTTAATGGACCGCTTTAAATTTCTGTTTTTTCCCAAGCGGTTTCTGTCGATTTCCCTGCAATGCCCTCGAATATTCGCTTGCGATTCGTTGAGATGATGCTGTTGCATTGTTAACATTTTAATGCGCAATGAAAACTCATCTTCTCAAACCAGCTTTGTCAGTAATTGTAACAGACAATCATAGATTGCTGTTTTATTCTTATGAAATTGCCGTCGATGGCCACGCATCGCCCAGAATCGAACAGGCGAAATGACAGTACGTGTTTGGACGGTGATCGTTATGAGGCATGGTCATTACAAATTCGAGCAGCCGATTTCAGCAAATTTGAAACCGATATTTGAGGTCGGGCAATTGCAGTCGCTTGCCGTACAATGCCCTGGATTTTGCGTTCTCGATTGTTTTCAAGGATCTGGTTGCACTTTTAATGCACTGTAGTGACACATGCAAGAAAAGTCGGAGCTTCTCTCAGACACTGTTGGTCCATTTGCAATGTGCTGTCATGGATTGGCTAATTTTCTCGGGCAACTGCCGTCGATCGCTGTGCATTGCCTTCGATTGAACGAGCACAGTGGGCAAAATATATGCAGGCGCACTGTTACATGTCACGCGGATCGAGAGTTTCAGTTTCTTATAGCCAATCTTGTGAATTCTCAATGGATTGCACTTTGTGAGCTGACCGTCGCTGTGCATTGCCGTTCATTGCTGAAATCTAACGAGCGAGGCATCTTGAAAGTGCAAAAGGATTACTTTGAAAGCAGCCAAATTTTATAAGAAATTTCAATTGGGGAATCTTGCTGCCAATTTCTCGTCAATCGGCCGCGAGTTACAGTAGTTTTTCCGGCTATTGCTGTCGATAACTTTCATTTCTGAGCGATTGTACGTGTGCGAATCGTTGCAAGAACGCAATTGCACTTTGAAAACGTTGCTCTGTGATAGGTAAGATTAACTTGATCTTGGTCCTGTCACTTTCCGGTGATTTTCGATGGATCATAATGAATTAGCACATTTGTCCGGGCAATTGCCCAACATTGAACGGTCAGAGAGGGTTGAAAGTATGCGTACAGGCAATGAGATGTTACGTGGAGTGACAATTGGAGCATGATGCAGCCGATTTTTCGTCTATTTGCTGAGGGTTGGGGTAGTCGTCCTTGTTATTTCTTTCGATTGCTGTGCATTTTTGACAATTACCGTGCAATATAGCTTGAAAGTCCTACGATTTCACTTTTAGCTCAAAGAAATCTGAAATGCGATGACAATTGGTGCAGCCAATGTGTGGTCGACTTGCCACAGATTGTACGGAATTGCTGCTTTGAGGCAAGCCGTTGCCGAAGATTGCCATGCTCTACCCGAGATTGTACGGTCTCAATTGCTTTAGATGACTTGGTTGACTTTAACCAGTGTTCTTTGTAACATGCATTCATTCAAGGCATTTTGCATCAAATTGCTGTAGTTTGTGGTATTGACCCAGGCCATTGCAAGCGATTGCAGGGCATCGCTGAAGAATGGTCAAGGTAATTGTACAATAACTGGACATTAGAGCAACGTGCAATCACTCTTACACCTTGAAGTGTACGTATTATGTTCGTTTTGCCGCAGGTTTTGGTGGATTGACATATCGCTCCTGGACGTCGAAATCAATCCCAGTTCATCTAGAAATACCTCGTACAAACCTTAAATCCTTTGGAGACCGTGCATTTAGCTCGTATGCTCCCAAAGCCTGGAACTCCCTCCCGACCTGCATCAGAACATCCCCTGACCTGACCACATTTAAAAGAAACTTAAAAACACACCTATTTAGGACAGCATTTAGTGGGTCCCTGTGATTCGTCCTTGTTGTGCTTATGCGTGCTGACACTGTGCATGCTGCCACTAACCACATTTGCATGCTGACCCTGTGCATGTCACCCCTAACCATATTGTTCATTTTGTTTGTTTTTCAAGCATGATTTTACTTACTATTCTATTGCGTATCACTTTGCAGCAAATGTAAAGCGCCTAGAAAGAGATTAAGTTCTCTGAGGGCGCTTTATCAAGTGCAATATTATTATTATTATTATTATGCAGACAGATCGAGACATCGTGAAGTTATAGGAGTACACAATAACAAAAGAGTAGATCAGTGTAAAATCATAACTAGAGCCAACGTACGCGATCTGGTTGCTGTGTGGCAGATTGCAGGGAATTGCCGAAGATTGACACGGATTGCAGTATGGGACCAGACCGTTGCGGGCGATTGCCGGTCCCTGCATGAGAACGTGTGTGAGCAGTGGAGCGAAATTGTGTGGGTGCACTTAGAACTGAGTATAGTCCTACATTCTTTGTCAATAAGAGCTTTGCGATGGCAATTTGAGGATGATTTGCAGTGGAATATAGTGGATTGCTGTAGTTTCCCAGGTCATTTCAGGCGATTTTCAGACATTGCCACAGTTCAAGGGTGTACAATTTTTTTAAATTTTACACGGGTGTGCACACAGTGGTGTGCACTTTAATATGCAATAAAAAACTAGAGCTCAGCTTAACATATTTCTGTTTTCTTTCACGGTGGATTCGATCTATTGAACTGGATTGAGTTAATGGCCCGGGCTGTTGCAGTCGATTGCAAGGCATTACACAAGAACGACCGTGCCAATGCAAGTGAAACTTGTTACATGCAATTGTAGGAGAGAGTGCTGTCGGATGCAATTAAAGAAGGAGCTTTTAGAGCAGGATTTCTTTCGTTGGGGGCTGGAATGTAGTGGATTGCTGCATTGGCCTAGGCCACTGCAACGTTGTTTTAGTGGACTTGATGAGAACCTGTGAACGAAATCGCGCGAGCTTTTCTGGGCACATAGTGCATGCATGTTTCGTAGTTTGATATATCGAACTTTTTTGGAGCTGTGCACAGCTGATTTTCGGTGGATTGTGATACAGGTATCCGTCGTTGAAGCTCATTTGCATAAGTGAGCCTCCTCGCAGCGTCATCTAATTTGGTGGGTAGATAAAATTGAACGTATATCATAATATTAGCCCTAAATTTGAGCTTGATAACGTTAATGTCAGTAACAATAATAATAATGCAATTGATAAAGCGCTCTCAGAGAACTCAATCTCTTCCTAGGCGCTTTACATTTGCTGCAAAGGGAAGAATTACGCCTAACTAGAGTGGATTGTGTTGGTTGTGGTAATCCGTCAAATCCTCCGGTGCCTAATAGTAATAATAATAATAATAATAATTCACTTGATAAAGTGCCCTCAGAGAACTTAATCTCTCTCTAGGCGCTTTACATTTGCTGTAAAGTGAAATGCAATTGAAAGGTAAGTAAAATCATGCTTGAAAAAACAAACGAAATGAATAATATGGTTAGGGGTGACATGCACAGGGTCAGCATGCAAATGTGGTTAGTGGCAGCATGCACAGTGTCAGCACGCATAAGCACATGAAGGACGAATCACAGGGACCCACTAAATGCTGTCCTAAATAGGTGTGTTTTTAGGTTCCTTTTAAATGTGGTCAGGTCAGGGGATGTTCTGATGCAGGTCGGGAGAGAGTTCCAGGCTTTGGGAGCATATGAACTAAATGCACGGTCTCCAAAGGATTTAAGGTTTGTATGAGGTATTTCTAGACTGTTGGATTCCGAAAAGCGGGTGGTACGATGCTTAGTCTGATGGGGTAGTATATCTGACAGATAGGCTGGAGCCATAGAATAAAGGGACCTAAAAGTGAGCGACAAAACCTTGAAGTCAATCCGTTGCTTGACTGGTAGCCAGTGCAGGTCGGCGAGAAGTGGAGTAATGTGGCAACTGCGACGCTCACGACAGACAAGCCTAGCTGCAGAGTTTTGCACCAGCTGCAATCGCCTGATCGCACATGCTGGTAGGCCAGTGAGCAGTGAGTTGCAGAAGTCGAGACGAGATGTCACGAATGCATGGACCAACTTGGACGTGGTATTTTTATCTAAACAGGCCCGAATTTTAGCAATGTTATGAAGCTGAAAATAGGCGGATTTGACTGTGGAGCTGATGTGGTCGTCTAACGAGAGGTCGCTTTGGAATATGACACCTAGATTTCGAGCTGATTCAACTGGAGATATGCCTAGTAATTTGATAGCTCCTAGCTGTGAGGGCGGGCACCTATGGTGGCTAGTGCTAAGGAGTAGAGTAAAGTAGAATGGTGTCTTGGTGAGTCTTTGTGATTCGACCTCGGCGTGCACATGCATACCTACTTACACTGCGCCTGCTGCTTTCGGATGTTACTATCAAAAATTTGGTAATGCTTTATATGCTACACATGCAAAGTGCCTATATAGAGATTCAGTTCTCTGATGATGCTATACAAACGTATTATTGTCATTTCGTTAAAGTGCTGGTCATGTTACGGTACTTGCTGTGCTGTAAAAGTACTGTAGTATTTTAAAATGTTTTCCCCTGTGTGCTGCTTTGATTTTTTGTCTAGCGTGTCACCTCTGATATGAATAGGATTTTGCATATGAGTCGCAAGAGAAGATGTGGTAGCCAAATCTGAATATTGGTGCTGAGGGTGTCAGATAAGTTATGAAAATGAACATGAAAATCGCCCATAACTATTAAAGGTCGATTTATTGCGCACAGAAGCGAAAAGAGGTCAGATTAATGTGAAACGGAAGACTTTGTATCTGAAGACGGCGCCGGACTACTGCCGTTATTGGTAACTTTTTGTTGGGTGGTCTCAAAACAACACATTCAGAAGACTGTTTCACAGATTGCAGATTGCACAAAAACGGCTTGAAATTGACGGAAGAGCGTATGATAACTGCAATCGCACCTCTAGTTTGATTTATCTAGAAGGCTGAAACAAAGAGAAGCCTGTCGGGTTTTTGCCAATTATGGTAATGCAGTTAAATAATTTTACTTAGGTCTCAGTCAATACGAGCAGATCGAGGCGTTTTTCAAAAATAATTTCGTTTGTTGACACGGTTGTATTGTACATTAATAAAATTTGACACGGTTGTATTGCACATTGAGCCAGGAACCCAAAGCAAGCTTCAGATTGAACCACCGGGTCAACAGCAGGCCAGGTGATAACCAATTTTGAGAAACCCCTTGCAGCACTTTCCCAGCTGGAACGTCGCTCAAGGCAGTTCTA
Organism: Cristatella mucedo; assembly: GCA_009760855.2. NCBI lineage: Eukaryota > Metazoa > Bryozoa > Phylactolaemata > Cristatellidae > Cristatella > Cristatella mucedo. The sequence goes on along the minus strand of WPIO01000010.1, from coordinate 2,532,347 downwards.
GATAATGCCTTGAATACAAAAGGAGCGGGCCTCCAGACTCAGCTACCTTCCACCCTTCAGGGGGCATTTCTTTTGTTAGATCATACTTAACCAACCTTTGCAAAAGCAATTGCATCTAGAAATGCATTTGAAAGAAGATTAATAAATGTAATAGGAACGCATGATCCTAACTAATCAGCAGGTTCAAACGTATCTTACTCGGTGGCTAGCGTAGGAAACGGTAAACCAGCTCCAAGCAGTAAGCGTTTAGACGTCCATAGGCAAGTAATTTCTGAAGCTCTGTAGTCTACCAATACTGCTAACATAAATGTGTGGTACAGACAAAACGGGGCCATCAAATCTGTTATTGATCTCAGTACCCATCTGTATACAATGTTTTCTGATGCTGTCAAGTAATAGCACACAACTTCTTAAATTGACGAAGTTTGGGCGTCTCTCAGCAGCAAGATATATTCAGCTGGGTAGAACGGTTATATCGAATCCTGATTGACATGCTTGCTAGCCGCGTTTCTAAATTGCCGACAGGACGAATTGAATAAGTATTGATCGGAAGTCGGGCTTGCATATCCTACGGGTGTGCACAAGTCTAAGAATAGCACGGATCGTGCGATGGCTGGTCGAGAGGCTGGCGTTTTGATCGGCTGGATTCTCTCTGTCGACAACGAACCGGCAACGACATGGAATGAGAAATGCATGAGACAGAATGACTTCAACGGACCAGCTATCAGTCGAAATGGCCGAAACTAATAAGAACAGAGCATCGGATTTTATCTGAGATCACTTTTTCTGAGATGTTAGGTACACTGCAGAGGCAAAGAGCATCATTGAACTCGTCGAGTCAATTTCCCATAAAGGCTTTGAGGCTACTGAAACCATTCAAGCATTTATTGACAGAGAGACTGCAAGCATACTTAGCATTCTTCGTGGCACTGTACTTTGAGAGAGGCCCAAGCGCGAACATGTCACAGCCAAAGAACATTTGTCTGAATCAGTCACGGCGCTTGTTTTAAAAACTACAAAAGCAGGTGTTTCATATTGTCAGTAGACGTGGGCACTGCAAAGAATATAATAATAAATCGCGCTGCTCGTAAGCCTTATCTTATCCGAGCTAATTCATGAGCTGCTAAGTTCCATTTAACATAACGTGGGGCATTGCAACGTTTGACCTTGGAATTCTCGATCAGTATGCAATGCACGACTAAAATGATAATTGAGGTCGATCTTAACCTGTATCCTTCGACCTATGCCTGGCTGAAACCGACCCACTGCCGAACCGCTACCGACTCCACTGCTACAGGTTTTCTGTTCTTACATGTCAATGGCTCAACACATACTAGTGGGTTAGTGGCCGCTGTCTCACGACGCTCCCTGAATTTTTGAACCGTTTGCTGCCAACTGAAAACAGCCTTTAGGTTCTTTCGCTTCGACTTCGCCTATTAGGACATTGCGAACGGTGGCAGCCATCTGTCGCCCAAACCGGGTACCAAGATCTCATTTATTTGAACGTATAAGTATTAGAACTTGGTCGTTTGCTTAATTAAGTGTGGAGCGCCCCGATAGGTGGGTTCGGAGGTCAGAGGTTGGAACAACACGGAAAGCTAGAACTCAATATGGGCAAAATAGTCATGGAGGAGCGATGCCGCCAGTTTTACATTACGTTAACGCCATTATTATGAACTTGGTCGCCGACGCTGAATTAAAAACTACTGCCACTCACAAACAAATATCCAGGACAAACTAAGACTTATCAGCAGTGCGATATTTAAAAAGGTAACCATATTAATGTACGACTTCCGACTCGGTCGGTATATAAGGCAAGAAGCAGACCCCAGTCGCTCTTGTTGAGCGACGGTTTGCTATTCGGTGAGTCATTGTACTGAACGTTAGCTGGAATGGTCCGTAATGATTTGGCCTCAAGGCTGCTGTCGTATCGGCTGTAATGTTAAGGCTTTGTGCTGACGCTCGTTTGGCGTGGTTCACAGTGCTGCGTGCGTAATTCTGAGTGCTTCGTCTTTCTCATGCGACGCGGGGCTAGCGTCAGGTTTTGACGAGCTTCGCGCGTTATGCCGCTAAGCGAATTAGTAAGAGTGACCCGGCTATCGTATTTCTGTCTGAAGTTCAGATCTAGGTTCTTGCGCTATTCCTTTTGTATTTAGCCGCGTCATTGGAATGGCTGCCCTTTGCCGACATCCGGTGCGGTTACTCGTCGCAAGCGCAGTCTCTTAGCTTAAGCGAACACGTTGTTGGATATCGCAGAGCCTATTGAGACTTGCTATCCGAGGAATCTTCTGCTCACCAGAGGTGAACGGGTTTTGAAGAAACACTAGCTGCGGTCAATGCAGTAGCCGAATCCTAATGTAGGCAAAGCCAGCGTTCTAAAATTATCGGGGTGACGTTTTTAGCCGAAATGTCGCCTAAGCTGGACTTGAACGAAGCTAAGGTGGTAGTTTGACATGCTGCATTCATTCGGAATTCTCGCAGACAGCATGCAGCTCGTGGAACAAAATATGTTCTCTTCTTGATGGGTTGACCTCATAAGCGTCGACGCTTACAGAAAAGGACCGTGAGTTCCAAAGAGTGTCACTCTCCCGGTCTCTCTGCTTGGCTTGTTTTTTACTTGTCTTTCTCTCTGCCCCTCAGCCTTCGGTGTGCGTCCTCTATCATAGCCTGACCGACTCAGTTTGCCTCCCTCTATTCGACCTCTAGCGCTATGCGCCCTCCCTTCCTCTACTGCCTTTCCACGGTCTCTGTGAGAGCCTCTCTGTCAAGCGCCCTCGGCAAGCTCGTCAAGCTTCGGCACGCACGCTCCCTGTCTGGTAATGCAATGCATCTCCGTCTGTAGCTCCGCAAGCCACAAAGACCGTGCCGGTGTCACGCACGAGAGTTTTGAATAGCGTACTCACAGCCTAAGCGGCTTCCGGTACGCATTCGGTAGCCAACAGACTTCGTCCCACGCAACAAAGAAAAAGTGGGAAGCATAGCAGAGTCAGGAGAGCAGTTGAGGTAGTGAGTAGCATAGAAGTAGCAGTTCAGGACGGCTGCAAAGGATGAGCCATAGTCGGCAGTAGGAGAGCAGTTGTCGTTGCGTAACAGTTGTGAAAGCGAGTTCTACACTCTAGGACCTGCAAAGCTAAAGCTTCTATCGCCAACGGTCTTTAAGCAGAGGAATGGGACAGCTAATTTATTGTCCACACAGGACCTGAGGGCACGAACAGGCTAAAACTGACGCGGCAGTTCAGCGAGGTACGAAGGAGCCAAGCCGTGGCGAGCCTTGTGGGTCAACGTAAGAACTTTGCTCTGAAACCGTTGCTCAACCCGGCAACCATCCTAGCTCTTTCAGCAAAGGAGACACGTGCTCAAACCGCTGGGACTTAAAGACTAGCCTTGCAGCCATGTTCATAGTCCGCTGCAGTGGCCTAATAGCTTTCTTTGGCAGATCAGCCAAAAGGGAATTAAAATAATCAAGCCGAGACAGAACTAAAGAGCTAGTTAAATTTTTACAAGCCACTGTGGAAGACAGCTCCTAATCTTGGATAGGGATCGGATGTGACACAAAGGCCTTTTAGCTAACGTCACCTCACCTCTAAATAGCTCTAGCTGCGGATTTTTTTAAATGTAAAAAGGTTAACAGTACCAGCCCTTTTGCTGAGGACGTAGTCACACATCGGCTAGGATGCGGACGCTATTAAGCTACAAGGAGAAACGAGCGCTAACGTAAGATAGCAGTAGCCCGTGCATTGATGCCTAAACTCGTCCAATTTAAATAAGCCGGCTCCACGCTTACTACTTAGGTATCGAAGGAGCCACTTTTAAGCCTTCGCTTATCATCCATTTTTTACTCTGAAGGACCGCTGCTGAGAGATTAGAAAACTTCACCTGCTGGGCGCTCAATGATGCTGTTAAAGTTCCTTACCTGCTTGTTCGCTGCAGTTCTAAATGAAGCTACGGTGCAGATCTTCGAGCTTACCATCCGCTGTTTGATAGCTTCAAACTCCGAATGAATACTATAAAATACTCTCGTACCAATATAAATAATAAATGAGTGAAAGCACAAGCAATCATAATAATGGTGCCACAAGTCACAGGTTCAACTTCCTGGGACGACAATCGGCGCTAATATTTACCCCATACCATGTTATGTTTTTTCATTGAGTATTGTACCACTAACTATTCGATCGTGATTCCTTTGCAGAAAACTAAAGTGCCTAGGGAGAGATTGAGTTCTCAGAGGGCACTATATCAAATGCATTATTATGATGTCCATAAAAAGCTGGTTGGGATCACGAGGTTATAATGTAATGTAATGTAATGTATCTCCGTCTGTAACTCCACAAAGTCATAAAGACCATGTGGGTGTTACGCAGGAGAGTTTTGTATAGCGCACTCACAGCCTAAGCGGCTTTCGGAACGCATTCGGTAGTCAACAGACTTCGTCTCATGCAACAAAGAGAAAGTGGGAAGCACAGCAGAGTCAGGAGAGCAGTTGAGGTAGTGAGCAGAATAGAAGTAGCAGCTCAGGACCGCTGAAAAGGATGTGCTATAATCGGCAGTAGGAGAGTAGTTGTCGTTGCGCAAGAATTGTGGAAGCGAGTTCCACAGTCTGGGACCTGCAAAGCTAAAGCTTCTGTCGCCAACGGTCTTTAACCGGAGGGAATGGAACAGCTAATAACTTGTCCGTACAGGACCTGAGGGCCCGAGGAGGCGGAAACTGGTGCCGCAGTTCAGCTAGGTGCGGACGAGCCAAGCCGTGCCGTGGCGGCGCGCCCTGTGGATCAGCGTAAGAACTTTGCTCTGTATCCGCTGATTAATCGGCAGCCGTCCCAGCTCTTTTAGCAAAAGAGACACACGTTCCAACGTCTGAGACTTAAAAACTAGCCTTGAAACCATATACGTAGCCATTTCCAGTGGCCTATTTGCTTTCTTTGGTAGCCCAGCCAAACGGTAATTACCTTAATCAAGCCGACAGAGAACTAGGAAGCTAATTCATTTAGTTTTTCGCAAGCGACTGTAGAAAATAGCTCCTAATCTTAGATAGGGATCGAACGGGGTGGCTAGCTGCACAAGCAGTCTTCTGAATGAAGCTGGTAGTCTCCCTCTCCCTTGGTTTTTCCACTCATTCCGTACCTAAGCCACAACGGTAGTCGCTGAGCGAAAACCCACAGCTAAGCGTTGGCAACGCTTTCTTCTAGACGCGTGACAATTGTTTTGGTTCATAGAACATTTTTCGAGGCACTACGAATCTCAGTGCCTTGAACCGTTACATGCTAATTCCGGGTGACAATGCGCACCTACTGCGCTGGAGCTCACCACACAGCTCTTTCCATTTACGAGCCTGGCCCAGAAACAAATGGCTAAATACTCGGCTTCACGGAGTAGAACTTTGGCCAACGTAAGAATCGGGCTTACCGCGGCTGACCGATTACGTCAGTACTCAACCTAATCACTCTTAGCCGGATGCGACTTTTTAATTTTCATGACGACTTTTTACAACGATGGCTTTCACTAGGTATGGCGGTTGCTTTTCACGACCTCTGCCCCAAGGTCGTGGGTTTGAATCCTGCGGTGGGCGATTGCCGCTGCTGGTGATGGCGACGATAGCCACCAAGGCCCTTCTGCCGCAATAGAAAAGAGGCCGTCGCTTCAGCGACTATTTAAAATTTCTCTCCTTGTAAACGTAATACGGACTAAGCCTGAGCTTTCCCAGCTCAATGAAGTGCCAAGCAGACCAAGCCGAGACAAGTTGTCAATCTCGGCAGCTTGAGCGCGAGCCAGCGGCGCGATTAAGTTTACGAGTAGGAAAGGAAGCTCTAAAATATGCTAACGCTGACTAAGCGGCGAGTCGGCGCGACCTGGCAGGACTAGATCGGAATGGGGTTGTAGCGTTGGCCACAGGCATCGGGCGGCAGTCGTCACGTTTCATTTTGACCCGGGAGAAGAAAATATCCTCCTCCATAGTAAACTAAATTAAAAATAGAGCTAGCGGAGGCAGGCAGACCCTGCTCGTCAAATTATGCTGAGTGTCCTCTGCAACTCGCTTTGCGGTTTTCTGAGCGACTTCGCTGACGCTTTTTCGGAGGGCGAGCGTTTGCACTGCTGCAGCGCTGAAAATTTCCGCACGCTCGTCGTTTGTAGCCTACCTGTAACAAGTAGAGTGCCGTAAAACTACGGTCTTGGCAGACTCGCAAAGAAGAATAAAGCAAGGTAAGCAGGCGACTCACGCTCGAGCGGCTCGCCTGAGCCGCTCGCTTCGGCAGTGCCATTGACGACAAAGACTAGCAAAAAGTCTCTCAAAGAGAGAGACTTCGGTCTGCTTCTCGCCTTTTTATATACGGGGCTGAGTCGGAAGTAGCAGTTACCTTTTTAAATATCGCACTACTCGCAGGCCGCAGCGTGTCCCGGATATTGTATGAGTGGCATAGGTTTCAATTCACCGTCCATGACCAATGCTCCTTCGCCGGCACGGATGTGCCTAGACGTTAGCTCGTTCGTCCAGCTCGTATAGGCACATCGGGACAGTCGGTGCGATTAGTCACAAATTATTTAAAGTTTAAACTGTCGCCTACTCTCCATATTTACCATTATGATGTCGACTACGACCCACCAGAATTGCGTTGCTTCACCGACATTATGCTGCCTTTGGCGGAGTGTATGCTTTCGACGGAATGAAGCTGTATACGTCGAAATGGGTTACCCGTGGAGGTACAGGCTGATTTTTATCTGAAAGTACTCGCAGCTGAACTATGCATTTTCTCTGTGTATGCAGCACTTTTTTGACGGTTTTTGCTATTGCCTGTCTTTAGACTACTGAATTCTGGAGCAAAATTAGAGCGGATCACTCGATGGTCAAGGTAATAGTAAAGTTGGTAAGAAAGTTTCCACTAGGAAGCCTGGCAGTCTTTATAGTTTACAATATCGTGTTGAAACAACTTTTTGCATATATTGAAATGCAACAAGTCAACAGAAATTATTGTAATGCTACTGCTGAAATTCATTTATTTCTAAATGAGAAAGCCAGATTTTGAACTACTGAAAGTTCTATTTGGTAGCGACTGTTTTTTCTGTTACATGTTAATCGTCAGCTCTGTCTTCTTAGTTTCATAGTGTGGCCAGGATTTTGTTATTCAATCCGTCAATTTGATGGTGGAATCTTTTTTAATGTTGACGTTGTTCACAAGATATTAAGACATGAATCGGTTCGCGGCTTTGTGGAATATCTATAAGAACGTCTGTGGGAGAATTATTGTGGCGAATGCATGGAGGCACTAAATGGAAGGACTGTAATCACAAGGCAAGTCTCTTTAAGATGGAATGCTAAATGCATTAACGTTTTCGCTAGCTCGGAGATGGATCTAATCAACGCGATTACGTTTTCCCCATTCGGACTCGTACGGTTAAATTGTTGTTTTGTGGCTGCAATGCTGTTCGTTGACCTTGACTAGTGACAACTGCTGGTCTAGTTAAAGCTTTGCTTGCTATACGTCGTGGAATCGTAATTAAGTATGTCCAACGCAATAAACTTATTTCACAGCACAGTCAAATATAGGCTTACTTTTTTGAATTTTCATTTTGAAAACTATATTGCATAAGGAGTCGATTCTCAAATGTGGCCTCCTTTCGTGCCATCATTCACGGGTTGTGTTACTGCGTACACTGCCGGCTCAGCTAAGTGAATAATCAGAGAGAACGAAATCGGTTAGAAAGGCAATTCTTGTGTACATGGCATTTGTGCAATAAGTAGTGGCATATTACCAATACACCTGTTGCATTTGACAATATTTAATTACAAAGGAGTTGACTTTCTTGGATGAAAGACATTATGGTTATATTTGCTCAGCCAATCTTAGGTTGCTGAAAATAACCGGGTCATTTCATTTTACAAAGCAGTAGAGGGCAAACGTGGATAGCTCCGAGACACCTCTTGGTTTTACATTATGTCAATTCTTGCATTGAATAGTGCAATGCAAGTGACCGAAGACTAGTCTTACCATAACCAATCTTTTCTGAGGATAGATAGAACACTGTTGGTGTGCCATACAATTACTTGGCCGGACAAATTACCCGTCTATGCAATGCTTTTGCTTTAAGCCTAGCATTATGTATTTTAGGTACAACAATAGGATCCACTGAGTCGACGACATTGCATTCAATTTAGACCCAACGAATACCTTCAAGTTGTTCAATAACGAAGTGGTTAGCTATTTCGCTTACTATAAAGAGGTTTGTTAAAGTATGCAAGACTTGCTATTGCTTTTTTTAAATTCAGCTTAACGCATGCCTATCGATTAACTAGAAATCCTTTTGTAGTGCTATAGTATTAATATCACGTGGCCTTATCAGGCGCTTCTCGTCACTTGACCAAACAAGAAAGAGCCTTCTCGGAAAGGGCCCGAAGTGCTACATTTGATTCCTGAGCTCTGCATGGTGACTGGTTTGTCTGCTGTTTATAGGTCGAATGTTCCCCTCATGAAGGCTATTGAAATTAATAATTATAATAATAATTTATGCAATTGATAAAGCGCCATCAGAGAACTCAATCTCTTTCTAGGCGCTTTACATTTGCTGCAAAAGGAAGCGCGATTGAAAGGTGAGTAATATCTTGCTTGATAAACATGAATAACATGGTTAAGGGTGACATGCACAGGGTCAGCACGCACAAGTACATGAAGGACGAATCACAGGGACCCACTAAATGCTGTCCTAAATAGGTGCGTTTTTAAGTTCTTTTTAAATGTGGTCATGTCAGGGGATGTTCTGGCGAAAGTAGGGAATGAGCTCCAGGTTTTTGGAGCATCCGAACTAAATGCACGGTCTCCAAATGATTTGAGGTTTGTACGAGGTATTCGTATACTGTTAGATTCCGAAAAGCGGGTGGTACGATGCTTTGCCTGGTGGGGGAGTAGATCTGAGAGATAGGCTGGAGCCAAAGAATGAAGTGACCTAAAAGTGAGCGATAAAACCTTGAAGTCGATACGTTGCTTGACTGGTAGCCAGTGCAGGTCGGCGAGAAGGTGTGATGTGGCAACTGCGACGCTCACGACAGACAAGCCTAGCTGCGGAGTTTTGCACGAGCTGTAATCGCCTGATTGCACATGCCTGTAGGCCAGCAAGCAGCGATTTACAGAAGTGAAGTCGGGATGTCACAAATGCATAGACCAACTTGGACGTGGTATCCTTATCTAAACAAGCCCGAATTTTAGCAATGTTATTTAACTGAAAGTAGGCAGATTTGACTGTGGAGCTGATGTGGTTGTCTAACGAGAGGTCGCTTTGGAATATTACACCTAGATTTCGAGCTGATTCAACAGGAGATATGCTGGCAGAGCCAATTTTGAGCGTCAGCCTTTCCAATTATTGAATCACACTGGGTTTGCCCATAACTAGTAAGTTAGTTTTATCATCGTTTAGTTTGAAAAAATCTGCTGCCACCTATGTGCGGATGTCATCAATACATGTATCAAGTGAGTTGAGAGAATTTGAGGTGCTCGAAGGCTGAGAGGGATCAAAGCAAAGGTACAACTGAGTGGCATCCGCATAGAAGTGAAAGCCTCGATTGTGCTTGGCAATCACATCAGCAAGAGGGAAATTATAAACCGTGAAAAGAACCCCACTGAGCCATGCGGTACCCAATATTTCAGAGATACCTCGAGTGATCTGTGTCTATTCACATCAATACTCTGGAGTCTCCCACTGAGATAGGACCTGAACCATTGCAGAGCAGTGCCAGTGATGCCCAGGCGAAATGAGAAGCGCTCTAGAAGAACTTTGTGATCGATAGTATCAAAAGCTGCCGAAAGATCGAGCAAAAAAAGCAGAGACACTCTACCTATGTCTGCATTCCTGAGTAGGTCGTTGTATACCCTAAGCAATGCTGACTCTGTGGAGTGATTAGCTCTAAAGCCAGACTGGAACTTACTTGCAAGGTTAGAGGTTTCAATATATGACATAAAATTTGGTGGGTACATACAACGAGGGCGTACTTTAATATTTATTCAAAATTATAACTTTGCGCCTCCTATTTGTGGTCAATTTTAACTTAATTAGACAGGATTGCTGTGCATTCCACTTATTTTTCTAATTCATACATCCGCTGCTGCTTTGGTTTTCTAATACGGTTAGAAGTCGAATTACGGTATAATACCCTTGCGCTATGCTATTAACATCAGGCCCTGCCTCTGCACCTTTCAAAAAGGGGTTTTTAAGCCACTCATTAGAAAAGCAGAACTAGACCAAGAGAACTAATGCAGCTACCGCCCACTCTACCCGTTCCTATCAAAGACACTTGAATGAGTAGTAGAAGAACACCTAAACCTTTCCTTTTCCTTTCCCTTACTTTTCCTTTCCTTTACCCTTTTTGAAACTTAGAATTTAGCAAGCAAGTTTGAATTTAGTTTCGGAGCTAATCACTCTACGGAGTCAGCATTGCATCGGATGTATAACGACTTTCGTAGGAATGCAGACTACTCGGTTAAAGTCTCTCTACTTGCTTTGCTTAATCTTATGGCAGTAATTAATTATATTGATCGACGAGGACTTCTCGAGCGCCTTTCATCTCTCCCAAATATTGCTGGCACTGCATTGCAATGGCTAAGGTCCCATCTCAGTAGCAGACACCGTAGAAGAGAGTAGGAGACTCCAGTAGATTAGCATAGCTGATTGATGTCAACGGGCCACGGTCATCCCAGGAACAAACAGAGCGCACGGTATCCCGGGGCTCTGTCCTTGGTCCGCATCTCGTCGCAATTAGTACTCTCCAGCTTACCGATGTAATCGACGAGCACAATCTGGACTTTCGCTTGTGTGCACATGGCACAGAGCTGTATCGACGCTTTGGTTCCTCGAAGCCTTCCAGTAAATATTGCTCAACTTCCTCGCTACACGTATTGCTTCCAAACACCCTTGGATTGCCGTAAAAATTCTCAAATTGAATAAAGTTAAAACCAAACTATTATTAGTTTATGGCAAACATGTTGCGAAATTGACAAGCATAGCGCTCATTATAAGCTCTGCCAACGTATCTTCCATGGCATCTGCACCGAATCTAAAAGTCATGTTCCAACGTGAGCATTCATGAGGCGACCCCGTAAGCTCCCTGGTTACGGTCTGCCTAACTTTAGCTAGATTGCCTAACAAAAACTGGGCTTTATTAGAAAGAGACTCTATATTCAAGCTGGTCAATGTAGTTTTCATATCCGTAGTAGACATCTCCAACTCACAGCTCTGAGGTATTTCGGCCTGTGTAGTCAGGAGCTTAAAGTTGGTCCAACACTTGCAGCCAGTGCTTGTTTGTCGCGAGTTTCGCAGTTACATCATTACTCCTCAACTGGCGCTGGCTCCTTCCTAATGTAGCAGCGTATTGATTCATGATGATGATTTTTTCACTCAGTTTGATATTTTTAACTCTCTGTCTTCAGCCTTTTTATCCGGACTACCCCCTACTCAAGGGATGCTTCGTATGACCAGGTCTTCTTAAACGAGCAGTTTAGCGTTGACTCGAAGCAGCCTCATTACCTTTCGTGACCCCCCCCCCCCACTTAGTTTGTATTCGCCCAAAGCCTATACAGAACTTCCGAATGACATCGTGAAATTTGCTGAATTGGTTAAATGAAAAGGAAGCTTTTGCTTCACAGAGAATCTGCTCAGCTCTTTTTATGTTATTTGCTTGGTGTGCTTATGGCTGCTGACTACACTGTGCATATTACCACTAACCATATTATCCATGCAGTCATACCCCACGTTACACCAACCACATCGTTGCATCTTTAACGGCTTATTCAAAGTGCCGAGAAAACCAGGTCAGACCGCGCGTCACTTTGTACGCCGAGCTTAGCGAAGGCATAGGACTCCTCTGCTGCTACAGATGACTGGCTATGCTGGTAAATCTTGTAAACTTAAAAATAATAAAGAACGCAGCGTGATTGCTAATTTTTGAAATTTTTTTGAAGCCCTTCGGTGTAAGGAATCCTGGTCCAGCTGTAAAAAAAACAATAGTACCGGCTGGCAAAGCAGCTGCAAAGAGAAAGTGACCTGCCGGGCACTATGCAGAGAAACACGAGATCAATTAGTCTCATTTCTTGGGTACAAATTAAGGTCCGCTAACCTTCATGAGCACAACAGGTCTGCCCTGGATGCAGGAACTAAAGAAGCAGCAGAATCTTCGGCGGTCAAGACCGCAGGTCAGCAAGGTCGACTTTAAAAGGAAACGCCACCTGTCTGCCATGGCATCGAACGGACTGTCTTGCTGCCGACCGAAACTATCAGAGTAGTTTCTGTCCACAAGGTCTGCATTACTCAAATTGGCGAGCCGGGTCCTCATTCTCCCCCTTATCTTACGGAAATCCGGGCTCTCTCATTTCCATTGACCTTGAATGGCAGAGAAAGCAAGAGAATCAGCCGACGTTCAGAGTCGGAATTTCATCTCCAAGCTTGAGTAGTTTTCTGACTAGCAACTTGGAGATTATCGTTGCACCTTTTATCCGTTAAGTTTGTTTGCCAGTAAATCACTATCGTAGCAAACAAGGGCCCGCGTCTGCCAAGGCGGGGGAGGAGGAACTCGTAGAGAAAGTGCGAAGCCGTCCAACACTTGTCGACTGAAATGATCGCGCCAGTGTCGCTATTTATCCTTCCATTCTATTTAGTCTCCGCTTGTTGGCCTGAGCCTAGAGGACTCCGCAGATTCTCCCAACTGCCGACTGAGTTTTTTAAGGTTGCATGACTTACAGCGACCTAGCAGCGCATCTCGTGATCATCGAGGCGCAAGAGGGACCGGAACTGCCACTTGATCGTACATCTTTACTGCAATAATACGTACCTTCGTTCGTTCTACTGCTGCTGTCACTTAGAGGCTCAGAGTTAACTGCATTTTTCACGCCTCAAAAAGCATTGTGTAGGTCGTAGGCAATTTAACACTCGTCGTGTGGCACGTTCAGTATTTGCGTTGCATGACGCAGTGAAAGAGTAAAACTATTCTGGTTTTGCCGCGACTTCTAACATCAACCGTTTGCAATACACCTGTTCTTTGTTTACGAAACTAAAAGCCGCTTGACGGTAAATATTGGCGATAGCGCCACAATGGCACCGCCGTTCCGCGATTCTGCGTCTCCTATGAGAAATGGTAAGAGAACACAAGCATCTTGTACTCTCAAAATTTGGCAGCAAAACCTGAACGAGTGCGAAATCGCTTAGGCTTTTGAGCTGAGGTAAAGCTAGACCGTGAACGGCATGCAATAAGCTAAGCCCAAAGATGATTCGTGGGTTTCAGAGCGTTTTCGAAGAGCCTAGTATCTGCGATGGCCTGAATTGTCCTCTCTCAAAAACACTCATCTCACGTTCGACAAGTACAGGTCCGTAAATGCCTCAAGCATTCTGCGAGTCGTTGCCATGGCTTCGACTGCGAAAATCAGCGTCGGGATCCACAATGGCAAACGCAGCATTGCGCCTACGCCGAGAGTCCAGCCAGCGTCTGGCAGTCGGCTGCGAGTCAAGTTCGAGATAAGAAGCATCGCTTTGGCGCCTGCTTTGACAAAATGTCGAGTGAATTTCTAATCACTGGTGTAGATGAACGAGACGACGAGGGAAGCCTAAACGTACAGCGTGCGGACGGAATGGCTGCCGAGATTCGGCTTCGGTCGAGGCAGCATAGATGGCGAGTTCGCCGTGATAGCACTTCCGAGGTGAGTTAGTTTTTTTCTGGTGTTCCTCCTTGTTGAGAGTCCCGGACGTGCCACCCTCCCTGCCCCCGGATGACGGAAGTTGCTTTAGAATGGCACCAAACTTGCTAAGGCAGGGGGCTGGCCTGCGCGGCCAGCATCGAAGCAGCAAGCCGGCTCGAAGGAACGTCACGGCCGAAGGTCCAAGTGAATCGGTTAAGGCTTCGGTTCATCTTTACGGGCATCTTTCGGTACATCTTTTCGGTTCATCTTTAATTAAAGTTGCTGCGAGATTTGTGGCTTTGCGCTTAGCCAGTAGGGTCCTGGGCCAGTAGGTCCTCTATTAATACGGCGTCTACAGAGAATCCATGTTTACCTAAACCAGAGATGAAGCTCAGCTTAGAATCCTGTCCCTCCCAAAATAGAGCGTTAGCGCATTTCAGCTTGGCGATGCCTCGGCATCAACGATCAAGCGTCTCTTTCTAAATTTTTAATTTTTTAATGGATACGTCCCAATAATTTTTTGTAGAAGTTAGTAGAGAAGCCGCGCCGGGTAATTCGGTCATCATGCCCAGCTGCGCGGTACATTTCCCGGGGAGGAAGCGCGAGATCGAGAGCAGGCGCAAAAGCAACATTCCGTACAACGACCCTTAACTAAGCGCTGCGGCTCACTACCGGCCTCGCGGGCTATGTGGCGGCGGCTTTTTCAAGCATGCAATGAGGGAATTGCTAGAAACATTCCATTTTTTTAAACCTGCGTTGTCGCCAGCTAAACACCGACTTCCTATGAGCTCGAATCATGACAGGATGCCTCAGGGATTTTACATCCACCTGTCTGTTTCCGATTACGGTAGCCTAGGACAACCGCGGAACCACTTGAGTGACAAAACAAAAATATATGTCGTTTGTATTGTATCCTAAGTGGAAAAAATCTATTTATATCCAGGTACTCTATAACGTCGGACCTCGTAGGTCGCTTAACGCTTAAAGTCATGAGGAAGTTTCGTTTACGCAAAAGGTGCAGTGAATGAGATCGGGTGATTATTGCAATGGGAGTTTTTGAAAAAAAAATTGACCACCTTTAGCATCCTCACAGCTGCCGCTAGAGGCAATACGATGCAAAGAGGTGCGTCATTGCAGGTCTCCAGCGTTGGACAGCTAAGGCACGTCGCTACAAAACGGCCGGCTGCTACTGTATACTCCGGCAACACAGGATCGTCGCCTGTGGACGAAAGATACCGTGAAGAAAGTTCACCCCACGGGATGGACATTTTTCATGGTTTCGGCTCGGCCTGCACAACACCTGTCAGCCCAGGCGTGATCGTATCCGCTGCTATCATCGAATCGCCTGGAACGCTAGATTCATGTGGACAGCAGAAGGCGGCTTCTGAGAGATTGTTGTGCCATTTAGAAAAGATGGGGCACGAAAATGCAGAGCAACGACGCCAACACGCAGCCTTGGCGAAAACAAACTGTTCTCTTCAGGAGCAGTTCTTGGATGCTCGAAAATCAGTGCAGGCAGCTTTCGCCGACTTGATGGAGAACCGTATCGAGGTCAAGGCTGCTTTGCGACGAGTGGCTGAGCTTTCTAAAACAGTCGATGAGTGGCTGGGGCCACGAGGTGCTGATGGCGACACTGGTGAAGAGGTCCACAACTATGAGGATAATCCTATGAGGAGAGCACAGCAGGAGGTGCAAGAAGGCGGCGTGAGACAGACCGCTCGTAACCAGCAGGATCTAAGCTCTACGACACGTCAACGTTTGCACAGTGTCATCGAATCACTCGAAGAGCGGCTGAAGCTGCAGCATGAGCGACATTTGCAAGTGCTGCAGTCGATCGAGTCTGCCATCAACCGACAGCAAGGAAAGTGGTGCCGCACTCTGAGCTCCGTGCAGAAAGACCGAGTTAGAGCTGAAAAGAAAAATTCCATGTTACGTAGGCGCTTTCTTAAATTCACTGCCAGATTGGAAAGTCGGCGGCTAAGTGAGCTTGCTCTCATACAACAGCTATCGCGCACGGACGCTGCACTCACTTCGAAACTAGCAAAGTTGGCCCCACGTGCTGAACAACCAGCTGAACGGCTGAATGACACAGTGGAGCAAATAGCAGATTCTCCAACTATCGATTCAATTGCTACCTGTCCGGCTCACGGTGGCCAATCGTCCAACTTGCGACCATCCGGAAGCTCCCGATCAGGCCGTATCCCAGTGTGGCGCAGACTTTTTACCTGCTTCCTACCGAACCAAGAATAAAAGCTCAGCCAACAAGGACTCAGCTGCCTCCGGCAGTCGGCTAAGCTACACTGAGACTCTCAACGTTCGCCTACCGGTAGATCTTCTCTCTTATGTCACCCATTTGCGTCGCGTCTCTCAAACTCTTTCTTTCTCTCTGCTTGCTTCTCGCGCCATACTGGGTTTCATCAACTCTTTGTTTTTGCATTCACGTTTACCACTTCAAAGCAATCTCATTGCCAGCTTTCTTGGAATGTATACCAAATAAAAGACAACTATAATAATAGCAATACGCCGTTTGGATGGCAACCTCAGAAAACTTGATCTCTAATGCAGTACTTGGAAACTCAGCAAGAACATAATCAACCTCAAAGAGTTAGTTAGTTAGTAAAGCATATGGTACGAAACAAGCGAAAGCAATGAGTACCATATTATGGCCAGCAAGCTTAAGAAAACATTATTATAATTCTGAGCGCTAGTCATTAAGACCTCTGTTTCAGCACGCATAATCACGAACGGAACAATTAAAGAGGATAGTTGCAAAAAAGATCCAAATTTCAAATGTTTTAGAAATTTGCCTTTTAAAAGCGATTTGACTGAATCGCCGAATGCAGTAGATCGATACATCAAAATTTCGGAAGGTCGTCGTTACTAACCTCGCCTTCAGTTCGCAACGAGAAAAGGCAAGCAACTGTGCATTATTTTTCTGAAAGTCATTGAGGACTGAGGTCTTGGCCCAAGGTTTACCTCGCCCTACAGGACCCAGGTCATGGTTTTAAGTTCTGCAGTTGGTGATTCTTTATTCCCCTCTGCAAGTGGTAGTGATAGCCGTTAAAGCTCTTTTACCGCTATACCAATGACGCAATTAAATCGGGTATAATTAAATCAACTTTCAAGGCCTAGGTAGAGGGCGCTTGCCTTGCCGAATATATGTTATTGCGTAGATGAGGATAAGGTTTCCCGAGGAAGTTGTGTAATTGAAGTATATATATTTATTTGCTGGTTTTTGTTTATAATAATCCTTTTTACTCCACTTTATTCAATAATTCCTTCTATGACATATCTTGTTTTTTCATTTCCAGATAGAAGATCTGCCGCAAATTCAGCTCTAGTGGCTTTGAATCCTGGTCGAAAATGCTAACAGCGAGCACACAATGAAAACCATCGTCTGCGGCTACTGACTTCTGACTAAATTGCGTACCTGCACTAGATTTTTAAGGTCGTGCCATGTCATGCGAATTCATATATCATGTCAATGTAAACTGACTAAGCCTTAGCATATGTATAACCTTGCGTTACCCTTTTATAGGCAGCAATTTTTCCTAAAAATAAATTCATTCCGACTATGGTTCATCTTTTCAGCGGTCCTGAGCTGCTACTTCCATGCTACTCAATACCTCAACTGCTCTTCTGATTCTGCTATGCTTCCCACTTTCTCTTTGTTGTGTGAGACGAAGTCTGTTGGCTACCGAATGCGTACCGAAAGCCGCTTAGGCTGTGAGTACGCTATACAAAACTCATCTGCGCAACACCCACTTAGTCTTTATGGCTTTGTGGAGTTACAGACGGAGATACATTTTATTGCATTATATTTTTGGAGCAACTGCCTGGGACAACAAGTGGAATACTTCAAACAAGAAGTGAAGCTGGCAGGCTCATACTTAGAGCTCTTAACTTTTTGGCTGCGTTGCCATTTTTGTAAGGAAGATTTAACAAGTTCAGAAAAGACTGCAGGATCCAAAGTTGAACTTCAAAGAGTCCTGTTATGACCTTCAATCTTTTGAGATTGAGTTTTCATGACATCGAGAAGACCTGTGCCAACAATCACTACTAGATTCAAAAAGGAGATGTGAATGGTGGGGCTTGATGTTGAACGCAGAATCTGCCGAAGGACACAGATGCCTGTTGAACTCTCTCAAAGTGTTGGTCTCGCGGCAGAGGAGGAGACTTCAAGAATAATGAAAGATACCATAGACTATCTCCGACAAGAAAAAACTGCTAGATTGTCCCGGCTTACAGATCTTGACGCCAAATTTGGTTTCTTGCTGGAAGTTGAGAAGCTTTTCAAGTCACTTGACCAGACCAAACTCCGCCCGCAATGTCTAGATCTTGAATGATTCTATTGTTCAGAATTTGATGGGACAGAGCTTTACAACAAAAATGTGTGACTTTAAAATGCTTCTTGCCACACGTCACGACTCGGCACTAAAGATATCACACGAACTTGTGTCTTTCATTGTCAGCTATGGAGGACATGTGTTTTCTAATTGAGAGTTGCCCTGCAAGTTATTCTTACCATAGCAGTATCAGTTGCCAGTCTTGAACGTTCCTTTGGCAAGCTGAAAATAATCCTGTTTTATCTGAGATCATCAGTGGGGCGAGATAGACTCTCTGATTTGGCCTTGTTAAGCATAGAGAAAGAAACAATGAAAAGTATTGACTTACAAAGTTATTAGACCAGTTTGCCACGTTCAAGGCCAGAAAAAATTCACCTTAGTTAAAGTCGCGATAGCTACCTTGTACCTTTACTACAGTTAATAAAACTTCCTCGACTCAATGTTTGCATGTGCGCTTGTTTTTTGCATTTCTTCTGCAGCGGAGCTTTTTCGACAAGGTGAGGGGTGCCATTTGTAGCTTTGTTTCCGGGCGCCGATCTGCCCAAATCCATGCAGTGGCGGCATCTGTGGGGACATTCATCTACCACAAACTCAAAAAACAAACACACAAAAGAGGAGTACGAGAGGGAGGAAGGGCTGGATACCTCAACGAATGGATCCCTGGATATCACGACGCCGGCAGCCGTCCAGACTGGGTAGACTTAGCCATCCAAAGTGGGTAGGCTTGGCCGGTGTGGTTCTGAAAAAAGTGCTAGGTATTGGAGCCAGAAGACTTGTCGCTCGGTCGCGCTACCTAGCCCGACGACAGATCGTGCGGAGGGCTGTCACAGCCACAACACAGGGAACTTAACCGTTCTAGTCCTTTCAGATGCTGAACAAATAGTGGTGGAGTAGTCGCCTCCTCGAAGCCCTACTAACCAGTCATAGTTGATGCATCTACTCGCAGGTGAGAGGCCGGCAGTAGAACATGGCAGCAATTAAAAGCACCCTTATATATTGTATTATAACGTAAATTAAATATACGTATTAAATAGCACATGTCCATACGACAATCACAAAGAGGCACGTGTGTACAGCGCCAGACATGGCTAACAGCTGACTGGTTACAAGCACGTAGCGTAACTGTTTCACTATCACCTAAATCACTTGAGTTGGTCTTTGTCTTCCGTTGAAAACTCGGGTCTGCTTAGACAGGAATACCACATCTAAGTTGGCCGATGCATGTGTGACATCCCATCTCGACCTTCATGACTCGCTATTTGCAGGCTTTCGTGCTGCTGCACCACGGCGCTTACAGATAGCATAAAACTCTGCACCAAGGCTCCCCATTAAGAAGCGTAACGATTTCAAGGTTCTGTCACTCACTGTTATTGCATTGTCACTCTCTTTATTGCATTCCTCCAGTATTCGAACTTTTGTCTATAAGGCAAGACATCGTACCGCTATCTATATTATGCTTGTTGACATCGTACATGTTACCACTAACCAACGGTCATGCTTCTTTTGCAACTTATTTGAAGTGCCTTAAAAGAAATTATGTTCTCTGAGGGAGCTAAAAAATAATTATTACTAATTACTAGTATTATCATTAATATTATTATCGTAACACTCTCTTCTGACTCACTTCGTTTAACTGCACCACTAACCAGCGTCAAATACTATGGGAGATCGTGCTGTAGCAATTAAGCCGCCAAAGTCTGGAACTCGCTCCCGACTGGCGTCATTGCCTTCCTATACTTGTCCAAATTAAAAAATAATCTAAAAGTCCACGCTGTTCCTCGAAGCATGTTCTCGGTCCAAGTAAAGTGTTCTCATGCATGCTGACACACTTCATGGTATCACCAACTAATTGACACTCTTCCTTAACAGCATGCGTTAGGTCCCTTGAAAGATATTTAGTCCTCTTAAGGCGTCATGAAAATGTCTCTATATTTATCATTATTGCTATTATTAACCCTAGATTATAATTTATTCTTTCCCGACCATTATAATTCAGGACTGGCTAAATAGCTCAAGTGCTGTCAACATCTAATGGCTTTGGCTTCATGCTCGCGTTGCATTGAGAAGCCGACATGAGAGCAGCAACTGTGAATTCCGCCAGTTTCCTACGTACCGTTCCTATGTGAGGCCTCCGAGCGAGTTGCCTCGGACTATTTAATTTCTTGCATCAAAACATAAAAAACCTTGGCAATACTGTTTCGATGAGATTTATTAGTGCAAATCACTCCACGGAGACAGCATTGCTGCCTGTATGGGGATGCAGCTCCTTCGAAATGCTGACTTCGGTGCTGAGTCTCTAGTCTGCTAGTTCTGATGGCTCTGCTGCATCTTTGCTTAAATTGAACAACATTCCTGGCCTTTGATATCGCTGATGGCTTGTGCTCGCAGACAGTGCCTTGTTCATACAAAATGAACTGTTTGTATAGCTCTCCTGTGACCTATCACCTGCTATGGATGGGCTGGGAAGTTATAAGAGCGCTTTAAGTGCTCACCACTGCAAACACCAGTTAGAGTCGTCTGCAAGCTCTCGACCAGTCGGAAATGAAATCCATCATCTTCACACTACTGGCTTGCACAGGTGAGTTGTACTTTCAGCAGAATGTTCGCACATTGTGTACAGAGAGTCTAGAAAAGAGCATGTACTTGGGCAAAGAAAAGAAAACTAGTAGTATTTCACGAAGAATTCTTTTTTAAGTCCGTTGGTGGGTGAGTTTTTCTCACCGAAATCGCTGTGCTTCCACTGCACAAAGCAGAGCTGGAATGTAGGAGGCTGCATGCCTGAAATTAAATGACATATACGAAACGGTTTACTGACGTAGGTACTACAATTTAAACTTTTGGAACATATATGGATATATATTCAAAAAAAGTTGCACTTGAATGGAGTTGACTAGGGTGTTGAACTAACGATTTTCCCTTCAATTTACGCTTTAGCGCTATATATAACCCTTGCTAAAGATGCTGTGAGCTGGTTAATTCTGCCGAGTTGCATTATCCCGAGTTCATTTGAGGGCTCAATCTCCCAGGCCACGCTCCCTCATCCTGAATAGGACTTCATTAAATTATCTGGTCTTAGCCGTGAATCGACACATTTTCGCGCTCTAATAGAAGCTAAGAAATTATACTAATAAACATAATAATAACATTACATTTGTTATAACACCTTTAGAGAACTTAATCTCTTTCTAGGCACTTTACATTTGCTGCAAAGGAAGAATTATCGAATGGTTAGTGGTAGCCTGCTCAACGATAACAAGCATGACATGCTTAGAGGTCATATGCAGAGCACGGCAGCATGCAAATATGGTTAATTGCAGCATGCACAGCGCCAGCACGCATAAGCTCGCAATTTATGGCGTGAGATGTAGTCGGCTGGCTACCATATGCGCACGAAAATCCGTGTACGTTATTCGAGTGAGAAGTAGAAATTTCCATGGCGTAACACTCACTTGGTCTTTGAGATGTCGAGGAGCGTTAGACTGACTGGGATACGGTATAGTACATTCGAGCTACTTGAGCCGTCCCTACCTTTGTAATGACATAACTAGCTAGAATTCTGCTGAACACTGTTGCTCTTGCGGTGCGATAGCTGCACATTACACGGACCTGGTGCCGTCAGTCCTATAATTAGCGTTATCTGATGCTTACACAGGCGGAATCTTCTTTGGTTTGTTTTAGTGTTCTCGGCGGTGGTCGGGCTCACTGCGGTAAGTAAGAAACTTGCTATTACTTGTCACAAAAACCTTCGTAATGGCGGCATTGACGGACGTTGAAGCCTGTCTAAGGTTGTGGATAAATAATTTTGCGCAGAGCTTAGTGCAAAGCTAAGCATTTTAAAACCATTAGAACATCAACGAATAGTGATTGACTTGGAACTCAGCATCATACCTTGTGGTGTTATCACACCGAGGTCATTCGGTCCATAAAATAAGAGAAGCAAATCGTCATTCTTTTTAGTCCAGTTTTTTTCTTTCCAGAGGTTCAATTTCTTTTGGAGAGCTATATCTGCGCTAGATGCTCCCGGCAGCAGGGATAAAGCAAGGTTTTTAAGTTGCCGTTTTGTAAAACTTGGATAGTGATGCTTCAGTTTTTTAAACTATCCTCGGAAGCTCGCAATATAAATCAAGTAGTATTTCATGAGAGTCATTCAAGTACAGCTCTGAGATTGCTTTTCCAGCACGATCATGGATAATTCTGTCTATCCGCAACAGTTTTCAGTAGCATTTCCAGATTTGTGTTTGTGGTGTTTACTGCCCCATAGTGTGTTCAAATCTATCGCTCTCTGCAGACGATCGACGGCATTGCGGCTAGGGAAGAATTGCTGCTAAGTTCGCCTAAATAAGGCTACTCGATGCATGGATGAATGGCTGCTAAGGGTGGCCGTGGTCGCTGCTGATAAGGGGCTGCGAATGGCAGGGCAGCTGGACACTTTGCGGCAGCAGTAGCAGTAGTCACATCACTCGTGCCACGTAGCACTCGCCATTGCACCAAATCGCAACGATAAGATACAAACAGGCTACAAAGATCTCTCCACCACGGTCGTACGATCTCTCTGCCAAGATCGGTCCGCCTCAAAATACCCATGTAATGTAAGGTAATGTAATGTAATGTAATGTAATGTAATGTATCTCCGTCAGTAACTCCACAAAGTCATAAAGACCATGTCATGCCCCAATGGCTTGCTGACTTGACTCCGCAAACTTTTGAAATAGTTATAAATGGAACTCTTATTGCCATAGTAATGATAAAGTGTTTTAATGGCACCCTAACAGATGTTCGACTCCAGCCAGACGCTCTACGACTCGCTGCTAGAGAAGCCATAACCCCTGATTAATGGCATGCAACGTCATAGTTAGGCAAGCGTGCAAAGCACCAAAGCTATGCCTGCTGCAGGTAGTCTGGGGTTGGTGAGCCGTAATGGCACACTAGGTAACGTGGTTGCTTTCATGACCTAGGTCCCGAGGTCGTGGGTTCGGATCTTGTGGTGGGCGATCCCTTATCGCCACTGCAAGCGGTGGTGATAGCCGTAAAGGCTCTTCTGTCTCTATACAAAAAGAGGCTGTTTAAGCAGCTAGGAATTTTTTTAAGCTGCTTGTCTCAATCTCAAGAGCGAGCGCTGGTAGCCGGCTGTATCGATGCTCCGGGAGTTTCGCTGTTTATCACAAGCTTTCAGAGTACCCTCTTTTTCTAGGACCTAAATACTGGCATTTGAACTTTGTATATACTATCTCTGTCTCTCTCTGTCTCTCTGTCTCTCTGTCTCTCTGTCTCTCTGTCTCTCTGTCTCTCTGTCTCTCTGTCTCTCTGTCTCTCTGTCTCTCTGTCTCTCTGTCTCTCTGTCTCTCTGTCTCTCTGTCTCTCTGTCTCTCTGTCTCTCTCTGTCTCTCTCTGTCTCTCTCTCTTTCTCTCTCTCTCTTATTTCCAGCATCCTTAAGGTAGAAGTCCAGAAAGACAGCTTTGATCTACTGCTGTCTGTATGCTTAGTGTAATTCCGGCTGCTAATGGTCAGTGGTTGGTCACTTTTGTTCCAAGCCCCTAATCTACTGACATGGTTGTCCTCTCCTAACTATTCGAGCCTAACAACTTTCCGTGCAGGACCAACTAATAATTTGGAGCCAAAACTTCGCTCTTTTCACTATTCTCAGAAGACGGTGGGCATACCAGTGGCTATCATTTATGACTAATAGCGAATTGTCTACGGCTGCTAATTTCTAATTGTATTTTTTCATGCAATCCTAAGTTTTGGAGAGTGTACAGATGCTCTACTTCTCATGCCTTTGAATAAGCTTAGCATTCCTCAGTGAAAATAATCTGAATATTAATAATAGGCACTGCATAATTATGCTTGCATAGCTTTGAGATGGCCCCTTTACCTCCTACACTATGTCCCAGTTCATTAACTTAGCTCATTAATTTGTATTCCTTTATTGGCCGTCCTGCGACGACTGTGACCCTGTAAAGGTCAAGACGCTATTGCACTCCTCAGTTGCAGCCGCTCACTCTTATTAAACTTGCAATCTAAACTAATAACTACCTAAAAAGGTTCGCAAAGGGATTCACATTTTTGAAGTATAAAAGAGCATCGATTTTATTTATCAATGCTCTAAAGCAGTGTTAAATAAAACCACCGGCCTGTAGCGTGAGTCCATAACAGAGGTACCGGAGATACGTCGTCGAGCGATTCTAAATTTTGAACATTTTGGCAGACTTATCTCCTCCACCGTATGACCTGAGATAGAAGTCTATTGGACATGAATTGCTATTCACTGCTGATAAGTCGGAGTTCCAAATCAGCTAGATGATCTCTGTAGATATGCTTATAATTATAATAATGCACTTGCTAAACTATTCACGTTTCCGTGAATTATAACTACTCGGAGCCCATTTTATGATACCCTATGGCTAGGCACCATGAAAGCTCAAGTCATTATATATTCATGACTTTCACCCGAGACTTTTAGCTACGCAGCAGTTGTGCCCTAGCATTGGAGCCAAGGGGAGTTGCGCCCAATGCTTAGAGAAAGGCATCCGTTCGGCGACGCTCTTCGGCGCCGTTCGAGAGCTGCTGCACTCCAGCAGCTAATTGTGGACGCCTTGTACCCTCCGTCGCTGTGAATCGACTCTCTCCGCTAAGAACAAGGGCTTGCTATGCTTAAAGTATGGAAGCGTTCTTTGTTGCTGCTTGTTTCGTTACTGTGGGCACAAAATCGTGCACAGCACTGCTAAACCTGCAAGTAGCTAGCCGAGCTACTGGGATACTGATTTCGCCGCTATTTGCTGCGCATCGGCTGGATATAGCACCGCTACGAGTGCTGTGCTTGCGGCCCAGCTCTTTTTGGAGCTGGAAGCCGCTGCCTTCAATTTTTACGATCGCTTTGCCACCATAATTCGCGACAACCACGTAAGGCGATCGACAAGGAAACGCGTGACATTGACGATACAGAAATGCAGCAGACAAAGTATTACGTGGACTGAATTCATGTTGTTCTTAAACATGTTTCGCCGTTGGTTAACATATAATCTACTTGATCACTGGACTAAGGAA
This sequence comes from Cristatella mucedo, assembly GCA_009760855.2. NCBI lineage: Eukaryota > Metazoa > Bryozoa > Phylactolaemata > Cristatellidae > Cristatella > Cristatella mucedo. The sequence continues at coordinate 2,507,307 of WPIO01000010.1, read as the reverse complement.
ATTTTCTACGCCCAATATCCGTAATCATTCCATTTTTGCATTTGCTAAACGGCCAATTTTGGATTCGTATTCAGACACGTGACTTTCCTAAAAGTCGTTGACTCCTGTAGATGTAAAAACAGGCTCTTGTGTGTGAACGGACCAGGACGAATAAATCCGTTTGCTTTCGTAGGCAGTGTCTGATCGCATTTCAGGTAAAACGCCAGTCTACGGAGTGCGTCTTGTGCGAGTTCGTGCTGAAAGAAGTGGTCCAGCTTCTAAATCAGCCAGGCACGGAGGTGAGAGAACTTAAGGACACGTAGTAGCCTGGTCCATAGTTTATCAGGCCCAGTCGCTCTTTGCAGATTGACACCGTCCAATCGCGGATCGCTGGCTGTGCTGACCGACCGTACGCCGCCACAGCGTACGCTCCCTTTTATGTTGCAGCCGAGCATTGAGGCCGCTCTCGAGAAAGTCTGCGCCAAGCTGCCGTCCACCATTCAGTCGGGCTGCGTCTCTATCGTCGCCCAGTTTACTCCTGACATTGTCTCGCTTCTATCTAATGACATCAATCCGCACCAAGTGTGCACTGCACTGAGTCTCTGCTAGATCTGGCGATGAGACACACGCGAATGCGGCCCGCGCTTTTCAGCTCGAGGCGGATCAATTATGAGATGTGGCCCATAGCGAATAGGAAAAACACACTTCCCAAAACTCGTTGTACTCATCGATGCTACTGAATCAATAAGCTACTGCTACATTTGCAAAATGGTTATTAAAGAGAAAGTGGCACTACGATCTCTTCATGCTCATCGCGTATTGGCTAAAGAAATATGCTCACATTGCGTGCATCATTAAGAGCACCTTATTCTTATCACTTCACTTTAATTTTAAGAGTGTAAACTTGTTAAACCCCATTAATCTTAGATCACGTCGGCAGATGACCCAGTCACTTCTTAGGTAAACCAGAAAAACCAAACTGAAATCAGGGTAAACCAATGAATTTATCTGAGGAATTTATTCACTAGCTATCAGTGACCAGCAAATCTTGCTAGATTTAATTTGAAACATGTTGCCATATTTGAACGCGGACAGGTCGCAATCAACCAGTAACTAAGTAATTTTCCAGCGACTTAATTTAACAGTTATTGAATTCCACTTTGTCACAAAATTTCTATCCTTGGGTAATAGTTTTTTATTTGCTTATTGCTAATGGATGAGAAGTGTGGAAAATAGTCATTATTCCTTTTCGTACTTTGCTCTTGCGACTAGGATTGACTGGAATTTATTTACAAAAAGTAAATAAATTATCGATGAGAAAACTGACAAATATGAGTCTGTATCTCACATTTAGCCAAAAAGAACAGCATATGAACCAAAATTACTACACATTTACTCATAAGGCTTTAAGCAATGCCCTATTAAAAGAGTTCAGAAATGAGCGAATGCTTTAGATTTGCAGCTGCACTGAAAAAAAGACGCACAAAGAAGTCGCCAAATGTAGTTCCTCGTTGCATTTTTATTATTTTGTCCATGGAAACGACATTTATAGTCGTGTATATCCCACTGAAGGCGCTCTACTGTCACCTGTGTGTAAGCTCCCTCGCTCTCCTTGAATAGGTCAAGGTAAGTATCAAGGATACTTTTGTGGGACATTCTGCAGCTCATTTTGGCATATTTCTGTATGACAGCCTGAATCGGAGGCTCATAGTCTTCAGCCATATGATTTCCAAGAAGGCCTTTGAAAACCACTGCAAACAAGAAACAGAATCTGCCACTTTCTTCATTCTGTTCTGCCTCTTGGTGAATTCTTCACGCTCTGTGACAATCTTCATTCGAGGTTCTATGAGAATGGCAGCCGTATAACCTTGCCTCGGACAGCATAGAAAAGGCTGGAGATAAATACAAATACAAGCAGCTGGAAATACTTGAAAGCCACTGACTCATTGCCTAAAGCGATGACAAATGGTCGATGACGAGGCTCAACTTTTATGCGCAGTGGTTGTATCGGCCCCTTTCGAGGGTCTACCAGCTGCTTCTGCTTGATGTTTCTTTCTCACTAGGGACAACTCAGCCCTTTGTAGCTAGTCCTTGTTGTCATTGCTCCCCTCACTGTCATGGCTGCCCCGTAGGCCAAGCAAACAAGGAATGCTTTGAGGACCAGCCTGGAGGCCCCATCGGGAATGACATATTTCTTTTAAGTCCCAATGACTTCCCAGCCATAGTGGCCACACTTCAAGGTAGTCAACAACAGCTTGACAGAAGTTTAGACTTTGAGATGCACAGACAGAACCCCTGGACTGAGACGGGTACTTAGACGCGTTTTGAAGCTACGTAGCTTTAATGCTCCTGTATGAACTTCGTATAAGGGCCATTCACTCGGGTTACATGTAATTTCTGTAGTATCGGATAGACCGGTCACGTAGTTGCAGAAGGAATCTATCTTTTTGACTGAAGAAGTTGCACAAATTTACTGAAACTCTGTTACTTTCGCACTCACATCCGACAAATTCCGCTTCTTGAAATTAGAAGTCAGAATCTCAGCATTGAACCCTGCTAAGACCAATGTTTCTGATCAAATCGCTTAGTTTTTTCCCGTTGGGTAAGCATGGCTATCTCTCCTTAGCCGCGTTTTCTGACGTTTGAATCCGGATCTGGATCATCTTCTTTGTCTTCTTTCTCTGTCTCTGTCTCTGTCTCTGTCTCTGTGTCTGTCTCTGTCTCTGTCTCTGTCTCTGTCTCTGTCTCTGTCTCTGTCTCTGTCTCTGTCTCTGTCTCTGTCTCTGTCTCTGTCTCTGTCTCTGTCTCTGTCTCTGTCTCTGTCTCTGTCTCTGTCTCTGTCTCTGTCTCTGTCTCTGTCTCTGTCTCTCTCTCTGTCTCTGTCTCTGTCTCTGTCTCTGTCTCTGTCTCTGTCTCTGTCTCTGTCTCTGTCTCTGTCTCTGTCTCTGTCTCTGTCTCTGTCTCTGTCTCTGTCTCTGTCTCTGTCTCTGTCTCTGTCTCTGTCTCTGTCTCTGTCTCTGTCTCTGTCTCTGTCTCTGTCTCTGTCTCTGTCTCTGTCTCTGTCTCTGTCTCTGTCTCTGTCTCTGTCTCTGTCTCTGTCTCTGTCTCTGTCTCTGTCTCTGTCTCTGTCTCTGTCTCTGTCTCTGTCTCTGTCTCTGTCTCTGTCTCTGTCTCTGTCTCTGTCTCTGTCTCTGTCTCTGTCTCTGTCTCTGTCTCTGTCTCTGTCTCTGTCTCTGTCTCTGTCTCTGTCTCTGTCTCTGTCTCTGTCTCTGTCTCTGTCTCTGTCTCTGTCTCTGTCTCTGTCTCTGTCTCTGTCTCTGTCTCTGTCTCTGTCTCTGTCTCTGTCTCTGTCTCTGTCTCTGTCTCTGTCTCTGTCTCTGTCTCTGTCTCTGTCTCTGTCTCTGTCTCTGTCTCTGTCTCTGTCTCTGTCTCTGTCTCTGTCTCTCTGTCTCTGTCTCTGTCTCTCTCTCTCTCTCTCTCTCTCTCTCTCTCTCTCTCTCTCTCTCTCTCTCTCTCTCTCTCTCTCTCTCTCTCTCTCCTCTCTCTCTCTCTCTCTCTCTCTCTCTCTCTCTCTCTTTCTCTCTCTCTCTCTCTCGCTCTGAGGATCCCTCTCCGGAGGGGTGAGACGGAGGGCTCAGGGTGGTGTGGTACACTAGGGCCAAGGATGAATGAATTGGTGGATACATTATGAGAGGTAGAATCTTGCCAGTTCAACCTTCGAGAGTCCACTGTGCAGAAGTATTAGTTGCTTGAGTTGTCAGTTAGCTCCAGACAAATTGTCAGGCTAGCTAAACTCGTGGCTCTCTCTTCTCTTCCATCAATCGTTCATCTTATCTTGAAGAGTTCTCCTACAGTGTTCGTTTGTGGAATAATTTGATGCCCATGCATTTCTTAATCCCTGAAAGGCATTCCGAAGTGTTCTTCTTTAAGCTTTTAAGCCTCAGACGTCTTAACGGACACTTTTACCGAGTGTTTTTCTCTTGTCTTGATAGATTGCCCCCACAAATAGCAAATGCATCTTCTGGGTGCTAGAAACCTTGCAATGCCATGCCAATCAAATAGAGCTTTTCCCTATTCTATTATTCTACTATATGAAAAATTAAAATGTTCATTTAAGGAAGCTTTCTGTAACTTTTCAATGGATACTAACGTATAGCGCAGCGTACGCCTAACTCTTGCTAATTCGGGTAGCTTGATGTGTGAACCTGAAGTCTGCACCGTGCTTAACAGTGAAAGTGTATAATTTCAAAATCTTCTTGTCCTGACAACAGAAGCAAATAATTCTGTGTTCATTTATAGCTATTTAGATTAATTTTAGGCATGGTGAATAAGGTAAACACACTTGGAAACCAATGACAAAAATATCGTTACATTTGCTGCCATGATTTCATAAAATTAGACCTGTGCGCGTTTCTTTCTATTCGTCAAATCCGTTTGCTGTGTCTTTCGTTCATCACAGTTGCTGACCACGTGATTGACCATGTGATTGACCACCCTCTACGAGGATAGGTCAATCCCTTTTGGTGCACGGCCATTTGCTGACGATTATTAATATGAAGAGGTTCGCTGCCTTTATACCGGTGTACTTTGTGCTGCTAATTTCTGCGGGTTTGGATTAGTGCCATCTCTTGGATTCGAAGAACCGTATACCTGACTTGGATACGAGCAGACCTCGCCCGCAACTGACCATTAGTTGTGTAAACACTGCCATGTTCACAAAGCAGTGTTTACACAGCTATTCTAGGACCTATCGCCTATCGCCTGAGATCTATCACCTGCGGCTAATCACGGACCGCGGTATAAGAGAGTCCCGCAGTCTGAACGTAACGATTTCGCTCCTAAACAAGCTCCTTATTTATAGGAAATGAAGGTTTTCCTTGCATTGCTGTCTTTCACAGGTGAGAGCAACGTATGCAGTCGCATCATTCTGCGTTGCTACTCGTGAGCGTATGTCATAAAGGCTACAAGAACAACTCTCTAGCATATTGAAAGGAAGCCATCGGCAAATGTGTAACGAAAACATCCTCTCAGCCAATGTGTCAGACAAGATCGTAAGACCCTGGAATAGACGGCCATGCTGCTCCTCGGCTCCCCAAAACTGGTGCTGACTAGGAGGTTGATCGCGTGTTTGTTTGACTTGGAACGTCTGCGACCCAGGCTTGTTTGGGCTATTTGAAGAAGAGCATAGACGGACAAAGCGCGAAAGAGCAAAGATAATAACATTTGTAAACTCGTGTATAGCAGCCCTTACCGAAATTAGCCATTTTTTCGTACCACTCAGTACGTACGCGTAGCGCCTCGACTTGATGGAATTGAAAAAGAAGCTAATAAAAAGTTCTTACCAGTTTCCTACCGGTGCATTTGCTTCACCCATATTCAGAGCTGTCTTCTTGCACTTATGCGTGCGATAAAATCTTGATTTGTATCAAACTAAAGAATGAATTCGCCTCATTTTCAGAATGTGAGAATTACCTAGAAAATGTTAAGCCTTAAGTCGGGAGGCGGTTGCCGTGACGTAAGTTGTTGGTGAGTTCCAGGCTTTGGAACCTCCAAACTGAAGCCACGTTTCTCAAGGACACGTGGTTCGCTAGAGCTAAACGACGACTTAGAAAAGCTGGTGTGCTGTGGTCTGACGCCTGAGAAGACAGTATCTAACGTATTTGGACCGGAGCGAGAGGGTGAAGGGACCTAAAGTTCCGCAGCAGCACCTTAAAGCAGACACGCAGCTCGATGGGTAGCGGAATCTGGAGGAAAATATGGTAGTTTGGACCTTCACTACATACAAGCAAAGCTGAGAGCTTCGCGTCCTTGTACACAGTTTAGCTAGTAAGCCACTACTCGTGTTCAGCTGTTCGTGCGAGATTTGGAGCGGATTTTGAGCTCGTCGCAGCCATTGGTCGGGAAATGACTGACGACCTTGATTTTAGATTTAAGGGTGCGATAAGACAACGTCGAGGAGAGGCACTGAGTTTGAAGCAGATGCAAGATTCGTATAATTATTCAGCGCGTCTAAAAAAAAAAGCTGTCTCTTCGGCTGGTACTCAATTTGCGCCTCCCTGTTTCAACTTGGTATATGCAAACTAGAAATATTCACGTAAATATTCCCCGTTAGATCCCAATGCTGTGACACAAAATTCAGATTGTATACTTTCACCTGAACAACGTGTGGTTTGAATTTGGACACTGATGCTTTGTTATTTCTCTTTCTGCGATCTATTACTGACACGCTTTGGCAAGACTTTAACTATTCAACGGGTATTTTAAAAGAACGTATTAAAATATTCTTCCGTTCGTTTTAGTGCTCTCGTCGACAGGCGCACTTGACATGGTGAGGGTAAGTAATAATCGGCTAATTGCCACGGATAGGCCTCTCTTTTTAATGCAACTGTCGGCTTAGAGCGTCCCTAGTAGCATGCAACTGTGTAATACCCAGCTATTTTTTAAGAACTGTCATGAAATGGCAGCAACTTTATGTCTGTTTGCTATTAGAGAAATGTACCAGACATACTGATAGAATGTGATTTTACGAGCATTCAGCTTTCTTTTAATCCATGTAGAACCATGGGGCTTGATGCGAAGATCGAAAAGTAGTATGGCTCAGGTAGCGGCTCAACGTTTGAGCTCTAGGTGCCTTCAGGGTGCGATCGTCTTTTTTGGTGTAGTTTCATGGCATTCTATGCTAGGTTGCGATTACGCAATACTGATTGGCCTCTGGGATCTGCCAAATTTAGATTTAAAGTATCTACTTAGTCCGCTGTGGCCATATGAGGCTGAATGATACAGTGTCAGGAAAAATCTTTTTAGGCGTCTCCGTCCAAAGCGTGACTTGTGAGACGAAGTCTGTTGGGTATCGAATGCGTACCGACAGCCGCTTAGGCTGTGAGTGCGCTATACAAAACTCTCCTGCGTAACACCCACATGGTATTTATGACTTTGTGGAGTTACTGACGGAGATACATTACATTAGGTCTCAATGCAAAGAGCTCGGGGTGGTAAAATGGTGAACTGGTAAGGCAGTCCTATCAATATCTTGTTTGATCTTGCAGGCTGTTGGTCAAACCTGTAGTTTTGGAAAATATTGAATATTTATGTATGTAGCGACGCCATGATATTTCAGGTAACCAGGGTAAAGTGTAGTGCAGCCAGTGCTCTTCTCATTGAGGCTTTTCTCAGCCTACGAGCTGCTATAAGCTGCCATACGCTTCGTTCGTGCAGCTTACAGCAGCTTAAAGGTCCGTATTTTACTACATCCAAACAGTCACTTATATACAAGGTATTTCAGCATTAATAGTTATACACGAATCCTCGGTCTTGCAACGTGGTCAGCGGATCACTCACCTTTTGCGCTTCTGTCGCGACGACGGGTTGAAGGATTACGGGTTGCAGCAGGCGCTTGCTTGCTGCTGCATTTCATTCTTTCTAGCTTAATATATAGATTGTTTAAGATCAGCTGAGCTATTTTAGAAATATTGTATCCGCATCAGATGCTAGTGTTCACTGCATAAATGCGACTATTTCATAATTTCGCTTGTCTTTGCATAGAAAGTGAGTTTGGCCATGCAACTGTTTTCGATGGCTAGGGCTCACAAAAACGAGAACTGGGTTCATAACATCACAATAATCTTTAGTCAATCTCTGAAAAGCGCCTTCTGAACGTCATCAGGACTGTTCGGAAGTTCATCTGCCGATCGCCGACACATCACAGGCCGCTAGACACGGTTTGATGCTAGCTGCATCGTAGCTTGGCCGGCATTCACCGAAAGATAACGAGTGAGGCAACGCACGAAGCTGCGTATAACCATTTTATTCCATGTGAGAAAGCATCATTTCGAAGCTGAATAAAATAAGTACATGTGATTAACGAGTTCCGCAAGTCGGAGAAAGAATTGCGATACATGAAGTGGCGCTGCCTATTCAAGTGCCCTAAAACGATCATATGCGTATGTTCCGTCAAAAACGTAGCAGCAACAGCCACAGCAAGCGTCCAGCATGTGAGCTTCGGATGTGGCGTGCATTTGTGTGCGCATGCGCAGATCGAAGAGAATAAAAACTATTCGCCGACGTACCTCTCCGATCGCGTTACAGGTAAAACGCCAAAGCAACGAGTGCCTTATATGCGAGTTAGTGATGAAGGAAGTAGTCCACATTATGCGACAGCCAGGAACGGAGGTGAGAAGTGACACGATTCTTTGGCCTGTCCATTGTCTGCTCTATGCCCATCCTTGTACGCGCATGCTTTAGAAATGAAGAGAATCAAACGGCCAAGGATGGCGTTACTTTGCAGCCTAGCATCGACAGCGCACTTGATAAGGCCTGCGCCAAGCTGCCGTCCGTGGCGCAGACTCCCTGCGAGTCTCTCGTCGATCAGCTGACTCCGGCGATCGCCAAATTCATCGCCAATGACATTCAACCTCAGCAAGTGTGCAGCACGATGGAATTCTGCTAGATGGCCAGAGATAGCGTATTTCTGCTAGACCACCAGATCAACAATAGCACGTGCTATAAGATTATGTCTAACTACTCGACTCCTGTGAGGCAGCAGATGGCGAATCTGGCAAAGTTGATCCCATAAGATCGCCGAATTATTCAGTTTGTATTGCTTTGTTAAGCTAACCTTAGAAAACTTCAATTGTTAATATAGCACAGGCTTATTGTGATGCTAAAAAGTTGTTTCAAATTCTGCTCAGTTATAGGGCTCATACTTGGCTGATAATGAATTCCACTGTGGTGCGACGGCGCTGCAATAGGTGACTCCTGCGTGAAAGCTCTCACGACATCACTTTGCGCAAAAGCATAGCTGGTGACTTACGACAGTCCCATTGGCTGTATTCACAGTAATAACATGGCCAGGTCTTGCTTAGAATTTTTTTTAAGAGCTGCTCCTTTGCAATCACTGGAAGATTAAGAACGACAAATATTGTAATCCAAAAACTTGACACCGAACGTCAAACAGAATGGCTGCATTTCAAAAAAATTCACCAAAGCAAAATTAAAGCCTTAGTTCTCATCCGGTTTAATACTGTGAATACAGCTGCAAGGCTGGTCTTCAAGTCCCAGCGGTTTGAACACGTGTCTCCTTTTCTGGAAGAGCTAGGATGGTTGCCGGTTGAGCAAAGGATACGGAGCAAAGTTCTTACGCTGACCCACAAGGCCCGCCACGGCTTGGCTCCTTCATACCTAGCTGAACTGCTACATCAGTTTCAGCCTGTTCGCGCCCTCAGGTCCTGTGTGGACAATAAATTAGCTGTCCCATTCCTCCGCTTAAAGACAGTTGGCGACAGAAGCTTGAGCTCTGCAGGTCTTAGACTGTGGAACTCGTTTCCACAATTCTTGCGCAACGACATCTACTCACCAACTGCTGACTATGGCACATCTTTTTCAGCGGTCCTGAACTGCTACTTCTATGCTACTGACTACCTCAACTGCTCTCCTAAGTCTGCTATGCTTCCCACTTTCTCTTTGTTGCGTGAGACGAAGTCTGTTGGCTACCGAATGCGTACCGAAAGCCGCTTAGGCTGTAAGTACGCTATACAAAACTCTCCTGCGTAACGCCCACATGGTCTTTTTGACTTTGTGGAGTTACTGACGGGGATACATTACATAGATACATCAACTGACCAATCAATGATATAATTTAATGAGATTGATTTAACTCGACTGATTTTCGAAACAAGCTATTTTTGAATGGGCTATTTGAAAACTAACCGTTAATGGCTTGTCCTCTGCACGTAATTAGCTGGTGAACAGTTTACTTCCCGTAAAAGCAGTTTCGTGGTTCATAGCATGACAAAACTGAAGCGCTAGTAATACAGATCTTTTCGTGATTTATTTACCCACGTTTAAAAGTGCAAACTGTGCGGCTCTGTCTTTGCCATTGTGATCGATTCCACGATGGCTTTCGCCAGGTGAAATTGATCGGTTGCGGCTGGTACCACGGTCAACTGAGATCAGCTGCAATCTGCCATAGATGACCTGCGTGAAGCTCAAATAACGATTGCGTATTTACTCTCTGACGATTTTAAGTGTATGTGAGTCTTCCAGAATTCTGCTGACGTTTTCTCGAGATATAGCTAGACAAAGAAGCTTTGACCAGCCACGTGAACCAAACGGCGATCCAGACTTTATTCAATCTAATCATTGCTGAAACTGCTGTCATTAGGTTTTCATGAAGCTCTTGCGCTTTAAAATGCTCGCCTTTGGAGCTGCGCCTGATAGAATGTACAGTAGGTATTCACGGTGGAAATGCTTGCGCAGTGAGCCCCCGTCGACCCGTCAGAAATAGTGTACTAAATTAATAAATGCACAAAAAGTAGACTTAGGCAACTTATAGCCCGAAATTGTGAGCAGTCTAATAAATGACCAACATTCTAATGACCAACTGCAAGCTGCGAAATCGCCAAAAATAGTAGGTGAATTCTCAGCCATCGCGTATTCTCCTTGAGTTAAAAGAATTTCTCCCAGATACGTGCTTCTTAATCCCTGCCCCTTGCCATTGCATTTGCCATAGTTTCCTTATGTTTAGAGACTCTTGGGAACTATACGCTAACCTGATATGTGAAGACTTCAAATTTGTACGCTAGTTTTTAGTGCTCTACAAAAATAGTTATGGCTCGATATGAACAAGTTAAATACACAGCCATCATCATCGGTGGATCGTTGGATCATCTTCTCCTATTGCCCAAAGACTCGTCATGAATTTACCCAAAAAGCTGGCACTAGGATGAAGGAGACAAGACAATCCAAGTAAGTTATTGCGTTGACTGTCAGTCTTCCCTTCAAAAAGATATGAGCAAAGATTTGCTTTATCATTACACATTTTTCCGGCACCCCAAGAGAACGAAAGAATTTACGCATGTTAGTGATCAAAAATTCAGTGGATCGACACCTTTTCATGCGAAGAACAATTCACTCACACGGCGGAGCAAGTGCTGTGCACAGAGAAATGGCCGCTGACGAAATAGCCGCTGACGAAATAGCCCCGAAAAATAGCCCCGATAAAAACACCTAGTGTGATTAAATTTTTTTTTTAGAATATTTCATATTGCCATTACTATAAAATGGAACACGTTCCATTGCGACAATACAAAATCAATTTTAAAAATATATTTAATTAAACGTATTAAAATGTTAAAATTTATCAAAAAGTTTATTACTCGGAATAAAAAGTCAGGCCCGACTTAAAACTCGGAGATACAAACTCGGCCACGGTCACGCACAAACAATTGAAACTCAATATTTATCCGAGAAAACTTTCAAAATCTGCGTGCGGCTAGTAGATATAACAACTCCGAAAACAGTATGGAGGAAATGATGTCTGACAGCGTCAGAACATATCGCAGTAAAACGTAGCTTATACCATTCTCAACATTTGAGAATTTGACCAGTGACAGGTTTTTCGGTCCCTAACTATTTGTTAGGTCGGGGCTGACTGATATTCAATCTTAATTTATTAACTAAACTAATTGATCATCTATTCTACATTTTTATTTATTTCTTTTTTTATTTGCCGCCAAGTCATTGTTATTCTTTCATGGCACCGCGTCTTTCAATAGACCATCGATTGAAATCATCCATATGTATTCAAACTCATCGGACAACTTTGAAAGGAGCAGGACAAAGTAGAGATGAATATTACACATTTATAAGCAGGGCGGAAACTCAATCGGCGTCTTCAAACACTTGTTCCAACCTACGATGGCATTGAGTGTTTGGATTACCTCCGTAAAACCTCAAACAACTGGCAGTCTAAATTTCGATTCAAATGATATCAAAATATATTTATCTTACATTACGTTTGATTGTTTTAATCGAATCCTAATAAATTTTTACTCGAGTAAAAACTTCCTTAAAAATTTAATTTTTACGTATTTAGCATGCAAGAGTTATTGTTTATTACAGAAACTGCGAAAATATCTACTTTATTGAAATGTGTTGATGGGGTTTCTTTTATTGGGCTGTTTTTATGCAGGCTATTTTGTCGGGGCTGTTTTGTCGGGGCTGTTTGTCGTATCATCGTAAAGAACGGGTATGTTTTAGAACAGGTAGGTTTCATGTCATTCAGTCATGGCATGTAGTGTCGTTAGTCGGTGCTGATTTCGAGGCTTTGGTAGCATGCGAACTGAAGGCTTAGATCATGCTTCCTTTACAGAAAATGTAATGTACTAAGAAAGATATTAAGTTCTCTGGGAGCGCTACACAAATATATTATTATTATAAGGTACATTCTCTGGGTTATTTCAGCTTGTTGCGTGGTACAGCTAATCAAGCAGATTCAGAAGAATGGGTAAAAAGATAAGAAGCCTGATTACGAAGTATCTCAGACTGGTAGGCCGGAGTATAAAAAATAAAGGGCGTTACCGGGTGTGAACAATTTAAAGTCGATACGCATCTCGATTGGGTATTAGTGCAAGTTGCTCAAAGATGTAATGTGGCCGTTTCCACGATCGCGGCCAACGAGCCAAACTGCTGAGTTTACCGCTAGTTTTAAGTCTTCACATTGAAAAAGCAAGAAGACTTGAGAGCCGTTATTTATAGAAGCTTGGAGGAAACAGCATTAATTTGTGCAGCACGAAGGTAACTTAATCTCTATTCAGGCGCGTAACAAATGCAACGGATCTCGAGCCCACAACCTCGTCCTGACCTTGGTCGGCGCGAGCATCTTAACCATTGGGGAAAATCAGCTCGGCAGAGTTACGGGAATGCGTGGCTTGCTTAAGGTATTCTTGACTAAACAAGCATGAATTTTGCAATGCTGAGTAGCGGAAAGTAGGCCGACTTGACTGTGGAATTGGTTTAGTCATTCAATCTCAAGTTAAATGGCAAAAAGACCAGCACATAGTTCTGGTAACACCAGAATTGTCAACGGAAGTTGAAAAGTATCACTGAAAATTGGCTTATTCGGCATCTCCCCCATAGCTTCTCTAGCACGGTATCTGGGTTTAGTTTTCCAATGACCCAATTCACAAGTTAAATTCAGCAAAGGAATTATGCTGAAATGCATGCACCCTTAGCTAAGGATACTACTTAAAAGTTATTGCATGCATTTGTAGTATCCTGCCTCGACTTCCGTAACTCTCTCTCTCTCTCTCTCTCTCTCTCTCTCTCTCTCTCTCTCTCTCTCTCTTCTTTCTTTCAGTCCGTCTGCTTTCATTCCTGTATATGCAGTAAAACGTTTACATATGGTACAATACTTTGAAGCAAGGCTTGTCTGTCGTGAACATCGCCACTACCACAGCACACCACTCTCTTCAATCTTTTCAGGCTTTCCTACAAGCAGCACTTTGACTGCAAGGTTCCTTTTAGAATCTATCATTCTCTAGCCTACCAGTCTGATCTATTGCCTTCTAGGCTACATTTTTCTCCTCATAGCTTTGATACCTTTAACAATAATTTTTTTCTGGTCAGAAACCTCTATGTCTTAATAACAATAATAATAATATATTTGTATAGCGCCCTCAGCCCTCAGAGAACTAAATCTCTCTCTAGGCACTTTAAATATGCTGCGTATATTAGAGTTAGCAAATATTTGGCGGTAACATCCGCAAGTAGCAGGCATAGTGTAAGCAGGTACATGCACGCGAACGACGAATCACAGAGACCCACCAAATGCTGTAATAAACTGGTACGTTTTAAGCGTCCTTTCAAATGTCGTCATGTTAGGGAGCGTTGTGACGTGCGTCGGTAGCGAGTTCCAGGCTTTGGGAGTATAGGAACTAAAGGCACGGTCTCCAATGGTTTTGAGGTTCGTACGAGGTATGGCTAAATGATTTGAGTTAGAACAGCGGGTTGTACGACTCTTCACCTGGTGCGGAAGTAGTTCTGATAGGTAGGCTGGAGCCAGAGAATGAAGGGACCTAAAAGTGAGTGACGAAACCTTTAAGTCGATGCGCTGCTTGATTGGTAGCCAGTGTAGGTCGGCGAGAAGTGGTGTGATGTGGCAATTGAGACACTCACGGCAGACGAGCTTGGCTTCAGATTTTTGCACCAACTGCAAGCGCCTGCTTGCACAGACCGGTAGACCAGCAAGTAGTGAGTTAGATAAGTTGAGGCGGGATTCCACAAATGCATGGAATAATTTAGATATGTTGTCCCTATCTGAACAAGCCCATATTTTAGCAATGTTATGTATCTGAAAGTATGCAGATAGATTTTACTGTGGAACTGGTGTAGTCTTCTAAAGAAAGGTCACTTTAGAACACGACACCTAGACAATGTGCAGATTCAACCAGAGATATGCTGGCAGAGTCCATTTTGAGCATCAGGTTTTTTCAATTTCTGATTCACACTTGGTTTTCTTATAACAATTTAAGAAAGTTTGCTGCCATTCATTTACGGATGTTATCAATACATGCAGCAAAGGTGTGTCGAAAGTTCGACGTGCTCAAGGGCTGGGAGGGATCAAAGCAAAGGTACGACCGAGTGTCATCTGCATATCAGTGAAAGCCTAGATTGTGCTTGGAGATCACATCAGCAAGAGGGGGTATAAACTGTTAAAAGAAGCGGACCGATCAGAGTTCTGAGGTGCCCCTACTTAAGTAGTTCATCGGATAATCTTTGTCCGTTCACATTAATATTCTGGAGTCATCCACTGATATAAGGACCTGAACCATTGCAGTGCAGTGCCAGTGATGCCCAGGCAAAGCTCAAGACGCGCAAGAAGGACTTTGGGATCAATAGTATCAAATGCTGCCGAAAGATCAACCAGGACAAGCAGAGAGATTTTACTAAAGTCTGCACTGTTGAGAAGGTCGTTATACAGCCTTACGGTCCTGACTCTGTGGAGTGATTAGCTTTAAACCTAGACTGGAACTTACTTGCCATGTTTGAGGTCTCAATATACGAGTTCGGTTGGTCTGCCAGAACTCGTTTCAGTGTCTTTGATAGAAATGAGAGAAGGGAAACTGGACGGAAGCTGCTTAAGTCCTGTTGGTCTAGCGTTGCTTTCTTAGTAATTGACCTGACTACCGCACTTTTGAAAAGTGCAGGGACCTGACCTGAGGCTAAGAACATATTTATTACGTTAGTTATGCATGGCAGCAGCAGGTCTCAGATGTCTTAGCCTATTGATGTAAGGCTCGCACTACACAAACCAGATCATGAGTTTTAGTCCTGCTGCAGACGATCCTTTATTGCCCGCTGCATGTGAAATTATAGACGCTAAGGCTCTTCTGCAGATATGTATATGAGGCCGTTTGATTAGCTAATCCGTACCTCTTCTGTTCGTAGCTTTGATAGATTGCCATGTGGCTTAGTCAGACCATTCTTAATCAAGTTGAACTGTGTGGGGAGGGCTAAGCCTTAAAATTGACCAGCATACCAATTGCAGCAGGCGACGACATACTCCCGATGTAAATGGGTCGTGGCTTAAGAACTGGGCCTTCGCTGCATAGTTAAACTAGAAAACGCATGCATTTTTATCAAAGACGGTTAATCCTTTGCAACTTTTGAATAACTGCAAAGCTATCCTTATGGAGCATTTTATAGAGCCTTGATTCAGAATCCTTATGATATGTTTTAGTCTCAAAGAAGACCTTATTTATGAGCCAAACATTAATCAGGACTTTAAATTAATATAAAAATTGCATTTTCTTATGAGGATATTATTATACGAGTAATTTCTTATGTTCAAACTATCGCACTATTATTCATTTGAGCATAGCACCTCATAAATTGTATGAAAAGATAAAAAGACAACGCCAGCAACTGCCTACCAGCCGCGCACCCAGACAACCACTGCCTACGGCCTAGTACTCCTTCAGCGGAAGAAGAAGACGACGCACCTGCTGAAGATACTGCACCACCTGAAGACTCTTCTACTGAAGTCGTGCCTTCAGACGAGCAGTGACCGTGCTCTTCTTTACTGTGCTGTACATCTCTTCATCTTCGTCGCTTCATCCTCGAACAAGTTTGACAATCTTGTTCATAGGTTAGTGGCTGTGTGTAAGAACTGTGTGGGTGTAATTAAATGCACAATAATAGTGGGATATTTTTAACGTTCTGATATATCTTCTTTACTTTTATTTTGTATAATATATTGGGTAATACAAGTGTAATAGTGACTAAAGGAGTGTAATTCCTTGTCCAGATGGCTCTAATGGTGGTAAAAACCGTATTTAAATGGTCATGAACAATCATGCTATGCTCTAACTGCGAAAATATTTCATTTATAAAAAAGAATCCTACTTCGCGGAAATTCACCTATCTCGGTAGAGCCTGGAACTGATTAACGGCGACAAGCGAGGGACGACTGTGTTCATGGCAGGTACAACCGTGCATGTGTCTGCCAATAAGTTGCAAAGCAAAACAAAAAACAGAATGTTGTAGCTTTCGCATAAGAGCACCGGATAAGCAATAAAACGTACTACCAGTAATAAGGAAACTTGACCTCTGATGTGAGAGTAAGCTGCTACTAGAAAGCTTGTGAGCAGGTACAGAAGGTTGCAAGCCTTCGGAGAGTTCCTCTTCGCTAGTTAATCATTTAGTCATAGTTTTAGAAGTACACTTTGGCAATTTTTTAAATAGCAACTACACTTAAAAAGTAACCCGACACTGCTTGCACCATGCACCAAAATTATTTCGTCGGTTAAGTGTAATTTCAAAATTGCTTGTGTGTGCCTCCGAGTTAGAGAAAAATGGCTAATACTCCCTCAAACTTTGTCTTTTGCGCCCAGGACAGCAATGAATTTTAGATTCACCCATTTCCAGTTAGGAAAAGTTCTTATTCACGTCTTTACTTTCGTGTTATGCTAGAAAAGTCAATAAGTCTAACCCACTTACCTTTTATCTTAAAGTGAAGAAAGTAGGAACAGTGGTGCTTCGACAGAAGACTGAGAGTTAAGTGTCGGCATGTGAAGTAGGAGGTTAATGCTGCAGGGTATATAGGCATGGTATATAGCTGTGAATGAAAATAAAGGAACCGAAAGGTGAGTGACAAGACTCTGAAGTAGGGCAGCAACACGGTGATAACAAAAATATATAATCCAGCGGGATTCCTTAATGACTGATGTGCACGTGTCGTTGTTCCCAAACTTGATGGGCAAAACAAAGCAAGTGTTCAAGCCGCTCAAACAACCCACCCTGGATTTTTCGTCATCGATTCTTAGTGTGACTGCTTTGCTGAGCTGATATCCAGGGACCAAAACTGGCATCAATACAATGCAGCTCGTGTATTATTCAGTGGAAATTATGTGCCAGAAATGACAAAAGACCACGGCGCATGCTTGTAAGACTGAAAGCTAATGATTCGACTGGATCTGGAAAACTCACATACGAGTAAAACTTCTGGCACGTTGGAGGAGGGCCAAAAACCTTTTAAGAGCGTACGCCTCGAAGCATGCATACATATTGCCTTAGCATATTATCGATCACCCACCTACAAAGGATAGAAATTTCCTCAGCTGCATCTGAATTAATATTAAGTCTATGCTATATATAAATATTGTTGAAGAATAGAAAGACACCAAAGTAATGCCATCGACTTCCGTCGACAGAAGAAATCAGAAATTCGTCGATACTGCAATGTATCTGCTTAAATTGTACAGTTGAAGACTTATGTTTAGACAAGCCATTTAAGCATATAAATATCTTCAGAACCAGATCTTTTTTTGCGAATCCATCGTCTTTCTAAGAGCTCTCACTGTGTCGGCTGTATGACAAACATGGCCTGAAATAAAAAGGCATCTAAACCAGTCGGTGCTTTGCATGTGTATGATCGGTGCATTTTTTGCATGACTCGTGCAGCGACTAATGCTCAGGGTTTTATACAGGGTGAGCGAACTACTGCATTTTATAAGCCATTTGCTCAAATAGGCAATACAAGCGACTGTCGAGGTTCAGTGGTCCTGCGACTGTACATTACAATAGACCATTTCAAACGGCCATGCCAGATATTGAAAGATCTCGTGGGTCTCACGTGCTGCTCTGATACTCACCACAGGTAGAACATGAGTGCATCAATGTAGGAAGTGGCACCAGACAACTTGATTGACTCTCTGACCGTGCGAATCAGGAGGCAGCTCAGAGGCATGGGAATGGAGCCCATCCTTTACGAGACGAGGTTGAATACGTCACTGAAAGCCTAGCAAAAATGAACGTACACTAGGAATACAGCATAAAAATCTAAAGCAAGCCATATACGTACAGAGTCATCTCTACGAACTGCCGTTGCTAGTGGAGTACTTCGAACTTTTCTTCTCGTTAGGTGCACCACAAGTAGCATCGAGCCATAGCTCGCAGAACTGCAGGCACCGTTTCCTAAGCAATATTTGCTAATACAGGGGCTCGGAATAGTAAAATAAAAAAACGAAGAGTATACCTCACGCCTCTGCACAACGTTACCTCACTGCTCAGGAGGGCTGCTTGCTCTGTACCATTTACTTTCTCCAAACACACTTCAACTGATGCCATCTTTCTCCAAATGACCTGTGAGACTTGGCTCTGAACTGTCTATCCATTTCAATCCAGACACGCTCTACGACTTTATGATTAGCTTGGTCTATAAGTCGACCCAAACGCCTCAAAAAAGCTATGGCAACTGAGGTATGGAGACTGCCAGGGCCATTCCATTAGACTAATGGGCTCCACGCCTTACTCGGCAGCATTTCGGAACAAATACCGAAAGCGTTTAGCCGTTAAAGTAATAGGTTAGCTGATTCAAAAGCGTCATTTATATAGCAGCAGATGAGCCTTAATGGCTATTACCACCACTTGCAGTAGGCAATAAAGGATCACCAAGTGCATGACTCGAATCCACGATTTGAGTCGTGAAGAGCAAGCACCTTACCACTGGGTTATGACCCAGGGGGAGGGCAACGTTCTTAATCTCTCTGATCAGTCCGAGGCTAAGACCAAATTCGGAGTTACTGTAGGACCCCAGAGAAAGAGGGTCATTTAGTGCAGCGAATTCCCCAATATGTTCACATTACTAATTGGAATGCGGCTCGAAGCTACTTTTGTTTAGCAGTTTAGTTTAGGTTCGGAGGTTTCTGGGCAATTGCAAGGCGAAAAGCTACATGTAGAGCTGATTGGCTTAAATATGACCAACCTGGTCATATTTCTGCCGAAATATGACCAGGTTGGTCATATTTCGGCAGAAGCAGAGCCGCGTCGGCCGGGGATAAAGCTGAAGGAGAGTGCTTGATAACGCTGCTGCTGCTGCTGCTGCTGCTGCTGCTGCTGCTGCTGCTGCTGCTGCTGCTGCTGCTGCTGCTGCTGCTGCTGCTGCTGCTGCTACTGCTGCTGCTGCTGATCTGCGACCTGCACACCATTCATCCGACAAGGATCGGCGAGACAGGGATCTCCTGCCGCCACGCTGCTGGACACTTTTTGGATGGAGCATTATGGGTTTCTCTCCTCAGCTCCGCAGCCTCTGAGATCTCCACTCGGATCTACGTCGTCGTCCTCGCTCTCTCTGACTCGCTGCTCGCTCTCCTGAAGACGGCTGCTCTTGCTTCGCGAGCGTCAGCGTGGTCACGTGAGCTAAGAGCCGTGTGTCGCGACGGCAATGGATGAACAAATGTGAAGGTGAAGGACATTTTGCTGCCGGTGAATACTGCTGCAAACGGTCCGTAGCGGCATCTACGTCCAGAAACACTAGGCCGCAAGTACGGCTCACGCAATACTTGCCAATACTTGCCGATGAGCGACTAAATATCGGCGACATCTGGACCGCGTGTCGCGGCTAGCGATTCGTTGGTGGAGCGCCGATCCGAGCGTCCGCACAGTAGCGGGACGCGGCAGCGACGCCGAGTGCCCATTCGCCCATAGACGACTACTCTATATATCCATTGCGTATCGAAATCTATTCGACAGCGACGCAGGATACGCGCGTCCAACATCAGTCAGTCGTAGCGTACGACAACTGTGGCACGGCACCAACAGCACGACTGAATACCGACAGCCGTATACCCTCGGGCTCAGTAGCTTCCTGGCGTAGAATCTAGAGCACAACTGGCTGACCACCATTAACTAACTTCAGCTAGATAAGCTTGACAGCCGCCTAAGCAAAGATTGCCACATAACTGGTTTACAGTTATTAGAATTCAGGAACTAAGGACGATATCTCAGCAGTCGTAATCTGGCTTATGTAAAATGCCAACGTTTCGATACACTAGCTACCGAACTATTATTCATTTGAGATTAAACCTTTGTTAAAGACACGTAAAAAGTGTAAATACAGCCATACAAAAATGTTGCATTCACCTTAACTCTAGCTGCCGGCGGCTCAATTTTTGTGTTTTAAATTGTATTAACCATGAGAAATACACTCTCGAGTTCTTCTCTTGTGTTATCTAACTTTCAAACCAATTGTCTACGTGAGACTTTCACAGTTTTTCCAAATGTTACAACTTATAGAGTTTCTATAAGTATATATATATATATACATATATATATATATATATATATTTGTATTATGTATATATCTATCTATGTATATAGATGTATATGTATATCAAAATTGAAAAACAAATCCTAATGGAACCGCAAAGCTCATATGGTAGTTCACTACGGTAGGTCGTTTAATTGTGTGACTTTCTACCGTCTAAATATTTCTTCCCACAGAGTTTAAAACCAAATTATGCTTCAGCCTAGTCAGAAAAATGCGATCGCTACCCGCGACTTTTGGTGTTTTAGTAATTGAAGTGTGTTCTTTAATTATTTTTCAATACTCATTTTCTGGGTTGATAATCCCCGTGTCCTAGGGAAACCTTGCCGATGGCTTCAGTCCGTGTGGCTGGCGTTCACTTTTTTTCAGAGCACCTTGAAGTTTGACGCTTTTGCGTAAACGTTGATGTTAAATGATTCATTGTAGCCAAAAATACCTCTGTTAACGGAGTGTAACAATCCATCGGGAATTATTTTTTCTCAAACGAAATTTATTATTTTGTAAGCTTGTTTATATTCGTTTCTAAACCCATTCACATTTAACTCTTCCGCGTGAGAGGCGGTTAAATAAACAGTAGACACACTTGCTTCTTAAATTGATTCATTCACTTTCTCGCCTCTCACCGGTTGCCTCGACAAAAAATAACAAACACTTGATGCACTACATGCAGTTTTATTGTACACTCTATTATATGGTAAAAAACTGTTATCGGATAAATAAAGTTCGGTCTCGGAAGAAATATATAGGGTCGGAAATTAAACCCACCTTAATCATATTCTCTACTACGATGGTTCTCGGTGAGTTGCACAAGTTACTGTTCGAGTATATAACGGGACTAAATTAATCTAAAGGTTATTAATTTTGGCCGCTGAGCATTGGAGAATTTTATGCTTGGGGTAGACTAGGCAGACTACTTTGTGGTGGCCATGGCGACCACCGCTGTAGCTATCGCTACAATGTCAAAAGCGGACGCCGCTTTATGAGCGAATGGCTATTCTAACTGTTTTGTGCATATATATATATATATATATATATATATATATATATATATATACGCAGTAGATAATAATTAGCCGTTCAAGGCTCATGGTCGGTTAGGCTGTGAGAGACAAGCTTATGGAGCATCGTAGTATAAATAAACTTTATTTGTAAGTTAAATGCGTCGAAGCTGATATTCGTCAGTTTGAAGTAACTTTCTTCGTCCGGCCGTGGTTGAATTCCGCTAAAAACAAGTGGAAAACGGGAGCGAAATTATGCGGATTGTCTTTCTCGCAACATTATAGTCTTTCGCTTCGCTGGCCGATGGCGCGTTGCCGAAATCTTAACTAGTAAGCCGTCGGGGATAGCCAAGGCGAAAGCATGCCAGTCACAGCTGGCTGCTGCCGCGAACTGCGGTCGGCTGGACGGCCTGAGCGCGCACCTGCTGAGTGGCAGAAGCTGCGCGCTCGGCGAAGGAAATTACCGGCTGCACTACTCCGCCGCCGCCGCCGCCGCCGCTCAGGGCTCCGCGGGCGGCACTAGCGCGACGTGCACAGGCCGATGCCAGTGCACGCGTTCTGCGGGGTGACTTTGCTCTCGAGCAGGCTGATGATCTCCGGCGTGTACGACATGACGAACGAGTCGCACAGATTCGATATGCTCGACGGCAGCTTGGTGCACACCTGCTCCAGGGCGCCCTCGAGGGCTTGCTGCAACAGTAAGCCGGGCGCCCGCTACTGTCGGCAGTTACCGCAGGAAATAGAGCACATTCCGAAAGGATCGATGAACTCGCCATTTAGGTCGACTCATAACGAGGGCGATGTCGAGCTGTCAGCGCCAAATTCTTCGCCACCTAACAGCTTTGGCCGACTGCTCTTTCCGACCTTGCCTGCCATGGGCAACCAATCGAAAGGAGGCAAACGTGCTCGCCCGCGTACATTTTAATTATTCTAAACGCAATATAATATTAAATAATGTGAATGGTTGCTCGAAGGTTGACGATGCACACGTCTGAGACGGCTCGGTGAGCTCTGTCTGAGTGAAGCGGTTGCCTGTGCACGAGCAGCAAGCATGGCGATACATGGCCTTGACGCCAAGGTTGCGCAGCAGCGATTAACAGACGAAGCGAAGCGCGACTGGTTCCAAATGTAGAATGAAGCACTTTCTGAAGCCAGCGATGATCATGCGGTAGCTAAGCCGTGGAGTTTCCAGAATAAATTAAATCATTTAACGGCCATCGATGAACAATCCTTTTCCACTAGCTAGTCACTCGACTCGAAATGAGAACGTTTAGTACGTGAGAGCCTAGCGAGCATGAAGAGAATAAGTAGTACAATGGAGCAGCTAAAAAGTAAGTGCAACAACCGGAAGCAGACTGCAATATGGCCGGCAGGAGCTGTGGAGATGCGTGAGCACGTAGGGCGAGTAGAGCAAAAGCCTCTGCTAACAATAGCTGTCAATTGCATGTCGCAAAAGAACCTAGGGGCACAAAAGGCTGACATAAGGACACTGCTGCTGTTCGTTTAAAGGTAACTCGTGACCCTGCGTCTTCGGTTAGATGTCTTTCTGACCATGATGTTGTGAATCGCCGGAAGCGGCACGATGCCATCGTGCAGCGTACAGCGTGAGACACTTATCCTGCACCTGCACTTGCGCTCGACTAGGTATCAAATGCTGTGCCGCTTTATAAAAGCGCATTCTGAAATAACTAAAAGCTCGGCAAATGCATGCGGACAGATTTGCGTCTTTTTTGCTTTTACCTCGGTAGATTGTTCCGCGAGGATGGATAGTACCTCCTTCATAGCAAACTCGCACAGCACGCATTCCGTACTCTGTCGCTTCACCTGAAATCAATGACGTCGTGATCATAGGCTGGATAAACCAGATCGCTTGTAGCTCAAATTTCATCCCATAAGGACTAATGCAATATTCTGAGTGCGACTGCAAGAATCTGTTTCGATGAGCATGCAATGCGATCCCAATATATATATATATATATATATATATATATATGTATATATATGTATATGTATATATATATATATATATATATATATATGTATGTATATATATATATATATATATATACGAAAAGCTCAACTCTAATAAATGACGTACTTACCAGGTTTAGTTCCATGGCGCTGGCAGCAACTGCAACAGATAACAAACAGACAAATATAACTCACCGAGCAAGAATACTAGGCAGGCAGGGCTTAAGCTAGAACTGTGAGATCACAGCCTTACAATACTGCATCAGAATTAATGCAATCCCAGGATAATAGCACTATAATGGCATTTCTTCCTGGCAAAGCTGAGAAATAAAGATTGTATCAGTGGCAACCAATCTCCAGGAATATAATGTAATGCGACTGACCCGCCATGAATACCAATACACAAATTGCTTTCATCCTCGCTGTGCAGCCGACGACCGTCCTTTCTTCGTACGATTACTCGATTCTGTGCGGCAGTGATCGCGCACTCTGGGTTATATGGGAGTGGACGCATGAAGCAGCATCTGGCAATATCTGATAGCAGCCACGATAAGGCGTCGTTCTGGAAGCGCCGCGTGCGTCGATATCGGCTGGTGCGCGAAAGTAGCCCGGATTCATTGGGTACAACTCGGGCTTTTTCAATTAGAGCTTCGTCACTTGATCTCTGGATAGCCAAGTCCGCAAATCCTAGCTATGCATATACACGGAGCTGAGCCCGCGCGCGAATAGCCAATGCCGTTCCGATTAGGATATAACGCTAACCATTCTACAGATGCTACTTTTTCTGCCGGTTTGCAATGACCTTTTCGACAATGCTTGCTGATCTTGGTAGCACATCACTGTTAGTTCATCCAGAGCATTTCTAGTTCTCTCTTGGTAGCATTTGACACCATTGCTCACCCAATCCTACGGAGCGCCCTTTTGACACGCATACATTTCAACCTATGCAAAGTGATAAACCATGTTAGCTCCTACCTCAGAGAGAAACACAGAGAGAGACAGAGAGAGACACAGAGAGAGACAGAGAGAGACACAGAGAGAGACAGAGAGAGACAGAGAGAGAGACAGAGAGAGAAGGAGAGAGAGAGAGAGAGGGAGGGAGAGAGGGAGGGAAAGAGAGGGAGGGAAAAAGAGGGAGGGAGATAGAGAGACAAACAGACAGACAGACAGAGAGGGAGAGAGACAGAGACAGAGAAGAGCGAGAGAGAGACAGAGACAGAGTGAGTGAGTGAGAGAGAGACAGAGAGAGAGAGAGAGAGAGAGAGAGAGAGAGAGAGAGCGATGTCAAAATTTAGATATCACTAGTTGTTGATCATCCGTTGTTTGAGAGTTTTTGTACGCCATAGCTGATCATAGACACCGGTAACGCTCCGTAGCTGTCGAATATATAGCGGTGCTCTTCATGACTGCCGCGTTCCGTCGCTGTTAGTGTAGCCGCGTGCATTTATCCTGCACCTACTAGTAGGTAGCCGTAGTTCAAAGGTTCGGGTCTTCACCGGTAGTTGTCGCGCGCCGGCAAGGACTACCACGGGTACTAGAGCTGCGTGTGTGACCTAGTTCTGTCCAGACGAGGAAGCCGCTACACTGCATTTTCAACATTAAGACGATCCAGATAGCTCTGACCAATCCTAATACCCCCCTTAAGTTTAACGACATCACCCTTCACATATTTCGGCTGGCATTCCTCCAGCGGCGCCTGCCCTAATACGGGCGTGCTGTTCGACAACGATTTGTAATTGGATGAGCGCCTCGCCTCCACTAACAAGTCGGCCTACTTTCAGCTGAGGAACAATGCCAACTCGGGACCTGCTGAGACAAGGGTACAGCGGCCAAACTAGTTCACGCTCTTATGACATCACGTCTAGATTGCTGCAATAATCTTTGAAAAAGATCATCTGAAGTACCTCTAAAATATGGAGTACCTCAGGGCTCAGTGCTAGGTCCGGTTCTTTTCACGGTTTATACTCTGCCTCTTGCTGATGTGATTGCCAAGCACAATCTAGGCTTTCACTTCTATGCGGATGACACTCAGTTGTACCTTTGCTTTTATCCCTCCCAGCCTTCGAGCACCTCAAATTCTCTAAACTCACTAGCTGCACGCATTGATGACATCCGCACATGGAGGGCAGCAAATTTTCTAAAACTTAACGATGATAAAACTAACTTACTAGTTATGGGCAAACCCAGTGTGATCCAGAGATTGGAAAGGCTGACTCTCAAAATTGGCTCTGCCAGCATATCTCCAGTTGAATCAGCTCGAAATCTAGGTGTCATATTCCAAAGCGACCTCTCGTTAGACGACCATATGAGCTCCACAGTCAAATCCGCCTATTTTCAGCTTCATGACATTGCTAAAACTCGGGCTTTTTTAGATAAAGATACCACGTCCAAGTTGGTCCATGCATTCGTGACATCCCGTCTCGACTTTTGCAACTCACTGCTTACTGGCCTACCAGCATGTGCGATCAGGCGATTGCAGCTTGTGCAAAACTCTGCAGCTAGGCTTGTCTGTCGTGAGCGTCGCAGTTACCACATTACTCCACTTCTCGCCGACCTGCACTGGCTACCAGTGAGGCAACGGATTGACTTCAAGGTTTTGTCGCTCACTTTTAGGTCCCTTCATTCTTTGGCTCCAGCCCGTCTCTCAGATATACTACCCAATCAGGCCAAGCATCGTACTACCCGCTTTTCGGAATCCGACAGTCTAGAAATACCTCATACAAACCTTAAATCCTTTGGAGACCGTGCATTTAGTTCATATGCTCCCAAAGCCTGGAACTCCCTCCCGACCTGCGTCAGAACATCCCCTGACCTGACCACATTTAAAAGGAACCTAAAAACACACCTATTTAGGACAGCATTCAGTGGGTCCCTGTGATTCGTCCTTCATGTGATTATGCGTGCTGACACTGCACGCTGCCACTAACCACATTTGCATGCTGACCCTGTGCATGTCACCCCTAACCATATTATTCATTTTGTTTGTTTTTTCAAGCATGATTTTACTTACCATTCCATTGCATTTCACTTTACAGCAAATTTAAAGCGCCTAGAGAGAGATTAAGTTCTCTGAGGGCGCTTTATCAAGTGAATTATTATTATTATTATTATTTATACGGGACTCTTGGAATGTGCTCCGCAGCTCGTCCGGTCTGTCGTCAATGGCGTGTCTGCCAGATCAACCCATGTCTATCTGAACTTCGCTGACCCCCTTATCTTGAATAAAATTTACTTGCAGATGCTTCGTTTGGCCCAAGAGTCTCGTCCCTCGCTTGCACCAGCATACCTATGCTACCTCGCTACTCCTCCAGTCACGCGCTCTCGCAAGACCCGCTCTTCGGCTTCCACTCGTCTCGCTTCTACTCAAATTAAATCGAACTGTTTTGGCACTGGGGCTTTCGGGGGGGGTTTGCATGCGCCAAAAGTCTAAAATTCCATCCTAGCTTCCGTCTCTACCGGCAGTGATTTTGCATTTTTCTCTCTCATTTAAAAAGGATCTTCGCTTTCCTTGCGTTTTCCAGCGAACTTTTTTTCCTGCGCGGTTCTCGCGTATTTTTCGCGTATTTGTATGATTTAGTGGACGTTAGGTGGAGCCAGTGGCTTTACTAAGCGGAAGCCCTGATTGTCTTCTTATATTCTTTTTTTGCTGGTCTGCGCATGATATTTGCTTGTAATAAACTCTGCGTTATTGCTGTGTTGCAGTGAGTTGTAAAGCTCCACTACTGAGGTACAGTTCTCCGATCCCGCTAAACAAGCTATTTATTATTATTGCCATTAGGTGAACCGCTTTCATTTTCGTAAGCAAGCTGCAAGAATCCTTGCATTTAAATCCAACTACTCTTATTACGGAATATAATATAGTAAATATAATATGGTATGAGTACATTGTATGAATATAATTGGTATGAGGTAGTGTGCCAATGATCCATTTTTCTTCTAAGCGCATTAAATTTGAAATTTATCAAAATAGTATTCGGCTGGAGCTAGTGTGGCTAGGTATCTTGACAAAGCCGTCAGAAAAAATCTCGTCCGCGACTCTGATCAAATCAACCAAGTAAGCCTTTCAACAAGGTTGTGGGACATCAACATGAGGTTGGCTTGTATGCGGCCTCAGCCATTACCTACTACATAATTTGTTCCTAGCTGTTATAATTTAGGACCCGCTAATAATTATATCGGTCGAAATCCGGTTGATTTAGCTCGCAGCTGTTTTACTACTTCGTAGTTGACAGCTTGCCGCAATGGTGATACGACGGCATGCTAAATCAGCCCGCTTATGACAGATATTCATCTTTCGCAGCTCGTGAATTATAATGGCAAGGAGCCGACTATGCGATCGTCTACGGCTAAGGCCGCATAAAGGACAAAGCCGTTTAATAGGCTGTCGTTTGTGCTCTTGGAGTGGATGCAAGTACGAAAGTTGATGTAGGTCGTGGCCGCTGTTGAGCACATGAACCAATCATAATAATAATAATAATGCTTTTGATAAAGCGCCCTCAGAGAACTCAATCTCTCTCTGGGCGCTTTACATTTGCTGCAAAGGGAAACGCAATTGAATGGTGAGTAATAGCATGAAACCCGCCGTCTCTGTCAATTAGGCTCCTCGACGCTATGGACATTTACTCTTTGTCTTTGTCTTGATTTATCGACGCTCGCTGTCGCGCTACTACGTCTACTGTCGGCATACCAGCATACATTGGTGCCGCACCAACAAGTCTCTAGCCGTGATTCCAGGACTTGAGGCTTCACCCTTAGTCGCCGCGAGGTGTCCGCGACAGAGACGTGATAACAGGTAAAAGAGCTGCGCTTGCCGCCTGCGCCCTGTCCGGAGGCGAAAGCCGCAACTTTCCCTTTGTAACAGCAGTACTAACTACTGTGTATCCATCATTTGCTAGTTTTCTTCATTTATGAACTTGTGTCAGTGCGTCTTTTGCATATTATTTCGCATCGAAATTCAACGGGTGATTTTTTTCGTAACTGTTTTTCGAAGGACTGCGATCCTTTTGCTTTCGACATGTCACCAGCTAGGGCGAAACCTTGACAATAATGAAACATGATAAAAATGCCCATGTGTGACGTCAAAGTTCTCCCAACCATTGGTGGCTTAGCTTACCGATAGGAGACGCATTTCTAAATATATTTCAGTAGGTCGAGCTTAGTTACCGGTTTATAGAGCTTAACTTAAAATTGAATGCTCCAATTCCTCGGCCAGAGCAACTCACGTAAATCTTTAGTCATTTTCCTGAAGCATCGCCGCGCCACGTCAGCCAGATTATGCCTGCCACTATATTATTCGCGGTTCCTGGATTATATCAACTATGAAGCGATTATTTTGACTATTATGAAAGAATCGAGGCTTAGACTTTGTAAAAGCCGGAGTCATTTAATGCGGCCGAGTTGCTACAGCGGAGCTGCGCTCTGAACTTGCTTCGCGTCCTGTAGCCAGGGTCACGGTCACCCACTCTAAACGTACGCCGGAGGACGCTTTTTGCAGCTGCTCACACTGTTCAGATCGATTGGCGGGAGGCAAATACACCTTGACCGCTGCGCACGGTGAGCGTAGGCGACAGATAGCGACAGCGCTCGCCTCCGCCGCCGCGGCCCCTCCCTTTCGCGACTCCATGATGTCGGCAGCGGCGCTGCGAGCAGCCATACGCCGGGCGTCGTGCGAGAGTTCCGGTATGCTGCGGCTGGCACTGGACACCTGCAGTCCTTTTGTTGCTGTCGAAGGGTTTGCTCTAGGCAAAGGACTCGCTATCTTAAGGCAAGAGCGCACTTTGCTGCTCCTGTTGTGGCCTGCCGTCGGCATACCTGCGTGAAACGGGGCAGAACAGCGCATTCTCTGTTAAAGGATGTTCATGCAGAAACCGCTACACCGCGCGTTTGTAGCACACTCTCTCTCTCTCTCCCTCTATCTCTCTCTATCTCTCTTTATCTATCTATCTATCTCTCTCTCTCTATATATATATATATATATATATATATATATATATATATATATATATGTGTGTGTGTGTGTGTGTGTGTGTGTGTGTGTATATATATATATATATCCCTCTCTCTCTCTCTCTCTCTCTCTCCCTCTCTCTCTCTCCCTATCTATATATCTCCTTCTCTCTCGCTCGCTCTCTTGCTCTCTTGCTCGCTCTCTCTCTCTCTCTCTCTCTCTCTCTCTCTCTCTCTCTCTCTCTCTCTCTCTCTCTCTCTCTCTCTCTCTCTCTCTCTCTCTCTCTCTCTCTCTCTCTCTCTCTCTCTCTCTCTCTCTCTCTCGCTCGCTCGTTCTCTCTCTCTGTCGCTCGCTCACTCCCTCAGGGCTGGAGCTTTCAACGTGTGGCTCCCAGAATTCCTTGACTCCTCTTTGAGCTCTTTAGCCAGCTCTTAAATCAAAATGCTTCTCATAAATTGCTGCATGATTAGCTTTTATAGCTTCAGTTGGCTAAACGTCCCAAAAGTAGGTAGGTGCACGTTTGTTGAGATGAATGAAAAACTGACAGATAATGGTGTTTCTTACCGTCAGTCGGTCATTTTAATCGCTGCGATGTGGATTCTGCGATCCAAAAATTAGCAGCACGTCCCTTCGCGGAAGTAGCGATCCCACCTTCCGCAGTCCGCCCACTTCGCGTACAGCTGACCTGCTGCGATCATATCAGTCTCCTTTGTCACTCTTAGGTCCTCTGAAAAGGATAGGTCGGTGTCTCCACTTTTTATTTGGAGACGACTGTTTTGGCAGCAACGCTATTTGTTGACCTACTAATTTGGTCACTTGCTGCCCCAGCTATTAGCTGTCGCTATTTTCCACGCTGCTAACCCCATTCACTGCATGCCTACTTTCATAACGCTTATCAGTTTGCATTTCTTGTATAAAGGAAGGTTGTGATTGCTACCGATGGCGCACTTAAAGTCACTTAGGTTTTGACTGCGTTGAGTAAAACTCTGCTGCGTCACCAACTTCAAGTTCGCACTTCTTTTTTTACTTACTAACCAAGGTACCTAAACATGTTCAAAAGATTCTTAAAACAGCTTGATGTACAGCTAGCTAGAAAATGAATGATTATATATAAGACTAAAATTTCCTGTTGAAGTGATTATTTTGGGCAGACAAAACGAGAAGATGCACGTTTTTTATCTGCAGAGAAGAGTAAAGATGGTATATTTTATATGTGTCAAATTATGCAAGAGTTGACTTACTAAGCGCATCACGCTTCCCCACCTGCAAATCAAAAGAGCAAGGCTGAAGCCGAAGAAGCTACTCTTTGCAGCTAATTTTAAGACATCTCTGAAAATATGTAAGGAAAATATTGTGATTTCTAAAAACCTATTCTGAAAAAAATTGACAGAACGCATACAGAAATAAAGCTTAAGCTGGCACTGACCGATTCATTGAGTGAGCTTACCGTGTCCTTTATATTTACCACTCATCTACGTTGCTGTTGACCATGGCTGAGGGAGGAAGTGCGTTCAATGGACACCAAAGAAGGCATAAAAAGAGTAAGCACGCCAATATGTTTTAGAGATGAACCAAGTTTATAGACGCCTGCCATCGCCTAAACGCCCGGTTGAAAGTTGATTATTAGCAGCCGCCCGGCAAAATCTTCATTTATTGATGCAAAAGCGCAGTAGTAAAAAGCCTCTCGTAATAAAAAATCCCAACTAAATGCATGAGCGAAGCGTCAATGCGTGTGCTATATAGACATTTTTCGCTCATGGATCTTTCTTCTCCGCAATTACAATATTGCATTTTGAATGGCGAGAAAAGCTTCCTTTACACCGCGAGCCCGCGAGGGCTGTTTAGATATTCCGTCCTTAGATTATTTGCACACTCAGAGGACCAGAAGGCGCTTAGCTTTACTTAACAAATAAGAGAGAGAAAGGCCGCAGATTAACTTGAAATAAAAGAAAGATCAATGCCGCACTCATCGTTTGCGACAGCGGAGCGCAGCTCGCACTGTCGTAAAAGTTGGCAACGCATGTATTCTCCTACTGCTATTTCGCTGTGGCCCTTTCAAAGGTCCGCTCGAGCAGAGGGGTTTGTCGCTTGCAGTAGGTGGAGCGGCGCGTAGGTAGAGCGGCGCGTATTTCCGTTGCTGTTTTGCTGCTGCACATTTGAGCTCGTGCGACGGACCGCTTTCCCAAGCGCCGTATCGGAAGAACCGGAGCAATCCTTCGCTCGTGGTCCACTTGGCTGCCCATGCTCCTGCGCTCGCGGTACCTCCTGCTCGCTGCTGATTAGAAGCTAGCGATGAATGTGGTGACGAATGAACGCTGAGCACATAGCTCAGCTGAGGAGGACGAGGACGAGGAGGACGAGGACGAGGACGAGGACGAAGACGAGGATGAGGAGGACGAGGACGAGGAGGACGAGGACGAGGACGAGGAGGACGAGGACGAGGAGGACGAGGAGGAGGAGGACGAGGAGGAGAGAAATATCAGAGGCGCGTGTGACGCACGGCGGGGGGGGGGGGCTCAGGTACAGTGAGCTCGTCCATGTCCAGGGCGCGATCCGAGTCGCGTCGCCGCTCCTTCAAATGAGGCTCCTTGAGTACGATTGGCATACTGCCAATAATGGCAAATGGCATACTGCCAACATTGCGAATCAAAAGAGCTCGGCCTGGAATGGACGAGGCTGAACGAGAGGCGAGGCTGAAGGAGAGCAGCGCGAGGCTGCGTCAGATGAGCTGGGCTAGGCTGAATAACCGGTCTTGCGGGAAAAGACAACTTACAGAGCACGCGCCTCTTCACAAATGCGCCATCGCGGCTTCTCAAGTGTCGCGACAGAGGTCAACCGGCTCTGTCGCCCCGGAGTCATCGGGCCGTTTTGTTCAGTTTCATCGTGCCATTGGTAATAGGCTTTTCTCATTTTTATCACAAAGTTCTCAAAATTGTATGTCGTTCGA
The DNA here is from genome assembly GCA_009760855.2 of Cristatella mucedo. NCBI lineage: Eukaryota > Metazoa > Bryozoa > Phylactolaemata > Cristatellidae > Cristatella > Cristatella mucedo. The sequence goes on along the minus strand of WPIO01000010.1, from coordinate 2,475,082 downwards.
TGAATGCTTATATTTCCTATTCAAAAAGGCACCGAGAGTAAGCCAAAAATATATGCGATAATTAGACTTTGTCGCTGACGTTGTCGTTGTCTTTGCCGTTGATTAGGCGTGAGTGCCGAGCTCTTTCTGACCGCTATGTTAACACTAGATAAATAGCGTGTGCCTCACACGGACGCCGGCGACACTGCTTGAGTGCCCAGCTTGCCAGTATTTTCGTCTTTTTCAAGGACCGATATCTTGTTTGCTTTGCAGCCTTTTAGAGAGTCTATCTGTGGAAGCTTTGCTGCTGACGAAGCCATATGTCCACTTTCAGATGGCGTGTGGGCATACAAAGCCACTCCGACACTGGCCATTACCAATACTGTCATGCAAAGCGTGTCATGTGGCGTCTGGGCTAGAAAACTCACACCTGCATTTGCACTCGCCAATTTTGTATGAGATACGTGTCACACGACAGCGTTTGAGCTTACAAATTCAATCCATTACTGGCCTCAGCCTATGCCGTCATATGACGCGAGTGAGATGCACCACTTCCTTCTAATTGCCTCAAGGTTTCTCGAAGTAAACTTAAATCTATTGGTGTTTGGACTTTCAGTTCGTAAGCAGCTAACATCTGAAGCTCGGTTTCAGCTTCAGTCACTACCTGCAATGACTTCACATACTTTAAGTCTCAGCTAAAGACGCATCGGCTGACGTCACGCTCAGCTTTCCCTCCGCCCCCCAGTAAACTTGTTTCTGTGTTGTTTGCATGCCTACTTGTGCATGATTAGGTGCCTGCTAATATTCTGTGGTCTTACTAACCGATGGCCCTGAGAGGAGTTTTCTTCTGTGATTTAGCATGCTGAGCATGAAGCTTGCTTGATTTTGTATGCTTGTCTAAGCTTACACCAGACGGCGAACCTCGAAAGGTGATTTCGAGGCGCTCGGCCCATCGAAGGTCATTGCCCGCACCTGCGGTTCCAGAAACAGAAGCTCAGAATGTCTGCCGGGCTTGGGGAGACGGCGAAATCCTGGTTGGGGGCGTTATATTGGCGGCTAATAGATCAACTCTCCTGAAACTTGAGCGGCTAACGGGTTCAAACAAATCCGAAAGAGCGCTAGTATGTGCCGGTTCCTGGGAGATTCTTGCCTCGTCTGCCTGGATTTCCTTGGTCGGCGATCAGCCATTTGCATTTCCTGACGTCCCTAATTTTGGAACTCGCGACTTCTTCAGCAACTTCCTTTCATGATGAATACAGGCGTTTTATTGAAAGTTAATAGTTGGATAGCATCTACAAAGATGCCGATAATAGATTTCGCTTCATGACTTACGCCTAAGTCACGATCGAAGACCGGCTTCTCTCGGAGGGCCTACAAATAAGCGACGAAAATTGACTCGCGCGGTCACTTTCCCCGCCCTCTCGTGGCTCAGCAAGCCTCGAGCTCACTTCCAGCCTTCCAACCAAGCCAATTTACTTGGAGGAACTGAGCGGTTGGCTTTAACGCAGCCTTAATATTCTATATCTGCTGACGGATATATAAGAAATTGCTTAATTTAATTTACTGACAGTGCTTAGAAATGTCAGCCCTTTTTTAAACAGAAAGTCACGGAGTCAAGCTTACAGCTAGGCCTTGAGCATCTTTCGGTGAAGTCACTGCCTAATTAGGGACCCACGATGACTAGTATACTCAACTAGGAGCGACAAGGCTGGAAGTTTACCTTGTCACGTGTCTACCTATATGGCTTAAGAATTACAACTGGTTTGATGACTCAAGAACGGGCAAGGGTTTATCCTACTGCCAGTGGATGAGGTGACGGCGGCGTCAGTTGATGGGGACTTTCTTATTCTGCTGAGAGGACATGAGGCCGAGCGTGTAATGAAGAGCTTATCCATCTGCAGCCAGCTTAAGCTGGAGGTGTTGGCTCGGCTAAGGTCTACTACCCATCCTTTAGTCACATGAGCAGCCTTGAGGCTCGCTCCACTTCTCGCGAGCTGCTCTAGCCCGCAGCGTCTGTGCTTGCAGCATGGCCGGTGCTTCCGGTAGCGATGCTTCGGTCCGCTGCTACATCGAAGCAGAAGCAGCCGTCGCCAAGCCGAGACGAGGTCGTAAGGACGTATTCGGATGGACCGTCATCCATGCCGGCAGCTGATGAGCAAGGCCAGGCGGAATAAGCTTTAGTGGAAAACGGGACATTATGTATGACATTATTATGTATGACATATGACATGATTATCATTTAGTTGAATCTTCACAGCCCCTGGCGGCTAGATCTTGCAGCGGCCTTCAGCACTGTTGATCACGATATCCTACTTGTTCGATTGAGAACCACGATCGGTCTGGCAGACGAGCGAGGCTGGCGTGATTTAAATCGTACTTGTTCGATCGTGTGCAACCCGCGTCGTGTAGGGCGTCAGGTCTCATGCATGAGATCAGTCACCTGTGGAGTGACACCATGTCTTTGGTACGTTGCTGTTCTCCATTTATACTCAACCTCTGGGAAAAGTGATTCCGGCCCATGGAATAAGCTATCACTTTTATACTGATGATACTCAGCTGTATTTGTCATTTAAACCGTCGGAATCTGCTGCAGTGACTGATAAACTAAATGCTTGCCTTGCAGACATTCGATCCGAGATGTAGGAAGATTTCCTTAATCTAAATGAGGATAAAACGGAAATGTTACTCATAAAAAACTACAAGCGCATAGCTGGACTAGAGAACTTGGCTCCTCTAATGGATGATGCTGTTGTGCGACCATAGCCATGTGATCGGAATTTATGTGTCGTCTTCGACAGCGGCCTAAATTTTGAAAGCTTCGTTAAGGAGAGTGCTTCCACAGCTAGCCATCACGTCCGATCTCCAAATAAGATTTGGAACTTTCTTCCACGGTGGCTTGCAAAATATTTAATTAGCTCCTTGGTTCTGTCTCGGCTAAATAATTATAACTCCCTTTTGGCTGGGCTATCGAACTATACACGTACCGCTCGATATTTATTCATATATATATATATATATATATATATATATATTACACGGTCCTATGACGGCAGCAAGATCCTACCGCATCCCAGATATGTCTGAATTACATAAGTTTATTTAATTATAATAAATAATCGATTGGTAAGTTTAATTTTCAATAAATATTCTCTTATATTTTCTCTTGCGTCAGTTGTGCTATCTCCTTATGTGTGAAAGCCTAAGGCATGGAATTGAGAGCTTTTTAAAACAAACTCCCCTACATGAATCTGGCATGGAAAGGATTGAACCGGTATGCTTCAAGCCCAGCTACAGCAGCCAACTCCCTCTCGGATTCCGATTGAAAGGTCATGTTCAATATAACAGCCCGGCTCTTAAAAACTACCCAGTGACCAAGAACCACGCACATACATATGAGCCATATACATGTAGGATTGACTACTTAGGATCGCACAAGTGTACACCCGATCGTTACCATTCCTATCAAAGACACTGGAACGGGTCGTGGCGGACCAGCTGAACTCATATATTGAAACTTCAATCTTTGCAAGTAAGTTCCAGTCTGGCTTTTGAGCTAATCACTCCACAGAATAAGCATTGCTTAGGGTGTACAATGACCTACTTGAATGCAGACATAGAGTGTTTCTGCTTGTTTTGCTCGATCTTTCGGCAGATTTTGATACCATCGATCACAAAGTCCTTCTAGCGCCTCTCATCTCACCTGGGCATCACTCACTGCTCTGCAATGGTTCAGTTCCTATCTCAGTGGGAGACTCCAGAGTATTGACGTGAATGGACAAAGATCATCCGAGGTATCTCTGAAATATGGGGTACCACATGGCTCCGTGCTAGGTCCGGTTCTTTTCACGGTTTCTACTCTCCCTCTTGCTGATGTGATTGCCAAGCACAATCAAGGCTTTCACTTCTATGCGGATGACACTCAGTTTTACCTTTGCTTTGATCCCTCCCAGCCTTCGAGCACCTCGAATTCTCTCAACTCACTTGCTGCATGTATTGATGACATCCGCACATGGATGGCAGCAAATTTTCTAAAACTAAACGATGATAAAATTAACTTACTAGTTAAGGGCAAACCCAGTGTAAATCAGAAATTGGAAAGGCTGACGCTCAAAATTGGCTCTGTCAGCATATCTCCTGTTGAATCAGCTCGAAATCTAGGTGTTATATTCCAAAGCGACCTCTCGTTAGACGACCACATTAGCACCTCAACAAGTCAGCCAACTTTTAGCTACATAACATTGCTAAAATTCGGGCTTGTTTAGATAAGGATACCGCGTCTAAGTTGGTCCATGCATTTGTGACATCCCGTCTTGACTGCTGTAACTCGCTGCTTGCTAGCTTACCGGCATGTGCAATCAGGCGATTGCAGCTGGTGCAAAACTCTACAGCTAGGTGTGTCTGTCGTGAGCGTCGCAGTTGTCACATCACACCACTTCTCGCCGACCTACACTGGCTCCCAGTCAAGCAACGGAATGACTTCAAGGTTTTGTCGCTCACTTTTAGGTCACTTCATTCTTTGGCTCCAGCCTATCTCCCAGATCTACTCTCCCACCAGGCCAAGCATCGTATCACTCGCTTTCGGAATCCAACAGTATACCAATACCTTATACAAACCCCAAATCCTTTGGAGACCGTGCATTAAGTTCGTATGCTCACGAAGCCTGGAACTTCCTCCCGACTTGCGTCAGAACATCCCCTGACTTGACCACATCTAAAAAGAACTTAAAAACACACCTATTTAGGACAGCATTTAGTGGGTCCTTGTGATTCGTCCTCGATGTGCTTATGCGTGCTGACACTGTGCATGCTGCCACTAACCACACTTGCATGCTGACCCTGTGCATGTCAGCCCTAACCATGTTATTCATGTTTATAAAGCATGATATTACTCCCCATTCAATCGTGTTTCCCTTTGCAGCAAATGTAAAGCGCCTAGGAAGAGATTGAGTTCTCTGAGAGCGCGTTATCAAGTGCATTATTATTATTATTCACTTAGCTGAAGTGGAGTATCGTTGATGCACTAGCCCACCTCCCGCAAGGCGATCCATAAGTGGCGCACCGGAAGCATGCTACCGAGACCTGACTCCTCAGCCGTCCTGAAAGCTCGCTAGTCGTTCCCGGGTCACGTGTAAATGTCTAGAAAGAGGTTTCTTCTACGGCGCAAAGCAATTGTCTTACCATTATATCCAGGCTACCTGGCCTTTAGAGCGGCTTTAGAGATTGGCCGAGTGGTTGGTATTCGCCTCGCAGCTCCCATGTGTTTCTCCGCAATGAGACTGCACTTCAAGATTGTGCTTAAGAAGGTAAATAGAGCTGCTCACATGGCGTGCCAATAGCATCCAACAAACCTCTTAACTCTTGCATTGCTAACCATCCGCGGCGAACCGGTTGAATCGTACGTCGTGATTCGCACATCGCTGATTTGTTTGGCGGCTTTGCTTTATTCGTTTTTTGCAATTAAGAAGGCCTCGTCATCGTGATGCTAGGCTTAAGGTCGGGAGAGCTGCAGCAGCAGGATACCCCGCACAACTCGCTTCTGGGAAAAGCGGAAATGACGCATAGATACGGGAAAGAGACGGACTGAGAGTCAAGCGAATAGTTTAGCTGACAGACTTTTAAAATGAAACTCAAACATATAGTTAATCAAAATATCTACAATAATGTATTCATGACACTTGAAAAAATTATACTTATCTATTTCGTTCAATTTTGTAGCTAGTGAGATGGGTGAGCCATTGTTAAGCAATTGGGTATCCTTCAGCTTCGTTTATAGAATTTCCAATAGAAAGACAATTTATGCGGACTTCCATTAACAACCAGTTGGAATTACTGCTGCTGGTTTACAGTGAATTATTTGGCTTTTAAAAGATAATATCTGTGTTAAGTTGACTCGCACGCGAAATAGTTTTTATCGGGGGGGCTGGCCTTAAATACAGCCCTTTATACGGTCACAGCAGGATTCAGTGGTTTTGATTTCTTAAATATGGCATCCAAAAACTATCTATGACCTAATATCCTAGGCCGAACCTTGAACTATATAGCTACCACTAGTTAAGCTAACAGATGAACATTAATACTCACCGAAATCGTCTTTGACATGCTGACTCATAATTATCGCTTCTCGGCTTCTGCCTTCGACACAGCAACGCTTTTTAGCCACAATTTAGTGCACAAAAATATAACAATCCCTTCTTAATATCTTGCATAATTTTTTTATAACTTAAGTCCACCATATATATATATATATATATATATATATATATATATATATATATATATATATATATATATATATATATATATATATATATATATATATATATATATATATATAGTAGAAACTATTTGATCCTCCAGTGCTCTCTCGCACCACCTGCTTCGCAGCATGTAGTCATCTCGTCATTCCTACCCGACAAAATTGAAATGTTTTAGTGATCAAGCCCTAAGATCATATGTACCGATAATCTATGGCTACCGGCTTGGTTCGATACCTGTTGCGAAACTTCTTCGTTTAAGCCTCAGCTCACAAATTTGCTAAAGCAACCTTTTTCTTCGCGTTAGTTAACTTGCTTTATTCCATTTATGCTTCGAGTGCGTAACTATGCATAACTCAGTGCATACTAATAGCTAAAGGTCTTACTAACCGGTTCTCATGTGTTTCTTCGAGTTTGCTTTAGCATGGAGGCCAAAGCAGATATTTCTTTCTATTGCATTCTTGATACTGCACTTGTAACTAACCGATGGATAAAAATTCTCTTGCAGCGAGCTGTAATGCGCCTAGGTAGAGATTTACATCTCTATGGGCGCCATATAAACGCTCTATCATTATTATTATTTACAAGTGTATACGCACATTTATATAGATACTGCATATACCCTTGTGTGCGTATAAGTGTCTAAAATTATGCAGATATATATATATATATATGTGTGTGTGTGTGTGTGTGTGTGTGTTTTGTGTGTGTGTGTGTTTGTGTGTTTGTGTGTTTGTGTGTTTGTGTGTTTGTGTGTTTGTGTGTTTGTGTGTTTGTGTGTTTGTGTGTTTGTGTGTTTGTGTGTGTGTGTGTGCGCGCGCGCTCGCGCGCGCCCGCCTGCGTGCGTGTTTGTCTGTATACCTTTATTCACATTTTGGTAGCAGCATGTGTTGGCGTCGGCTTGTAAACTACGCCTGCGTAATAACAAACTTGCGCTAAGCCCAGCCCTCAGGCTGAGAAGCACACTGACAGTAGACTTCCTGGTACAACGCTTAGCTGGCCTTTGCATGCGCTTCGTGCAACCCAGCGGCGTGCAATAGTAGTGACCCAAGCTCATTGCTAAGATCTAATTATGGAAATTGTATCTATAATTTTATTATAACGGCGTGACTTTAAATATATGACAGCGGACCATAGGGGTCAAAAAATAAGTTGCGTTGGCAATGCAGCTTGCTGTAAGCAGTAAGATGTCGGTGGTGTTTTCGCTGTGAGAAAGCTAGTCGCTTACATACAAAGCTTGAGGAATCCTCAGGATTCTTGTATCGTATACGTCTCCTTTACTCGTGGCTTGTTTGGATTGTTTTGGATTAGCCAGTCTGCTAGCCACAGCTGCAACGAGAAACCAAAACACATGTCGTATTGGAATCAATTGAAATCGAAGGATCACAATCGACAATCTTAAAGTTAATGCCTGTAGGACTCAAGTTAGTTTTAACGCGGTACTTCCTCATCATGGTCGAGCTGGTGATGTTATTCGCAATTATGTCTGAGAAAGTTCTTAAAATACCCACCTCTTTCAAATGCATTCTTCTTCCAAATTATGTCTAGTCTTTTATTTAGTTAACGCCGTTCATAAGGTCTCTCTTTATCTACCTACTAATATTCATATCAGTCAATCTATCTATATCTCTACGTCTGTCCACCTATTAAAATATTTACCTACCTCATTATTTACATATATTGTTTTATATCTATATATATTTATATATACACTTGCGGCCATAGGTTTTGCCACACCGACTCCAACTATGGCCGCCTGGTCGACTATTGACAGTTTTAAAGTCCTCGCGGCGCATCTGAACAAGTGAAATTGATGCCAAAGTAAATAAAACAGTCCAGCACACAATTTTTTAACACGGCAACCGCAGCATGGGCAGTTGAAACACTAAATCAAGTAGGGAAGTGGCCCTTCCCCGATTAATGACCACTTCAGCTCTTCGGGCTGGCATGGACTCGACGAGTTTTAGAGTTATGTTGAATGGTTTAGCATTCCAGACCGCTTGCACTTTGTCCCACAATTCTGCCGGCGATCTTATTTTAGTGTCTATAGCTCTCAGCCGACTCTGAACCTCGACCCACAGATGTTCAATCGGGTTAAGGTCCGGACTCGGACTCGGCCACTGCAAGCGTGTGAATGAGGAAACCTGTCGAGAAAGTGCAGCGAAACTTCTGCAGTATGTTTTGGATCGTTGTCCTGTTGATATATATATATATATATATATATATATATATATATATATATATATAATGAGTGCCTAGCAGTCGCGATGCACTGGGCACGGCAAAGTCGTCCAGGATTAGCAGGTAGCCGTCTTTTTTCATTCTGTCCTCGAACGCGGCGAAGGACTGCTACACCGCTGGACTGCTACACGCTACGAAGCTTCCCCTCACCATCATTGATCCTGGCCCGAACTTCACACTATGTTGCTGGCAGACCTGAGCATATGCTTCGTCACTCCTGCGTCAAACGTTGGATCGACGTTTGCAGCTACCATACACGGTGTACTTACTTTCGTCGGTAAAGAGTACCGACGTCTAATCTTCGTTAGCCCAGTGCCTATGTTGCCACGCCCACAAAAGACGAGCTTCGTTATGGGTTTTATTCAGTATCGGAGCTTTCTTTGCCACCCTTGCCATAAACCCTTGTTCTTTGACCCTTTGCCTCACCGTCTGCTCACTGAGGATCTTGCCGGTAATGAGCCCGAGTGCTTTGGCATGGACTCGAGCAGGGGCAAAGCGGGGCCTTCAGGCACTCCATTTTCAGGGGCCGATCATCCTTCCTAGTGGAAGCCAGAGGGCACCCAGACGCAGGCTGGTTCTTCATCGTCCCTAGCACAGACATTTTCCGAATGTTATATCGGAATCCCATTCCATGTTTACCAACCGAATTCCATACGATTGTATTTGCGCGTTCTCATGCTATTTCTCTCATGGCCCGGGCCAGCCAACCTCCGAACATACTCTAATTGCGATACAGCTGTCATTTCCTTGAAAAGCGTCGAGTAACTGCAATTTTTATTTCACATAATCGAAGACAGTTTTCTGGGTTTACCAACCAAACTTCGTAGCGTTGGGATGGGCATGGGCATTTTCATGCTATCGCCTCGGCCAGCTGGTCTCCCGACATCTTTAAACTACAATATAGCTTGTATCACCACAATAGATGCAGCGTAACTGCGGTTTTATTCTACGTTGTGTAAGTACAGTGTGTTCACCGTTCACCTTCAAAAATTCAGGCCACTGCGCTCGGGAGTTTTATCCTATGGCCTTCAACGGCCCGAGCCAGCAGTCATCCAACATAATTGAATTGCGGTACAGCTGCCATTTCAACAGTAGGCGTCGTAAAACTGCGTTTTTTGTATTCCACATTATTGCAAACAGCATTTCAGGTTTAAGAACTTAATTATAACGCCATTTTGAAATTTTGAATGGGCGTTCTCATATACACAAAAGATGCTGGGAGCCAGATATATATATATATATATATATATGTGTGTGTGTGTGTGTGTGTGTGTGTGTGTGTGTGTGTGTGTGTGTGTGTGTGTGCATGTATATATATGTATATATATATATATATATATATATATATATATATGTGTGTGTATGTATATGTATATATATATATACATATATACATACACACATATATATACCTATATATATATATATATATATATACATATATACATACACACATATATATACCTATATATATATATATATATATATATGGCTCCCTGCATCTCTTGTGTATCTGACTGGCTTGCATGAATTGCTGTCATCAACTGATAGCTTGTATAACACCAGCTTCAATCTTGTAAGTCCGTTACTTTTGGGCTAAGGTGGTACTAGTAAACAAAAAAATAATAATAATAGCACACTTCCAAAGCCCCCTAAGGGAATTTCCTCCCTTCCTACGCAATATGCATTTGCGTGCCGTTAATGGCTTTGCTTGACGATTTTTGGTGAATGTATTGGTACCAAAGCGTTTGTTCCCACCGTTAAGCGCAGCCCATGTGCGGTTTGTCCCGAGTGCAAGCTCTTTGGAGAATAGGATATTTCGAAGAATGTACACAATTTCCACGGACATGGAAAATTACGCAGCTACCGCCCGATCTGCATTAAAGACCGACTGCAGCAGCAAAGAAGATTATGGATCAGCTGGGAGTTAGTGGTAGCAGTCTAACCTGCGAACTCTTGGAGGGTGACTCTGGCTCGGCTGTGAAGACACAGCAAGCCGAGCTAGAAAATTAGAAGAAAGACAGCCTATTGGTAGATATGCTTACCGTGAAATGGTTGTATGTTACGTGAAAACGCTACAATGGCGGCTCAATTTTTACGGTACCATTTTTTAGATAAGTCATCTTCTTTTCGAAACAGACTCGCGCAGTCACGTAGATCCACTGTGGGTTTCTATCATGAAAACTTTTTATTGGTAGCTAATCCGCTGCGGACATAAACCTGCTTAAAAATATGCATTTTGAATGTATCAAGACTACTTAGGAATCTGAGACAGAAGTGAACTATGGCGGACTGATGTTTCAAAGAGAATTCGTTCACTTAGCATTATTGCTAGCCTGCCAAGAAAGTGAATTCTATTGGTATCCAGAAATATGTGGACAACTGTACATTAAAACCAAACTCTTACCACTGGGTCATCAGGCTTCTTCTTACTGAGTTGAGTCAGACCTTTCAATAGTGTAGGATTTATGTGCTTCGCGAGGTAGTCCTTGGCGGCCTGTGCATTGGGCACGGGTTCGACGATACCTGCAAGTGGCAACGAGGCTCGACGAAGTGAGTTTACTGTGTGGCGAGCTTTTCAGTGTGTGACATGCATAACGACAACATCTGCTTGCGTGCTCACTGTCATGGAAAAAGAATCGCAGCTCCCTCTCAGCATTGATGTACGAGTCACTCCCGTGCAAGGCGTTTCTTTGGTCGTCTGTACCATAAATAGCTCTCAGGCTAAAATAGGGCACGGCCATTGTAAACGAAAACACCGGTGGGCAATGAGACAGCATCGTAGGCAGGCAATCTCAAGCTATCGAGCTCCCATACAAGTAGGTTTCGTGTCACATCACGATCCAGTAAGGTAATGGAAATGGACAGTGGCATAATCTGACGTTCAACTAGGAGAGCAAGCTTCGCGTTGACTTACCAATCTGGATGAGTCTGTCTTGCTTTCAGCGTATTGGTTGGACCAATTAGTTCTCGCCAGTACGATATTGCCTTTTCCCTGGCCAGTGCCAGTGCAATAATAGGGCCGCCACTCATATAAGCCACTAGGCTTGGGAAGAAGAGCTTGCCGTAGTGTTCCGTATAAAAGTCGCTGGCTTGCTCAGGCGTCAGCTGCACTCTTCTGGTCTGCATGAATCCACGAACACAGCGTGCACACGACGTTGCCACGACGACGCGCTCTCTATGCTCGCCAATCTAGCTCGTGCAGGCTGTGAAGGCGACCGTCAGCAAAGCCTAATAGAGGGGCATTACCGAAGGCTCGCCGATGTATTAGGCACCGAGCTGGAGTAATAAGATCGATAACCATACCTATAGTTATAGGTTTGGTCAAAGGAGAGCCCGCGATAAATCAAATTCGCACTGGGTTCGCTCGCATTCTTCAGGGAACCGTTCCTTGTCTTAATTAATCTTGTATACAGTCACAGAAAACCCATTAATGCCGCTATGGTCGGAAACATTTTCATATTCATTAGCTAGTGCTAAATTAAAGTAAATATCAGCTGACCAAACTGCCTCATTTAAATAGCAGAAAAAGAGCCTTAACGGCGATCACCGCCGCTAGCAGTTGACCTTAAAAGATTGCCTGCTGCACGATTCGTGCCCACGTCATGAGTCATAAAGTTCGAGCATCACATCCCTGGGCGAGGGTCGAGATCGGATCCATAAATCTGTGACATATCGCCAGGGGCAGGCTAAAAAGACTATGAAAGGTTGACCGAAAAAAAAACATGCAATTGGTCAGGACTGCTGTAGGCAGCAGGACTCCGACAGTCGTAGTTAAAGCTTTGCACAATAGGTTATTTACGGTAGCCTGTGAGGGTCAATAGATCATAGTGACAATTTTCCACCGTGATTTGACTCTAGTTTCAGCAACTGATACAGATATTGCGTGCTGTGAATTCCGGCGTCGCTTTTCTGAGCTGACGCAGAGCGAAAGTATATCTAAGACGTTTGACACTTGCTTAATTGAAGATAGCCGGACATTCAAATTTCAGAAGCGAGCAGCGATCCCCAAACGAGCCAGGTCACGTTCGTTACACATGCAATCAAGAGAAATAAGCATGTTTCAGTGAAATCGACTGCTGAACGCTTTAATATCATGAAAATGTAGATCCTTATCTTCTCTCCGCGTCAGTTTCATTGCAAAATAATTCTTCGGCTATACTTTATTCTGGTAACTTGCCACCTTCTTTGGCATGAATGCAGGTTGAAAACCATGGCTGCTAGAGATTTACAATATATGTCAGCATATAAAACTGCTTTACCTGCTGCTATAAAGATGCTAAGCGAGCCCTAGCGTCTTGCTCATTGGCAAATAGCAGCCCCAGATTCACTTCACGCACAAACAGTCTGTTCTGGCCAGACGTTTCGGGACGAATGGTGATGAGTTTTCGCCAATCTAGAAGCTTACTCTGGAATTCGTTGGATAAAAGTGATTCTTAACGCTAGCTTTCAGCAGGTATTGAAAGCTGGCATGGATGAGACATGGCACATAGCTCTTTATCAACGATGTTGAAATTACTGAATCTTACTCGAAGCTCTCAACATACCATGATATCAAATGACTAACTGACTCCATACGTCTAGTGAAATTTACTTAAGAGTATAAAATTACATAGAAAAGTCTCTGCCTAGTCCTGCTTATCCTATTACCATAAGTAACAGTAGGTGGGTCGCCTGTGTTAAGACTTGGTTAGCTTATTACTCACATTCAGTATAGAGAATCCTGATCGAAGGATTATGTCTTTAATCTCTTCATACTTTTGTACGCCATCTGGTTTGATGATTGCCAGCGTTCTTTCAACAAATATCTTTGGCCTCTCCACGACTGGAGCCTCCTCCTGAGACGCGGACATGCTTAGGTTCCCCGCACCGGTGGCAAGTACCGTTGCCAACGCCGTAACCAACAGGACACTGTGCGGCGGTAAGTATGAGTGCTGGAAATGGTAAAACATTGCACGTCAATTATATATATTTAAATATTTAATTAGTTATAATTCATAACAATTTAAGTATTTACCTCCTAACTCTGTTACAAAACAGGCAATGTCCGTTGGTAACTCACGCCGGACCTGCACCGCGTTACGCGGGCTGAATTTGTCCAGGTAACGCGTCGGTCGGTACGGGTACGGTTGACTGGGGAGATGGTGGATTCTAGTTGGGAATCTGCGATGCGCGCGCGAGACCATATCGAAGCCTGCCAGAACAATATCCCAGTTCCATCCACTAGCCGTTTTTGCCTCGGTTAACGGACTATCGTGAGAAAGCGTCTGGAGGTGCTGCGGCGTGGTCGTTAGTGCCTGCCGAGACATTGTCGTATATCCCGCGGAATAGTTTCGCCGCTTCTTGGACCAGGTATGTTTGACGGCCAGCTACCGCTTGTGTCAAAGTTTTGGGCTTGATGTAAGGTCTATCTACCCAGTTAGCATTCTCTAGTAGTGTCACAGCAGTTCGTTAGTTTATGTGCATTGTTTAGAAAATTCTAAAAAATTCTGAAAATACATTAGTTGTCGCAGATTTTTTTCGTTGCACCTACTTGGGAAGCTGCTTATTCAACTGATGAGAGTTCTATAGCTACTGCGCTATGATCGGGAGAGTGGCAATACTTGCGAGCGCATGCAGTGATTTGCTCGTCCCAAGCTTAATTGTCTCACTTGCTGGGTCGTTTTTGTGGATTGCCTCACGATTTCGCATTTGTGTAGCGGCTATGTGTGCGATAGCTTCCATGGCTGCAGCGAGCTCTGGGAGTGATCTAACCGCTGCTGTCAAACGATGTTGTCATCTGTCTATATTTGAAAACCGCCCATTCCTGTTGCACCTCTGCTGTGCGAAACGAATGCTTGCACAACGGTAGGACTCATGTTTTATTTAAAATTTCCCAAAAAATTCATGGCTTGACCTGTAAGATCTTTGCTGGCGATGCATACGAGCAAGGGACCGGGACTGCTTGTATTGTACTCATACTAACGTTGTCATCTGACCTTATCGTGAAGAACTTGACAGGCCAGCAAATGCACGTGCTTGCTGTCGGGTTATGCTGCCTTACTTGCCCTCAGGTTATATTACAATCTGTACATCAGAAGTACTAACCCAGGTTTGCGTAACCCACACCCACACGAGTTCCTGCCAATTATGAGTGGATCCCTCTGAATCAACAGTACCATCTACTTCGAGCATGAATGTTCTGTTCAGAGCTTGCAAAAAATAAAAGCTGAACGATCAGTTGTTGCCAATGTGCTTGGAAATCTGGAATGGAAAAGATTAAAATTGTAAATGAGAAGCTTCGACAGTTAGCTTTTACAAAACTAGTCGCCTGCCTACCTATTTAGTACCCATTGTGCTCGCACAACGCCAATTGGGGGACTGGGTTTCCACCATTGAAAGCTAGGCTTCTTGATGGACTCTATCTCATTGATACTTATATATGCTAATGTCAAGAGGCAGAGGTCGATATTAGTTGTGTTGCCATATTTTTGGATTTATTTCAGGCTAGTGAGCCTAATTACAACTTGATGTGTCACTTTCAAAAAGGAAAGTTAATACTATCGGCCTTTGTTAATGCTGCTCCTGATAACGTGGTCACCACCCACTCTTTTTCTGTTTATCTCTGTGTGTGTGTGTGTGTGTGTGTGTGTGTGTGTGTGTGTGTGTGTGTGTGTGTGTGTGTGTGTGTGTGTGTGAGTGTGTGTGTGTGTCATTCTCTCACTCACGCTCACTATACCCTCTCTGTCCATCAACTTGTTCTGCTATTCTCTATGTCAGGCGTCTCGTTTATCTCGTATGTTATAGACGGCTGCATCATGAAGAAGTCGGGAGCCAAAGCTAAGATCCCCTCCATAGATGATCTGCTGGGTTCTGACGGTAAGTTTTTCATATGGGTGTTATATCGTGACTGATTTTTCCTTATAGCCTTCTTTGTTGTTTGAAATCTTGCCGTTTTGACCTTATGCTAGTTGGCATTGTAGTAGTGTAGATCTTGCTGCTGGTTTGCTGTGGTTAGGAATGGCTGCCGGTGTTTCTACTTTGTGCTTTTACTGTACCGGCCAGTATGCGTTTGTGCCTGTACCCATTGCTCTCAGGGGCTCGATAGATTGGGTCGTCAGCCCCTCCCAGCACGTGACGTCTGCCTGCCTAATCAGGTCCTGGCGTTACTTGAGCTACTGTTGCTGCTCGATGAAGCCTAGCTGGCAGCCTGTGAGCGTGAAGTGTTGTATACTATCTGTTTTGCAATCCTATGACTTTCCTGGGCTTCTGCCAAGATCCAGCAAGTTTCATCCAGCAAATATTTGCTAGTGACAGGTTTTAATTCATGACTGCATTGATTTAATCTGAAATATGGTATGGCACAATCTCTTCTAAATTGCAAAATGCCTGAGGTGCTGTCAAGGAAGCCTGTCGTGTATACAGGCCTGTATATCCATCTGTAACTCTACATAGCCATAAAGACTAAGTGGATGTTACGTTACGTCTTCGATTGTGCCCTCAAATCCGATACGCATACGGTAGCTAACAGACTTTATCTCGCGAAACTAAGAGAAAGTGAGAAGTATAGCTGAGTCATGAGGGCAGTCGATGATGTGACTGGCATGGAAGTAGCAGCTCAGGACGGCTAGGAAGGATATGCTGCATTCGGCAGCAGGAGAAAGGGTGTCGTTGTGTAAGAATTGTGGACGTGAGTTCTACAGTCCAGGACCTGCAGAGCAAAGGCTTCTGTCACCAACAGTCTATAAGAGTAAGAATGGAACAGCTAATTTATTGTCCAAAGAGGTCGTGAGGGCCCGAGAAGTCTAGAGGCTAGTGCATCAGTTGAGCTAGGTATGACGAGCCAAGCCTGTGGGTCAGTGCAAGAATTTTGCTCTGAATCTGATGATCAATTTGAAGCAATCGAAGATTCCTCAGCAAATGTGACATATGGCTAAACTTCTGGGTTTTTTCTAGCCTTGCAACCATATTCATCGCGAATTGTCGAGGCTTGCCATGTGTGTAATGTATTTAGTATTTGCTTGTGTCTGTATCTTCTTCCTTGTCACTGTGTGAGCTGGGAGCAGAAAAGTAAGGTAAAAATAAAATAAAATAAAAAATAAAATAAAAGTAAGATCTAGAAGTGCATGGCAGCGTTTGATTACAATGCAGTTCTTGTTCTGTTGTCATTATTATAACAGAATTTTGTTTTGAGTTGATGAATGCATTTCATAATGCTTGCGTTTAGGTACTTGGTAAAGGCAAACTTGCATAGTATGCTGTGGGTCGCTATGTTGTGGTGATAACCTTCTGCAATTTTGCTGCATCCTACTGTGGCTACTCAATCATCCCCATACGCCCCCGTTGACATTGTCAGTGGCTATTTGGTCATTGACAGGTGTTTTCTAGTGTTGACGTCCTTTTTTAATGCATTTCGTGTTTATATGAAGTGGCATGTATTCAATTTCAAGTGTAATTTATAGTGTACCCGTGCTATAATTGTTTGGTCAAGTTCGTATGTCACTTGCATGGCAGGATACCATGTGCACTAACGGTCAACTAGTGATCCACAAGCTGGACTTTCGACTGTGATTGTTTAGTTTCGTGGGATTATGTGGACCATTTTTTTATGCATGTCCAAATATTGGTCCGACCTATTCAAAATTGATCAGGGCATCTAGAGAAACAGATTAAGACATGTCCTATGCAGTACATACGTATAGACCGAGGCATGCAGGCATGTGGTAAGAGACAGGTGCAAACAGAAGCCGACAGCTAGACCCGCAGATAGATAGGATGAGCAGACCATGTTTCGCAAAAAGACCGAGGCTTTCTGCTTTCGTGACTAGCCCTGACGGGAACAACATTTTGGTTTGGCATACGTGCATGTGGGCTTAACATGCATGCATGCACAAGGATGTGTTGTTGAACACGTTTAGAGTAATGGGTGTGCATTGCAGATCTTCCACCAGCTCCAAAGCCGGCCATTATTAAAAAGGGCGCCACCATTCCGGCTGTGGGTGGCAAACAGAAGCAAAGGTAAGCCCATCGAAGATGTCAGTATTGCTCCTGCCTGCTCGTGTATGACATCCATGCAGATGATATTTTTTTGTATTGAATCGCCTATGTCCCTGTCGCTCTAGTTTGAAATAACTGCTGCTGCATAAATTGGCGAGTCCAGGCAGCTTGAGTTGTAACTAGTGTGACCTTGGGCAATACCTCAGACCCCCAGTTTAACTCAAGCCATACATGGATGGCTATGCAGATATGCCCATGCAAAATCCAGAATATCTTTTGGAGCCTTAGTTATTTAGCAGCGTGACTTTTAGATTCACTGTCGGCACCCTTAATATTTGCCTACAGGCCCTAGTTCAAAACCCTTGTTCTGGCATCAAAATGCAAGAACGATTAAACCCCCATCATATCTATGATCACCTAAACAGAAACTGACTATAAAGCGAGCTCAGATCTAGTATTTTCGTATTACCTACCGAGAGGATTAATTAAATTGGTGATAAAAAAAATAATGCACTTGATAAAGTGCCCTCAGAGAACTTAATCTCTTTCTAGGCGCTTTACATTTTCTGCAAAGTGAAATGCAATTGAATGGTAAGTAAAATCATGCTTGAAAAACAAACAAAATGAATAATATGGTTAGGGGTGACATGCACAGGGTCAGCATGCAAATGTGGTTAGTGGCAGCATGCATAGTGTCAGCACGCATAAGCACGTGAAGGACGAATCACAGGGACCCACTAAATGCTGTCCTAAATAGGTGTTTTTAAGTTCCTTTTAAATGCGGTCAGATCAGGGGATGTTCTGACGCAGGTCGGGAGAGAGTTCCAGGCTTTGGGAGCATACGAACTAAATGCACGGTCTCCAAAGGATTTAAGGTTTGTACGAGGTATTTGCAGACTGTTGGATTCCGAAAAGCGGGTAGTACGATGCTTGGCCTGATTGGGTAGTATATCTGAGAGACAGGCTGGAGCCATAGAATGAAGGGACCTAGAAGTGAGCGACAAAATCTTGAAGTCATTCCGTCGCTTGACTGGGAGCCAGTGCAGGTCGGTGAGAAGTGGTGTGATGTGGCAACTGCGAGGCTCACGACAGACAAGCCTAGCTGCAGAGTTTTGCACCAGCTGCAATCGCCTGATCGCACATGCTGGTAGGCCAGTAAGCAGTGAGTTGCAGAAGTCGAGACGGGATGTCACGAATGCATGGACCAACTTGGACGTGGTATCCTTATCTAAACAAGCCCTAATTTTAGCAATGTTATGAAGCTGAAAATAGGCGGATTTGACTGTGGAGCTGATATGGTCGTCTAACGAGAGGTCGCTGTGCATCTGTGACCACAGTTTTATTTAACCTTGTGTATGCCTGTTTAATAAATCTGTTCGCTTTTTATGGCCGTAAACCGGAATTTCTGGTCAGGACATTTATTAGTTAGTTTACCCTAGCCTCACCAGCTGCATCTATGAGGGACGGCTGTAGGAGTGAGATTATGTTCACCATTCATTTGGCTCAGAAAATGGTAGATCATGTTAGGATGTTAAGACTCCGGTAGTGGAGGTTTCAAGTTCAACTCTGGAGCTGACAAGACATTTTTCACTTTTCCTTTTCAGCAATAGTGCATTGATATTCCATAAGACTTGTAGCCCTGGATGAATGTAGCTGTTGTCCATTCAACCAAGTTTATATTCTTTTGAATAATAATAATTATAGGTCTTTGATGTGGTGCCATAAGATAATGTAATCTCTATTCGTGTGCTTTACTACTGGCTGAAAGAGAAGCAATAACCAATAGGTAATGACAAGCAAGGCATCCTTTTTAAGTAAGCTTGCGAAAGTACCCAAGTATGATGCATCGACTAACATGGAAAAGCGCACAGGACAACATTGTCCTGATTGGGCATGAAAAATAAATAAGAGGCATTAGAAATCAATAGTATGAGCTCACAAAAGTGTAAGAAGACATGAAATATTAGCTGCTTGGCCGTGCCCGTGTCTAATTAAACCTTGTTATCGGTACTTTTCAGTTGCTCACAGCCTTTCGGATAATGTATTGCTTTAAAAATCCTTAATTCGTTATCCTTTTTTATTATAATCGAATTTAGTTGAATAAATACAATCATTACCAACTACCAAATATAATAATGATAACGTATAGTGCCACAGAGAACTGAATCTCTCTTTCTAGGCACTTACAGAAGCTGCATACAAAGGATTACCAAATGGTTGGTGGTAACATGCAGCAAGCACTGTGTAAGCAAGCATATGCACGCGAAGCACGAATCACAAACACCACTAAATGCTTTAACAAACAGTTGTGTTTAAAGCTTCTTTCTTACCAAAGGTAGACACCT
Organism: Cristatella mucedo; assembly: GCA_009760855.2. Lineage (NCBI taxonomy): Eukaryota > Metazoa > Bryozoa > Phylactolaemata > Cristatellidae > Cristatella > Cristatella mucedo. The sequence goes on along the minus strand of WPIO01000010.1, from coordinate 2,455,287 downwards.
CTTAAATAACAGTAATACCGTTAGAGTAGCTATGTGCTATGGCAAGCTACCGAAGTGAACCAATGCACTTGTTGATTGTATATCTCTATAATCATAGGATAGCCATACCCAAAAATGTTGAGGTGCTCCTCTGCCGGCCCTAAAGCCGGTCCGTCTAGCACGACCTGTCTTGGTTCCTGCGGACCACCAGGCCACCAATGGCCTCCAGCAGTGTGGGCAGCGCCCCAGCAATGCAGCATTTGTTGCTGGCACTGACGCTTGTGATCGTCAAGCCCTCAACCCTAGCGCCAAAGAGGTGCTTGCAGCACCTGCAACGCTCGGAAGTGCCGCTTCCATTGCCAAGTTCCTCTTGCGACCTTCCCCCTGCCCCCCCCCTTGACAGATGTGACTCATAATTCAAGCCCTGGCAGGCCCGAGCAAATTTGCTGGGGTTTAGTTAGAATGTGCCTCAATATTCTTACGGACTCCTTACGGATTCTAAAACTTCGAAGCTGCCCGTTGGGTCTTGCAAAGCTATAGCAGTTTGCAATCTCTGATTCATTCAAAGTTATTTTCATTGCAGTGATGTCGATTTCTACAAGAGTTTGGCCGACGATGCTGGTGACTCTGACATATCTGATGCTGATGCCGATGCTGTGGCAAAAAGTCTCCAGGTGGATATTCTTCTCTACCTTGATCGTGTTAACTGTATGCATTTGTTAAATGGCATGTTTTGTATTGCAAATCTGACGTGTGATAATCAATAATAGCATTTATAGGTTCAAAGCCTCACTGTATCCCGTCTGTGCTATATAAATGCAAAGGATCAAAGCTCGGTCACAAAAGTCAAAATAAGTTTTGAGTTTAATTTCCGATCGTCTCAGAATGCTGGGTTTGATTTGCAACTGTTCCACTTAGCTCCCTTGCATGGATGTTGACATACCATACTGGAGATTTTGTTTTCACTTTTACTAACTTGCTGTCCATTAGATCTGATAACATGCTTGGTAACGGCTCGTGATTTTTCGTGATGCTGAACCTGACAGCATGTTGCCGTTATTAATCGTTCCCTTTTATTACTGGTGCTGCACATTTATCTCAGGGTTCTGCCAAAAAAGCACGTTCCTCTGCTTTCATCCCTTGTCTTATGGTTTTTTTAAGTGCAGTGCAATCGTTATGGAGGTGCGGAACGCAGCGCAGCTTTGAGCTATGGCCGCGCTTGTCACTTTGACCTCCAAGAGAAACAAGCCTTCTGATGACTGTAGCTTCTCAAGCAAAAGCAACGGACAGATACGAGGCTGACATCCATCTAATTGCATTGCCAAATGCTTTAATTTGTGTGCTCTCGTTGCCTGTTATGCTGCTGTGATCCTAAACTATTCTTCAGGGACTTGACAATCTTGATGATGACCTCTTTGGGAATCTGGGAAAAAAGAAGGCAGGCCCATCGAGCAGCAAGCCCACTACGCCGGCCAGTAGGGCATCGACTAGTGACGGAGGTGCTAAAACGCCAGTAAGCAAGCCGACCACACCATCGGCGTCTGCTGCCGTCGCCTCGAGTGCACGCTTCATCGGCGGCACTCCTGCAACGGCTGCTTCTATGGCGATGTCTGCAAAGGGTGCAGAGACCAAGGAGCCGCAGGCACCAAGGAAGCCCACTCTGGAAGAGTTACTTGCTAACCCAGAGACATCTGCCAACGGCGATGACATCGGCTTAGGCACGATGCCTGCAAAAAGTATGCCTGGCATTAGGGCACTTCATGCAAATATCTTTAGCCAGCAGCATTGTCGAGGCCTGGTGCATGCTTAGTTACCTGCTACAGCAGCCCTTGCCTGCTCTTTCTATGCTGCTGTTTTTTATTTCATTCGAAGTGGAATGTAAGTAATGTGATCCGTAGCAACTGAGTGCCTGCTGGTTAAACACCGCTGTCCTTTTTTTAGATGTATTGCTGCCATGAAGTTCTGAATAGGGCTTCCAATCGGATTTTATGTGCCACCCCTGCAGACTTAATGACTTTGAGATTTGTAGAGCTGCTAATCCATGGGAGGCAAGCTTTAGAAAGTATTAATGCTAAGACATTGTATAGCACTCTAAGAGAATTAAATCTCTTTCTAGGCACTTTAGATATGCTGTAAAGGAAAGCATGTCAATTGGTTAGGGATAGCATGCTCAGTGTCGGGCCGTGTAAGCACGCAAAGGATAATGCACGTGGACCCAGCAAATGCTGTGAGGAGCACGTGCGTTTTTTAAGCTATCATGTCAGGGGTTTCGTGACGTCATTCGGAGTGCGTTCTATGCTTCGGGAGCATGCGGACTAAAGGCACGGTCCCCAAAGGATTTGAGGCTGGTTAGAGGCACCGCTAAACGACTTGAGTCAGAAGAGTTGGTGGTACGTCGACGGCGGGACTGAGTCTGATTGACTCGTTACTTGCCTAGCCTGATAGGCAAGTAGTTCGGATAGGTAGGCTGCAGTAAGAGAGTGAAGGGACTAAAAGTAAGTGACAAACCTTGTACTTGATACACTGCTTGATGGGGAGCCTATGCAAGTCAGGTAGACATTGTTTGATATGGGAGCTACGGCGTTAACTGCAGACAAGCCTGGCTGCAGGGTTTTGCACCGACTGTAGGCACCTTATTGCACAAAGCAGAAGACCTGCAAGTAGTGATTTACGGTAGTCGAGACAGGATGTCACAAATGTGTGGACCAACTTTGACTGTGGAGCTGTCAACCCCATGATTGTCAACCCCCATGGCATCAAGCTATAAGCCCTTATATTTCTAGCATTTTCTGATTACTTACCACTGTAAGGTACGACATTTGTATACTAGAGCACCGTGCACTCGAGTTTATTCGAAGTCGTCTAGGAAAAACGAAGAATGAGTTAATTGTCAATGGCACCACCTACTAATGGACAGGAATTGATTAATCAGTGTGGTTGGTCTGCTTTCATATTTAGGAAAGAATCGCGCATCACGTTGATTCCCTCATTTGTCGGTTTGTCACCAATTGCCAGCAGGTCACTCGCATATCATAGGTCTCGATATGCAGACAGCATGGGTGCGCTAAACGTTTGTTGTATACATGAATGGCCACTTGCATGTGGTTATGTCTGTGACTCGTCATTCCTGGTGCATGTCGTTTTGATCCTGGTAAACCTCACCTTTGTTTTGTCTTGCCAGTGGTAAGGTGCATGCAAATCACGACCCAGGTGGTGAGTTCGAGTCCTGCAGCCATTCTATATTGCCTGCTAAGGGATGAAAGTCGTTATAGCTGATCTGTTGCTACATACGTAAACGATGGTATATAGGCATCGTTTTTGCTTGCTGGTTTGGCTAAGATGTCAGTTATTAATGCCTCATCCAGAAACGGCTTTTCCTGACTAATAAAGTGATGGTTATACAAAGATTGCCAACTCTGCTGAGTACACGGAACATTGCCTCAGAGTTCGGAGTTGGCTATGGAAGTGCTAGGCTAAGATTATGTTCCAGTTCTGAAATAATGCCCTGGAGATAGATGTAGTAAACTTAGTAAAACGATAAAGTACTGTTCAATCGTGTTTTCATGTGTAAACAACCGTAAAACCGTTAAAGAGCATTGCAGAAATTGATATGTTAGCTAATCACCATTGTTTTATCGGCAAGGGTTGCTTCTTTACGACGTGCAAGTGTGTCTTGTGTTAGTTGTAGCTTCAGCGGCAGAGTGAATATACTATTGCACCCACCATGAAGGAAAGTGGTGCTGTAGCCTACCTTAGGCTACTTATTAGTCCTGTTAGTAGCCTGGCATCCTCCTGAGATGGCTACACCCGGCTTTGTCTGGGTTCAGCCTAGATCATTACCAAACCCAGCTTATTTTAAATAAAGATATTATGGCAACGTTATCACCCACCCACAAAAACGTACTGGAGCACAATATATAAATTTGTTACACGATTTGTTGTTTGTAGTCCTTCATGTGCTTAGTAGTGGTCTCGTGGCAAGAGTTAAGATTATTTTGGATATCACCCCCTGTAGATGCACTTTGTTACTATAACAGCCTATTTTGGCCAGTCCTAAGGCGGTTGTTTTAACGGTAGCTTTTGAATGGGTTATTATATTAACCAACCTTTATTATAGATATGCATTTTACATAGGCTTCTTCACAAAAGTCTAGTTCCACCTGGTATGGTGACACACTCGCTTGGTATTGTTACACTGGTCTGGTGTCTTCCGTTGGCTTTCAACTTAGCGTACAGATAAATACATTCTTAACGTATGCACTGTATATATTACATACATACTTAGTTCTTGCCTAAGAAAAAATATTGCTGACAGCAAATAATTTATATATGGGTCGAGCCTTCGTGGTTTTTAATGGCCTCCTTTCCTTTTCACTGCCGAGTCCGGCAATCTCTTACAAGTCTTTGGTGAAGTAATAGTAGTTAGCCCTGGTTTGCCCCAGGGGTGAGGTGCTTGCCTTCAATGACTAAGGTCGCTGTTTTGAGCCCTGTGGCATATGTAAAGCGCCTGGATAGAGATTAAGTTCTCTTAGGGCACTTTGCAAATGAATTTTACTTTTTTTATTTATCGAGGGATAAAAAGTGCATCCGGAGTCTTAGCATAGACAGAATCAGACCTCAGGCAGCCGTGCTTCAGCCTATCCAAGAGATATGGAATTTAGTTCAGGCAACTGACTTGGCCACTGACTCATAACTCTTGACAGCTGTATCAGCATGACACTACTTAAAAGCTTTAGCCGTATGCTTTGGGTCATTGTGCTGCTGCCAAATATAATCGTGCCCGAGGATAGCTGTAGCACTTGGAATCCCTGCATTTTGCTCTAGATCGCGTACGCATGCAGGTTCATAAGTCAGTTTATAGGGGTAGAACTCCAATAATAATAATACATTTGATATAGCACCCTCAGAGAACTCGATCTCTTTCTAGGCACTTTACATTTGCTGCAAAGGAAGCACGACCAATGGCAGAGAAGCAAAAGCAGCTGTAAACCATGACACTTCGGTCACCGAATTTCACTGTCCGCTTGAGACAGTCACGATACAACTGTTTGCCGACTCGACGTCCCTTAGCTCGGCTACTGTTTAGTGGGCGTGTTTCTAGGCCCATCGGAGCCGATATATTTCGTGTCGCTTTGTTAGCAATGATTTGTGTTGGTGAACCTCCTCAGTGTGCCTTGTGGTTTTGCTTAGGCGACCTGAGTGTAGTCTACCAGCCGTACTTCCGTGTGCTTCAAGCTATAAGAATCAGCCATTGATGGGTGAGCAACAATCTGTAAGAGTCCGTGCCGCTTGTTGGTTGCTTAGGCCCATTTCATCCAGGCCTGAAGTTATGCGTTCGTGATAGTTTGTGATACTGTCGAGCAATGACCTCCTAGGCATGTTGGACTTGATTCCAAAACGAGGCAGAGGAAGCCGACTCTCTGTCGGTATTTTGGGAAAGCCATCCTCTCGTGCCCTCGTCGATTTTGCAGACGTTTGAGAGCTCGTGTGGGGCAAAAACACTATTTAAAACGCGAACTTGTTGAGCCTCTGAAACGCAATGTTTAAATACCCGCTCATACTAACAACCACGTGGTGTTTGCAGCTTTAAAATGCACAGCGCCCTGGCTGTAAGCGGCAGGTAATCTGCTTGAACTCGGGCGGTCAGGGCTTACTGGAGTGGGTGGCTGCCCTTGGGTATCCCGCTCTGTTTGATCTATCCCTTCATTTTCATTGGCCAATCTAGACTTTTGAGTAGAAGTTCAGGTGGTTAGATACCTGTTATGATAGACACTTGCAATAGTATGTACTACTCTTACAGGGGTACCCGTGGTGTATAAGGTCACTTGAAAACTCGTCTGCGAATGCAGCATATAGCCTGGCTCACTGATCAGCCTATGTTTTGTGCTATGTTTTACGTTTCTTTATGGCAGATGTACACTTGCATCTTAGTACTGGCTGGTCGATCACTCGGTTTCTTTTTGCAGAAAGCGCCACAGCAAATGAGACTGATTCGATGTCAAGGGCTCGGTCTGCTCCTGCTGCCGGCTCCACGGTAAAGAAGGGCAAGAGTATGGGTACGGCAAGTGATCGGCTAGCCATGCAGCCTCTCACATCTCGGCGGTCTTTCTTAGCGTTGCTGCAGCATTACGCTGCAATTCCACATTCACAGACTTTGACGACGACGACGATCTACTTGCTGGCCTTCTGTCAGATGACGAAGAGGAGACGGCGGCAAAAAGAAAAGCCAAAGGAAAAAAGGCAGTTGGTCGTGATAGTGCTGCAGCTCCTGTACAGTCACATAATGCCGACACGGGCGGCCCGGCTGTTCAGTCCACCATCTCCAGCAGTGCCATGCCTGCAGATCGCATATCATTCAACGAAAGGCCGCCCACAAGGAGCGGCTCACGAGTGAGCAGTGTTGAAGACGGTGACGATATTAGTAAGCACAACCCCGTGAGCCTTGCAGTGTTTTATCGGGTTTTATTCTGCACTATATTGCTACGCCTTGTCGGGATATGCCTGTGACTTTAGCCTGAATATGTTCACATGAATTCATTGACATCAGCGAACGTTTGGTGGCCCAGTGTGGCAAAGCGGCACGAGTCCTCATATGCAGGAGTTATGGAAGTGCCCGGAGTAGTGGCCGCCTGTTATTGTGAGCCGAGTTTGACAGCAACCAGTCAAAAGCTGTCTAGCGCCTAGGCGTGACAGGTATGCATGATGAGTCATAAGGATAATAAGTTGTGATAATGCTTTAAGAGCTAAATCTCTTTCTTGATGCTTTACATTTGCTAGAAAAGAAGCATCTCGGTGGATGCTACCTCAGAAGTGTTCTAGGTTTTTGCCTTAGCATTTGTTGCCCTCAATCAGCTCTTTCAATTTCTTTCTCGGCTCGTGCAGAGCAATCTTTTCTGATTTTCTCTTTGTTCTATGCACTGGGAATCGTCTTCTCATTTTATGTGATTTCAGTATCTATTTCTATAGCCAGTCTGATTCGATGTGTTCCAAAAGGCTTTCACTGTCTGATTCTTTCAGCCTCCAAGCTCACGTTTAAACCCCGACACATTAAGGCCACACCCTTGATCAAATTTTCTTTTGCTATTATACCCTATTGATACTTATCGTCTCGTCTTCCTGCACCCCTGATAGGCATAGTTTCTCTCTTGGCATCCTAGTCTACCTGTGAGTCAGGAAACCCGAAGTCTCGACATCGGTGCTGTCTGCACCTGACGCATCTTCTGCCCATATACTTAAATGTGTCCAAAAACACTTTCCGTCGAATGGCATTTACGGCTGCATCCATTCATTTTTAGCTAAGGCTAAGTCGAAATTGTGTAGAGTAGTAGTGGAATCACAGGTCGATAACCTAAAAGTGGTCATATTCCCTACCTAACATCTTTTTATCCTCTCACGAACAAGCATACTGCCCAGTGATCCCAGTGGTGACTGAGCAGAGCATCTCCCAAAATTCTTCATGGGTAAGATAGAATAGATTAAGGACTCCATCCCCTCACTGCAGTATCTGCCGCACTGCATTCCCATATCGCCTGGCTCTTTTTTCCTCCTTCGTGTCGCTCTTTGATGAACTCATTGCTAAATTTCATCTACCAAGTTGCTAGTCATCTAGACCCTGTTTCGGCTTAGTTCTCCTTAGCGAGTGTATACACCTGTTGCCGACTACAATAACATGCATTGTAATTGTTTTGTCTCTAGTTACCAGTCAAGTTCTTTCTCCTCTGAAAGCACTTATAGCCAGACGACTCATTAAAAAGCCTACCCTAGATCTTGGGAATTCAAGTAACTTCTACTCAGTCATTCTTCTGCCATTGTTATTCAAGACACGTGTTTGCCCAGCAGCTCGGCGATTACTTCGGTTAATTAAATCTTGCTAGGAGGTTTCAATCAGGATTTAGAGCAAACCATTCCACAGAAACTGCTCTCCTAAAAAATGTACTATGATCTTAACAATTCTGATAAGAGTAGAGCCTCACTGGTAGTTCTCCTAGATCTCTCAGCAACATTTGATATTATTGACACCAGATCGTTCTGTGGTGCATATCGACACACCTATGTATCACTGCTACCGTGCTAAACTGGGTTAGGTCCTACCTCAGTGAGGGTGTCAAGAGTTTTGATTTAAATGGCTGTCGATCATCTGGAGACCTGATAACGTATGGAGGGATCAGTCTTAAAGCCCCCCCATCTTTTTACTATCTTTTCTCTCCCTCTGGCCAATGTCATTGCAAAATAAAATACAATATTATGTTTCATTTCTACGATGATGACACTCAGTCCTACCTATCCTTTGACCTATCATTCTCAGTTTTGCTCCACATCCAACTCAATCGATTCCCTTGCAGTCTGCATAGACGACATTTGCACCTGTATGGCCACTAACGTCCTGAAGCTTCACTGGCTCTCCATTAAGCAGCAAATTGATCGGGATTGTGTTGCTCACGTTTAGGTCCCTTCATTCTCTTGCTTCGACCATCTTATCCAAACTACTTGGCAGTCAGGCTTTGCATCGTGCTACCTGCTCTTTGGACTCAAGTCGTTTAAGCTGTACCTGTAGCCAAGCTCAAATCCTTTGGAGACCGTGCCTTTAGTTCGTATGCTTCCAAAGCCTGGAACTCACTCCCAACTTGCATCAGAACATCCCCTGACTTGACATTTAGAAAGAAGCTGGAAGTGCATCTGTTCCTCGCTGCATTTGCTTGATCCGTGTGAATTGTCCTTCAGATGCTTATGCGAGCCTACTGTTGTGCATGTTATTGAAGAAGTGCTTCAAAATGCAGCAAAGGTGAAGTGCCTAGAAAGAGATCTAGTTCTCTTGGGGTACAATGCAAAAATATTTTTATTGTTATAAGCCTGCCGATGATTAGACCAACCTAATAGCTATGGGCTAGCCTGCTGTCATTCTCATGTTGGAAGACCTCACTGTCAATATTGGTGCATAACCACCACTCCAGTGACAACTACTCATAATTTCGGTCTGCTATTCCAACACGACTCGTTATTAGATGACCCCATTGCCTGAACTGTCAAGTGGGCCTATTTTCGGCTGAGGAACGTTGCCAAATCAGGGCCTGCTTAGAAAAAATAGTTCATGCATTTGTGACATCGAGTCTAGATTACTGCAATTCCTTTTATACAGAACTCCTGCCCAGCACCCTCAATCGTTTGCAATCGATGCAAAGCTCTGCAGCTTGTCTGGTCTGTCGTCACTGTTATAGCTGCCACATCACACCATTACTCTCTGCAGCTTCTCTGACTATGTCAAGCATCGAATCAACTTCCAAGATTCTCTGTCTAGTGTACAAGACGGTTTGCTAGCTTGCACCACCCTAGCTCTCTCCAGCTAACCCAGCTTGTTGCTCCTCCAGTGTGCTGCCTCACCTTCTGCTCCTCGACTTAAACTTCCACAGTTGCTCCTCGACTTCTCACTGTTCCTCGCACTAAGTCGATATCATTTGGTGATTGGGCCTTCTGGTTTCTTTTGCCTCCTGCAATAACTTTGCATCGTGTAAGTCTTGTCTCTCACCTTTTCCTTCGCATCAATGAACTAGTCTTTTTTGTTACTGTTTACTTCTCATGCTTACCTGTGCTTACCATGTTTACCCATTATTTAGTGCATAGTCCTAATATGTGGCCCAGAGTGTCTTCGTGTTGCAAGTATTCTTACACGGTCACCAAAGGATTTGCGGTTAGTTAGTACTACAGCTAAACAAAGAGTCCAAAGAGCAGGCGATGCTATGTGAAGCCTGATTATGAAGTATTTTGGATAGATAGGTCGGAGCTAGAAAAAGCTGGGACGTAGAAGTGAATGGCAGAATCCAGAAGTCGATATCCTGCTTGATGGGGCTCCAGTGCAAGTCAGTGAGAAGCGAAGTGGTGTGGCTGTTGTGGCGTTTGCGACAGACAACCTTAGCTGCAGCATTTTGCACCAACTATAAGCATCTTATTGCACATGCAAGAAGACCTAGGATTCGTACGTACAGAAGTCAATACGCAATGTTACAAATGAATGGACCTGCTAGGCTGGCATCCTTGGCTAAGCAGGTCCGAAATTGTCCTGTGGTACTGAAAGTAAGCAGACTTGACTATGGAGCCGATGTGGTCATCTAGTAGCAGTCGCATCGGGACAGGACATCCACATTTCCTTTACACGATTTAGGAGGTACACTGGCAGAGCTTTTTTTGAGGGTAATGCTTTCTAATGTCTGTGTATTTCGATGTTTGGCCATAGCTGTGAAGTTGGTTTTATCGTAATTCAATTTGAGAAAGTTAGTTGCTTGCGATAGAAAATTTCAGCAATACTTGCCACAGGGGAGCTAAGAGAGTTTAGTTAAGAGACTTACTGGAAAGCAGGGAAGGATCAAAGTGCAAGGGTGTGTGTCATCTGAATATAAAGGGAAAAGGCTTAGGTGTGCTTGGCGACTGTGCCGCGAGAGAAATCCATCTGAACAAGGAGCTGGACTCTGCTTGACGATAAAACAAAACTGCTCATTGGACACCCCAAGCATATGGCTAAACTAGAAGATTTTGCTCTTCTGATAGGTGGTGCTCTTGTGCGACCCTAAGCGTGTGCTCAGAATTTAGTTGTCGCCTTTGACAACTACCTAAATTTTGAAAGTTTCATTAAGAAGAATGCTTTCACAGCTAGCCATCACGTCTGATCCCTAAGATTAGCTACTGTCTACCACGTTGGCTTGCAAAACATTTAAATAGCTCCCTAGTTATGTCTCGGCTAGATTATTGCAATTCCATTTTGTCTGGGCTACCAAAAAAAGCCACTAGGCCACTGAAGCTAGTGATAAATATAGCTGCAAGACTAGTGGAAAAATCCCAGAGATTTGACTGTGTCTCCTTTCCTGAATGAGCTTCGATGGCTTCCGTTTGCTTGGTCAACGGATTCAGAGTTAAGTTCTTGCACTAACCCACAATGCCTGCCACGGCTTGGCTTTTTTTATACCTAGCTGAACGGCTCTATCAGTTTCTGCCTCCTCGTGCCCCCAGGTCCTGTATGGACAATAAATTAGCTTTTCTGTTCCTTTGCTTAAAGACCGTTGGCGACAGAAGCTTTTGCTCCGCATGTCCTAGACTGTGAAACTCACTTTCACAATTCTTATGCAACGACAACAACTCTATACTTTCCTGCTGCCGACTATGGCACATCCTTTCCAGCCGTGCTGAGCTGCTACTTTCCATGCATTCCTACTCACTACATCAACTGCCTTCCTGACTCAGCTATTTGCATGCTTACCCTATGCATGTCACCTCCAACCATGTTATGCTTGTTGACATTGATCGATCCTGCTTCCTTTGCAGCAAATGTAAAGTGCATAGAAAGAGATTAAGTTCTTTGATGGTGCTATGCAAGTGTATTTTTATTTATATTATTATGTATCTCACTGTGTCTCTTTTGTGGCATGGCTATGCATAGCATTAGACCTTTCAGAAGCCTCCGATCGATCTGCTTTGAGATCCCCTCATGTTGTCTTACCCATGCGCTTGTTCTCACCAATATATATATATATGATTCATGGATCTTCTTATTTCAATGTGCTATAGGCACAGCATTGCCGGTGACTCCCCGTCAGGCAAAAAAGAAGCCATCGGCCCTACATGATGATCCCGAGCTGGATGGTGCTGCTCTTGCACCATCAAGCTCAAAGTCGGTACAAAAGAAATCCTTCAAGAAGGTACTAACTATTCATATCCCTTGGGTCGGTGGCATTTCAGTGGTCTGTGCTAAAGCGCTAAGCAGTCCATGAGTTATAGATGGTTATAATAGTGTGCGTTAACATTCTGATTCTCTAAGTATTGTGGAACGAGCATCAATGGGTGTGGCACTTACATTGTTTGACATCTATCTGTTCCCACAGTACCATGAGCTGTTTTTGCCATAATTTTCCATTTGTGGTTATATGTTCTTTAGTGGTTCTACATATTTCACTCATGTGCAGCATTAAAACAAAGTGAGCCGAAAAGGAAATGCCTAATGTTTAGCTTGAAGCCGAAGTAAATCTACATGCAGACCTTTCATGCCCTATGCTGTTATAGGTTGGCAATGCACTTTAGACATTCCTGCTTTGTGCATGATCATGTAGCTATGCTCCACAAATATCCTTGTCGCTTACCCGTGTCCTTGACCAGGGTTTAGTTGCTGCTGCTCTATCTGTTTTGAAGATACTGCAGTGACCTCGTGGAAATCGGTGTGTAGACATCCGATTGGTGTGATGTTTACTGCCGCCTGATCGCGACCCTTTAAAGGGTCATTGAGATGCTTGCACTCGACATAGAGTCGGGCCTAATCTTGCTGTTTAGGTGCTCTACAGCTCTTACAATAATATAGTAATAATAACGATGGTAAAAAAAATATATAATTCATTTATATAGCGTCCCAAGAGAACTTAATCTCTATTTAGGCGCTTCACATATGCCTCGGGGGCTCGAGCCCACGACCTCGGTCAGACCTTGGTCGGGGCGAGCACCTTAACCGCTAGACCAAACCGGCTCGGCGGTAGGTGATGACAGTGATAACAAGTCGTTTGTACTGCCCCCTATGAGAACTAAATCCCTAACCAGGCGTTTTTGCACACGTGGACAAAAAAAGTATTCACTGATGTGAAAGGAAAGCTGACAAGAACAGTTGGGTTTTTAGCTGAGACTTAAATATGCAAAGTCATTGCAACTAGTGACCTCAGCTGGAAGCACGTGCCATACTGTCGGTATGTATGAGTGGTAGGCTCGATACCAAGCGATTTTAACTTATTGTGAGGGATGGCACAAAGACTAGACGCTGAGGAGTGGGTTATGCGAGAGCGTAGTGGATGAGCAATGAGGTCGTATAGATAGGCTGGTGCAAGCAAGTTAAGCAGCCTGCTAAGCAAGACGGGGTTCCTGAAATCGATTCGATGCTTGATAAGGGGGTCAGTAAAGCTCAGAAAGTAGTCGTGTGATCTGGCAGCTGTGCCATTGCCGACAGACCGGACGAGCTGCTGAGTTTTGCGCCGGTTGCAGAACTTTATTGGCCGGGAGTCTCTAATAAGGGCCATTGCAATAATCTAGATGGGATGTCACACATACGTGTGAAATAATTAAGCTGTCGTGCTCTTCTAAGGCAGGCCCTGATTTTGGAAATGTTGCTTAGCTGAAAGTCGGCCGACTTTACTTTAGGGATGTGCTCATCCAATGATAAGTCGTTTTTGTAAAGCACATCCAGATTACGTGCAGACCTCACTGAAGTTATTCATACAACCCATATCGGCTAGTCCGGCCAAGATGGCTTACCTAGCTCAGTGGTCGGTCTTTAATGCTGTACAGTCCTGAAGCTTTGGCCCTTCAGCTGGTACCCACTTCCCTGAACCCTGTGTGACCTTCATCTCGTGGGTGCTTCATTCCCAACCTTGCAATTGAATCCAGCCAATGGCAGCTTGCTAGCTAACTTTTCAATCCTAACAACGCCCAAACCTTTCCTAAGAAGCCAAGATGGATCACGTCTGTGTTATAGTTAATTGTCGACTAATTTCTTTGCGTAGCTGAGTTCTGACTTTCTTGGTTGATCTTCTGTGGCCCAACTGCCCAGATTCAGCTAGTAACATAACTTTTCTCAGCCTCATCTGACTCTGTCTCTTAGACTATCACACGGTATACGATAGCTGTTGTTACCTTTCACTTAACTGTAAATGTCGAGAAAATATTGCGAGGATTGGTTCAACAATTAAATAACTGCTTAGGGTAATTTTCAAAAGACAGACATGTTATAAATGAGATCTGAGTTTTTGACGATTTTCACATTGAATAAAGCAAAAAAATGATTAGGTAAGTCATGTCTAACCCGGAAGTAAACCAGAAGCAACATATCTAGAAATAAAAAAATTACCAATCTCGGCATTGTATACGACTTGTGTCCCAACTTAGTACGTCGATGTACTTGTCTGCTACTTATTGTGCTTGTCTTGTGTACTTGTCTGCAGCTTGTTGAGGTGCATGCTTGTGACTTTAAACAGCTTTATTTACAATGTATCTTTGTGACTTTAATCCGTAACTCGGCCAATACTTAACGGATCAACATGATATTTGAAATGTGTGAGCTCAGCTCTGCTCACACATAGCTGCAGTAGTTGATTTCTGACTTCGTTTTTATAGGTATTGCTATACATTTCCTTGACTTCTGACAATATAGCTCCATGACGTGTGGGCAGCTTTTAATCTTTCATGCTGGCACTGCAATGCTAGCCATTCGTCTCGTCCAGTCACCTTGTTCACTACTGCTGTTGTTGGCCTCTGCTTCTGTCATATTCTCATATTTCGCTTTTTTTTATTCTCATATTTAGCTTTGTTATCCCTCAGAGCTCTAGAAATTGTTTACCCCAGATTGTGGAATCACTCCCTGTTATCCTGAAACAGACTTTTGGCTCCAAATTTGTTAAAAATTATTCGAAGACAGCTTAGTGTGGCATGCCGTATAGAGTCACTGATGTACCCACCATTTTAACCCGCTTCGCTCTGAATTTGCATGTGCGCATACATACATACATACATACATACATACATACATACATACATACATACATACATGTAACTCGTAGTTGCTCGGTTGTTAGCTCGAACACGCTGCCTGTCAGCACAGCGTTGTGAAGCAGCCGAAAGGTTTGCACGCTGACACCAGTCATGTCCTGCATCCTCATTGTTGCTTGTGGATTGCATGCATTCCCTCCTTGGTTCGCTCAGGAACAGGAGATCGACTTCGACGATGACGATCCGTTGGCGAGCCTCGGTCTGGACGACGACGACGATGGCAGCAGCCGCCGGCGTGCTAGCAAGGGCTTCGGCTCTTCTGCTGGAGAGGAGGTGGAGAGCTCGCGCCCGGCCTCGTCGTTCATGGACTCGCTGCTCGGCCGCCCGTCGTCGGCCGAGAAGCCGGGGCAGAAGAAGGAGTCGGTCCTCGAGCGAAAGAACTCGACGGGCGGCAGCGGCGGCGCTTCGGCCACCTCCGCCGGAAGGGGCATCCTCAGCGCACCAGCTGCCGAGCCGAAGCACGTCAGAGAGCGCGCTCGCGACACCTCGCCCTCCAGCTCTCCACCCGGCGGCGGCGGGGGCGACGATGACGACGACTTTGGCTTCGGAGCGTACATGCCTAGTGCTGCCTCCACCATGGGATCGAGGCCGGCCAGCCAGCGATCGGTCCGGTAGGCAATCGAGGGCACGGCCGTCGCGACGCCCGATGCTGCCTGCCGCCCTTGCACGAGCGCCGGTGCCACGCGAGCGTGGCGCCTGGCGCGACGACGGGCAGCATCTGGCGCTTTTGGCAGCTTCGAGGACGAGGAAGAGAGGTCCGACGACCGGGTCGGCAAGCGCCAGTCGCAAGGCTTGTCGCTCACGATCGGAGGCAGCGCCACCGACGACTGGCTGGCGGCACCGAGCAGCGGCCGGAAGCCGCGGCAGCAACGTCCGCTCGGCCTCGCGGCCACCATGGGCAGCTCCGCTACCGATGCATCCGACGACTGGCTGCTGCTTGCTTCGAGCAAGAGAGACGACGACGACAACGACGGAGAGCCTTCGAGGTCGGCTGCCACGACGACCACGCGCAAGCCGCCCGTGCCGACGGCCTCGAAGGCCAAGGCCTCCGGCAGCAGCGACGCCCGACAGTCGAACGTGGCGCTAGCAAAGCAGGACGCGAGCAAGCCGACCCTCGCCGCCGACGGCGGCTCGGAACCGTCTGCAGGCGACAGAGCTGCAAGTTCGCCGACAGTGAGGCGGCCTTCCCTCGACGGTTTCGCGCAGCAGCTTGCAAGTCCGACTTCCGGCGGCCGAAAAGCCTCGCTAACGCTGGATGGCGATGTCTTTGCTGCCGCCACTTCGGCTGCCGTCGCTCGACAAGACGGTCGGTCGATGGCGGCGGCGGCTGCTGATGGAGAGCTCACGGCTAAGCCATTCAGCCCAGCCACGGCTTCGGCAACAGCTGCCGGCAGTGACGTCGAAGGCGACGACTGGCTCGGCATTAAACCGCGCCAAGGCACCGCGACCGGCCGGAAGCAGCAGCAGAGCGAGGCCGACGCCGACGACGACTGGCTGAGTGCCACATTCAGCAGCCGCCTCCGTGGCAGCTCGGCCGGCAGCGGGAGCCTCGTGGCTGACGAGCCGCCAGTGGCAAGTAGCGGTGCCAAGGCCCCGGCCTCTGCTGCTCGCCCAGCTGCCACTGAAGCTGCACTAAAGCCAGAGGTTGGTGGTGACTGGCTGGGCTTGGCTTCACAAAGTGCGACTGAAGCTTCCGTTCAGAGCATGAGGCAGCCTCGAAGGTACGCTGTAGCGGGTGTGTTGCGCCACCGTCGACAGTAGGCAGTCCGGGCTACCTGCTTTATTAGCGTGTAGCTTGTTAGGGAAGTCTCGTCGCAAATAGGCCAGGTGTGTGCTTGAATGGAAAAGTAGCCGTGTGTGTAACACCCAAAAGTATCCTGGAAGGCTCCAAAAAACCTTAGCATTCTCAGAAAGCAGCATGTGTAAATCTGTTGTCGAGCGTATGTTTTGCTTTTGCGAGAATGATGTCCATAAAAGCTTTCTTTTGCTGGACTTGTTTTTAATGGCATGTTAGTCATATAGTAGTACTTGAGCATGACAGATGGAACTGTACTTTCTGTTCACATGATTTCTTTTCACTTTTCTTGTGCCTCTCTGATGTGTAGAGCCACTTGGCAGTCGGCCTTGTAATAGTAGTGAACACATCTGGCTCCTTATTCTTAGATCCAAGCAGTCTGATGAAGGCGTGATGAATGCTGGAGGGCTGGCAGATGGTGAGAACACACTACCAAGTAGGACGAATCCTGTAGCTACAGCACGTGGCACATCTCGAATCGCCAATTCTGCAGCAGCAGAGCAGCAGCCTCTGCCCAATTTGCTCTCCGCAAGTGCTCCGCTGGGTAAGATTGAATTGAATTGCTCGTGCTACAGCCTGGTTTACCCTGTGCTTTAATAGATACCTGACGTCATTGCTCGGATAACACTGCTTGCATGCGTGGTCGACTGCTGCCACGCGACCTTAATTCTAAAAGTTCCTGCCTGAGTGAACGCATTACCCTAACTTTGCTATTTACTAGAGTTGGTGCTTTTTGCCTCAGTTTCCTTCCACATAGTCACCCAAAAGTATACGGAGCCTAAGGCCATGCTGTCTTGTTTATGTTTACTATAAAGAACTTCGCCTGGATTCGGCTAGCGCCCTGAAGCCCGGACCAACAGTTCTTAGCCAGCAGCCGGTTAGAATCGACGGCATACAAAAGCTTGGGCAGCAGCTACCGAGCAGAGAGCAGCAGGAACTGGATGCCCTTTTGCAGCAGCAGCAGGTGAGAATGTTAGCTATGCTAGCTAACAGTCTAAATCTGATTTGACTTCGGATACTTGTTTGTGGTTTTACTTTCAGAAGCCCAAAGTTCCTGGTGGGAATACTGGTACCAAAATGTGATCGACTCGCTTGGACTACATTTATGTCACTCCCACTCTTTATAATTCATTTACTCTCCGAGTAGATTCTTCTAGTTGTGCATTGTGCACCTAATGCAGTCATGAGGCAGGACCAGAATAGATAGCCTCGGCTAGTCTACCCACCGTCAGTGACTGTGGCCTGATCACTTATGGTAGTGTTAAGGAGCTGCAACCCAAATTGGATTTATTGCTTTCATTGTTATTTTTATATGCTTGGATTGATCGTTGGTGGAGGAGGCATTAGATATTACAAAGATGCAATTGGATTTGCTCTACTTCTAGCCGATCTCTGTTGAGCTGTATGGTGTGGATTCTGAAGAAATGTTGAACCCTTGCGAGTTGATTGGAGAGCCGGTTGTTGTAGCACTTGTTTTTGCAAACTTACATTGACTGTATTATAAGAGAAGACTGAAAATATCATATCGACTGTACGAGTCGTTTTCAGTCATGGATACATGACTGCAGTCCGACCTGTACTGCTTGCTGTTGTAGCAGTGTAGACGGCCATGACCTGTCTTCAATGCTCCGGGGTTTGCTCCTTACCGATCGAATGGCATCCCAACTTATCTGTCAGTCTCTTGGTGTAAAACAATTCGGAAGCTTGAGCGTATGGTGCTTTGTAATTAGTCTTAAATGACCCGAGTGCATGGATCGTGGCTCGGCTCCTGGACTGTCTGCTGTGTGTTAGTTTGGCTGAGACCGGTATTGATGCCGATGTGGGTGATTTGCATGTTTATGGGTGTGCGTAGTGAAGTTGTGCCATATGTACGATCGCTTGGGAGTGTCAGAGGGATTTTAACGTCTACTCACATCTTGAAACCTATGTCCCTGATTGTCTGTCATTCAGCAGCCCTACTACCTGAAACTGTCTGCATAAAAATGAACGTTGCTAAAGATTGTGTTTATGGACATGACTATCTGCTGTTCAAGTCGCTGCAGTAAGTAGTGCTTCTGCTTTGAGATGCAAGCTTCAACTGCCACTTCCTTATGAAGTGGCTTTGGTGGGTTGAGGTTAAAGTATGTTTAATGGTTCCTCTTAGATCGTGAGCATGTGTGTTAATGTTTGCCCGGGTAAATGTGTGCGCATGCATGCGTCCTTATGTACACGTGTACCCTTGTCTAGACCTATGCATACTCTTGAGAGTTCGAATCGCTTACCGCTTTGTTGGGGCGTCCCATACCTGCATTTCTGCTGTCTCACTGTGCTGAAACATACGGAACTAATGGTTTGCTGCATCTTGAGCGACGAGCCGAGCACCAACAGTCATCCATTGCCACGCCTGCTGTTGGTTTTGCATCGGCTGGTATCGATGGCTTTCGCCACGCTCTTCTTGCCCGTGTCTGTGCAAGCCACCTTGCACGACGCACTTGCTTTTGCGATGTCTGCCGCACCCGCTCGCGCAGGTGGAGCTGCAGGACCAGCTGAAACTGCAGCAGGAGCAGGGCCTGGCTGCGCTGCGTCGCCAGCAGGAGCTGGCAGACCTACGGCAACGGCAGCATGAGCGTGTCCAGCAGCAGCTCATCGAGCATCAGCGACGTATGCAGGAGGGTGTGCTTCTCGTTCAGCAACAGCTGCAGGTCTGCTCCCTCGTGGCTCAGTGCTCCTAGAAAACTGCGCCTAGAAAGAGATTTGAGTTTTTCTGAGGGCGCTGTATCAAGTGTATTGTTATTGTTATTATTATTATCATTGTTATTGCCTCCACCGCGAGTGCCCACCTTCGCATATATCTCATAGGCGGCATGCAGGCGATGCCCCCTCGTCTTGTGTCTCAGCATTTGCAGCTTCGTAAAGGCCTTTGTCTGCCTAGGCCGCCTTCGATGGGTCGAGCATGCTCTTACCGCCGAACATCACTACGCATGTGCAGAATGACATGGCTCTGAAGCAGGTCGAGCTCGAAGGCAAAGTGAGTCGGTTCACATGCAGATTGTTCTTATTTTTCTGGTAGTTACTCTGCACACCGTAGTCTGCTTCTTCTTTGCCCTTTGGCATGGCTGCACTTGTGAAGTGGCCTGGTGTTCTCAAGCACGACGATGTCTTGCCTACAATGACATCTTGGGCAAAGTGAGTAGCTATAGTGGTGCTGCAAGAACATAGTTGGCTTACTTGGCAGTTGTACGTGCCTGTCCTACCCCTGTTATACGTCGCAGTCTTGCCTTTAGAGCAGCTAGTCGTTAGGTGGATCAGGGACCAATGCAGTTAGTGCATCTACTGTGTGCACAGATGTCAAATCGCAAAGCCAATTATGTGCACCGCCAAGGTACCATCCGCGCACAGCATTGTGACTGAAGCTCGTGTCATAATTGAAGGGGAAAATACCTAGCTGGGCTTTCACCTGGATTTGAGTAGCACTCGATGCAATAATCCTAGTGCAAAAAAGAATGAAGAGCATGTTTAATGCTCTTTGGGAGTCAACCCTGCGACCTCTGACAGGCAAGAACCCTACCAACTCGCCCGTTTTGACCGACTGGTGTCACTGCAGTCAGCCACTTTGACGTCTACTGAAATGAGTTCTCACGTCTTCTCTTCTGATGCTTCGTTGCAGGCTCGCTAGTCTCAAGTGAACGTATAGTTAAAAGTACAAAATCAGCTTGCTTTGCGAAATTGCAACAGTATCATTGGCATGAGCCAGAAGAGGTAAAGAATCAATTTTTGCGAGTGAACATCGGTTATCTTTCTGTTCTACAAAAAATGCTTGTGTAAGTCCCTCCGAGTTAATGGCCACTAATCTTGGAATGTTGTTGTGGATTCCGAATAAATAACGTTGTTTACCATCGGAAGCTAAAGTCTGTTTTTCAAGCACGGATGTTATGCTAGCATCACACAGTCGACGCCAGATTTCATGGTTCTCCCGGCAGTAAATGACAAGTTTATTTCAATATAGCTCTCTGTGTGGCGTAGGAATACAGAGAGGTCACTTGTTAAAGCAACCACGGATCTGTTTCTGTGATGCTTGACAGAACTGGGACCATTGGACATGGTTCTTGTGATCGGCGTGACATTTTGTCCTAGCACCTAGTCGTGTAAGGCCAGCAATGCTGCTTGAGAATCGGTCATCGGCTGCAATATTGTATTATGCCAGTCGCTTTTTACTGTGCAGGAGTCATGCCATCTCCGTGTGTGTGCGCTTTTGTGTGCATGCTCTCGAACTCACCCTGTCTTCCTCCCTCCCTCCAACCGGATTGCTCATCTAATCTCACAGTCTGTGCCACCACACTTCCTATCACGGTCGCCCTTGCTCTGTCCTCTTCAGGTTGCCTGTCTGTTACTGTAGATACGTAAATTGGAGATGGAAAAAGACCATCTGCAAGGTTTGATTGAAAGCACAAAGCTCCGGCATCTGGAGGAAATTTCCGCATTAGAAACTTCTTACAAAGGCCGTCAACAGCTGGCTGATGAAACTTTTCAACGCAGAGAAGCCAGGTCCTGCCGCTTGTGATGGCAGAGTATTGTTTGTTGCTTATTTATAGCTTATTGGCCGCATGCCTTTGGTCATTAATTGGTGTTTCATATTCATTTACCTTAAATTGCAATGACTGAGCAGGCTTAAGGAAGAAAACCAAGCCTTGGCACAGCAGAATATGTCTCGGATAAAGCAAGTGGAGGAAGAGAAGGCCACGCAGTTGGCTCTGCACTACAGGCGCCTCGAGGAGAATGAGCGTGAAAAAACAGCAGAAATCGAGCGGATGCGCGAGCAGCACAGGCTTGCTCTGGAGCGACTTCGCAGCGATCACGTGGATGCCTTGGACAGATTGAAAAAGGCAAAAGACGCCGAGATTGAAGCATTGTCAAATGCTCACTCGCGTACCAAGTGAGCTTTCTTCTTTGTTTACAAGTGATGAAGTGAAGTGCAGCGATATATTGGTGCTGTTGCTCGTTGTCTGACGAGCTGGTCTGTCGATTGCAGCTCCTTCCAGTACCTTGTCGATCAGATGAAGCATAATGCATCAGATTTGACGAGCCTGCAGCATCGATTGGAGTCGCAGCATTCAAATCTGCTTGACGAGAGGGAGCTAGCAGCCCGAACAAGGGATGAGCAGCTAAAAGGTGTGTGGCTAAAAGGTTTTTTTTTAATTCGGCTGTGTAAGTGTTTGACACCCGTCTCCAGAGCTTGGTCTTAAACATGCTGCTAACTTGTCATGGGTTCTCATTCCCCAATCCTCATCCAATGGATGGTATTGCCAGATGCTTAGATCATGTCGAGTGCCTTTTTTATCGTATGTAACCGCAAGCCTTTACCTGTACCTCGATCGTGCTCTTCACAAAGTTGAGTTCAAGGCGGACGCGTGCCTGTGCACAGTGCTGCAGGAGCGCCTACTGATGCAGCAGGAAGACAACGACAAGGAACGGACCCGGCTGCAGGAGCTCATCGTCAAAATGGAGATTCAGCTCAGGGAGCAGGGCCGGCAGCTTCAGGAGGTGGGTGGTACAAAGCGTGATAAAAGCTCTGTGCTTCGTTGGTTAACCTCTCACCTGCTCGGGTCCACTCTAATGACCACCTAATGTAGCCAGTGCAGAATGCGAATCACAACTCCCTCAACTTTGCATAGCGTCGCATTACAGGAACAGTGGAAGCTGTCGCAGGAGAAAAGCAAGCTAGCTGCTCTGCAGACGAGCCTTGAAGAGGAGAAGCGCATCGTGACAGATGAACTATCCCGAGAGCGTAATGAGCTTCGGCGAGCAAAAGTATGTGACACTGAAGCTTCTCCACTTTGTTTGCTCCCTCACTTGCTGTCACGGCTGTTGTGCTATCAGTTGCTTTTGACGTTTGGATCGACATGTGTGTTTGCAGTGTCGCCAGCTTTTTTTTTCATACGGCCTGAGATGGCCAATCATCAAGCTTTTTTGCACAGTTGCTAAGGTAGTTATAAATAAATGTCGGTATTATCTGTAGACAATTAATGTTTGGTCAAAGGTAACTGCTGGTGCCCAAAATAAATCTGGCATCTTATTTTCTGACCATGTTGGGCATTTTTGCACGACCACAGTCACCTTGAGGGAGCCTGGCAACGTTGATCCAGAATTCATAGCTCTCGTTGAGGGCTTAGTTCAGAAGCCAAACGATTAGGCTGACACGAGCAAGATTGGTCTATCTCTTGGCATAGTCCTAAAGGAAATGTCCAACGTTGGCATATTTTTTCATTAGTCATATGGTGCTGTTGCAAGAGCACGTGGCTGAAGTCTCGGTGTTTACACTATTGCCATGTGATTTGAATCTGCCCGTGTTCACGTATGCATTGTGCATGTTCTAGGGTGATATTGCATGTTAACTAGAGTCGAACTTTAGTGACTGCCACTGTGCTTGCCTATTTAAAATCCTTATTACCCCAAAGTGGCCTCGGTCGATCTATAGGTGGTGGGGGTCTCAGGACAAACATAATACTAGTGACCACCTATGGACATCGTGAGAAGTGCTGTTAAATGTATTTTCTTTATAAAAGCCTGAGCACGTTTGTATGCATTCGTGTCACTTGTCACATGGGTGCTAAAAGCCTTCTGTGTCATTCAGACTGTAGAGCAGGAAACCATAGGCTTGGTCAAATGGTAGGCTAAAGTACTTACACAGTTTAAGTCGAGGGAAGGAAGGGGAGAGACAGAGAGAGGTGAGGCGGATACACTGGCGACATCTTTCAGCCACCTCATGTAGGGTGTAGTGATGCAAATATTTGTCATTCGTATAGGAGAACCTGTTATCGGAGCAGAAGCAAATCCTCTCTCAGCTTTACGAGGAACGACGTATCCTGGCCGAAGAGAGATCGCATTTCGATGCATCGCAGCGCATGCTGTTGGAACGGGAACATCGTGACACTCTTAGGCATTCTCAGGTTTGTCGTTGCTACAGGCTAACATCGTTTTGATTGTATGTCACTATCGGCGGTAGTCCTTAAAGAGTTAACGTTCGAAAAAAGGGTTCTGCCGAATATGAAGGCCTCATGAAAACGGTGTCTGAGGAAAGTGCAAAGCTTGCCAGACGCTCTCAGGATATGGCTAAAGAGGAAGAGCGTCTTTCAAGTGAACGTGCTCGGTTGGAGCTGGATAAGGCTCGCGTGCTAAAAGAAAAGGAGACGCTGGCCGAGCTCGCACACCGCCTCAGAGAAAGATCCAGCGAAGTGGAGCAGATGTGTCAGGTAAGCAGAATCTCTGGTCTCTGTGTCGAGGCTTGTACCTGGCTCTCGGCAGGCGATACTGTGTTATTTCCGGGCACTCCCAGTGCATTGATGCTGTAATGCGCATCGCTAGATTACTTGCCCACCAGGAGCAGTTAAGGACATTATTGATCGTCGACATCAACATTTCTTATTGGCATATGTGATTCCACAATGTTCTTATCAACTTGTCTGATGATTGGTATGACCTACAATAGTCCTCTTGTGCCAGTCAAGTAGTCACACGTTGTAGCTTAAGATTTTGCAATATCGTCAGCTTACTGTGCTCGGAGCTGTGCTTGTACCATTTGCTGACTCTTGGGTCTGTGTGTGCATGTGCACGCACGCGCGCACACACATGTTGTGCCTAAAGTTGCCTTAATTCAAGCTACAGCCATTCATTAGTAGCATGGAAGGCATGGTTTTGTTCAGTGCGAGCTGATTAAGGGTGCTTTTTGTTTTGGTTCACGGCTTGGCTTACACTCAAAACTATCCTGTAGTATAAAGTGCATCTAACTTGGCCATAGGGGGTTCCAACTAGGATAAGCCCCACTCAGACCAGTCGAGAATAGTGAGTTATGCCATAGTTGGAGTTTGTCAAGGAAAAAATTGGACCGTGTAAATCCAGCTTTCCTAACCAGATGTAAAATTCAGCAGCTCGTCTGGTCTGTCGTCGATGGCATAGCTGACACATCGCACTACTTTTGTCTGAGCTTCGCTGGATCACTATCAAACATCGAATCTACTTCAAGATCCTCACTCTGGCCTACAGTTCCCTTCACTCACTTGCACCGGCCTACCTCTGTGACGTTACTCCTCCTATATGACTTATCTGACGTGACACCTTACTGTGCTCTCACACTAGCAGCTCCTCGGCTTCCAGTCGTCTCGTTATCTGTTCCATCCCTCGTACTGAATTGAAATCTTTTGGTGATCGGGCCTTCAGTTCGAATGTACCGAATGTCTGGAACTTATTTAGTTCGTGCGTACTTATTTCTTCTCTGTTAGCGAGTTGTAAACTGCCTGGATAGAGATTTGGTTCTCTTAGGGCTCTATGCAAACAACTATTATAAAATGCCAAACTTCATCCAGTAGATCTTTGGCATTGTTATGCATGAAAATATGTGCATGCATGTTATGCCACCTTAATGCAAACCACTTTCAAAATCTGCAGCTACTGGGGTCGTCAGCCAGTAAGTGCAGTCTCTGCAGCAGCAGCTTTCTGCGTTAGCACTTGACTGTGTCATCAGCACCACCCCCCCCCCCCCCCCCCCCCCCGTCGAACGGCTGAGCGTGCGTTCTTGCTTCTGTGGACGGACTGCTGGCCGTACTGCTGTAAGCATCCAAGTAAGCCTGACCGACTGGCAGTTTTGGTGGGCCTTTTGCGGCCTGCAAAGTGTCATGGCCAGATGGCTGGGCCGGACATTAGGTCATTTCAGTTTATTTGTGGTGTGTTTGCCCTCCTCGGACCCATCCCTCTTCTCTGAAAGACCTGAGCGACCTGTCCTTCAGTCAGCCCTTCTCATGTGCCCTGCAAGGCCCTGCGGCATGGATGCCGTGTATCTGGCTCGGCAAGTTGTCGGGAGACCACAGGAACAGGGACCCCTGTCCTTGAGTGTTCAGCTCATGACCCCTTCGTTTTTGAACAGGTTGATGCTGCTTATTTGGCCCAATCCCAGTGACTGTTTACGTGTGTGATAGACATCCCAGCCTATTTATCAGGACAAATCCGTAGAGGGTCCTTGGTGTGTATCGCTGCATTTGCTTGGTTTTATTCAAAGAACAACGGTAACTTGCAGTAGAAAAGTAGCCTGCTGTGACTGATAATTTAACTTTGTCTATACGCAGATAGCCTGTTGAGTTAGGCTGTGATGTTAAAAGCCAAAACAAAAATATAGTCCCATTGGTGCATACATACGTGTTCGTCGGATAGACTTAGGCTAGCACTACAAAACGATGTCGTAGCTACATGCAAAGCGTTGCTGCCGTTCCAGGCTGCCATCGTTGCCAGGGATGATGGTTCGAGTGCTTTTGCTCGTGCACAGCACATTCAAGCAGGACACGAGCAACGCCTAGCCTCGATACAGACTCGTTTGCAAGACTTGTCTGCTAAGGAAAAGCAGCTAGCAGAGGTAAGCCTAAACAGAAGCATTGCTCCCACATTTTTCTTAGTGGCTAGCTTTTTTGTCATCCACGACGTCGGCATCTTTTGAAGGAGAAGATTGCGCTGGCTCATGAAAGGAATCGGGCCTCGACGAGCGATACTGCGACAAAATGTGCTGTTTGCCAAAGTCATATACAACTTAGCTCGCCTGCTCATGGTAAGTGACATAGTTATTAGGCTTGTGCATATTTGATAAATGAATGACTCGAGAGCATGGACTCGCATTGCGATAGTATACGCATAAGGAAGTTACTAACTGTAACATACTTTTTTTTGGTTCGTTAGCTCTACCTAAGGCATTCGGCCCACTTCAGGCATCCGATCGACGTGACCAGCTGACCGACCTTACTAATATTTCGGTTGTTCGATTTGGCTTGCAGGCTGAGTTGGTAAGCGTGCTGCACGCTGTCATCAGATTCGCGAGTCGTAGTGTTGTTGGTTTTACTAAAATGGTTACTGTTGTTCGTGCAGCCAATTTTACTTACTAAGCTGTTATGCTGCCATTTGTGCTTTAGGATCAAGACTATCTTGAAGACGAGAAGATGTACCTAGAGGCTCTGAAGCATGCGCCATATCACGCAACCCAGCAAGTGGCATGAATGCTGCTGAATCATGCAAAAAAGTTTGATTCTAGCTTTTGATCCCGGAAAGGAAGGATGCTTGCCCTGAATATTTTACTTACTGGCAATTGGAGCCGCTATTTATTATGATTATTCGTTTCGATTATGTCATTTGTGCATGTCAGTACGATCAGTGCTTTCATGACAACTAGTATTGTGATATTCCTGATACAATCAGTACTTTTAAGATATATGTAATCATGTGGCTTCTTCCATATCAGTTGTTTATTTACTGGGCTTTGTTTAACATTGAAACAAAATACTTTTTGACTTTTTTGTTCAGTTGCAAGTATTATATTTTATGTTTTCTAAATATTAGAAATTAGTCTTTTTGGTGTGTTAGTTTTACCCATCCTTTAGCTCTGCCAAGCTCTTCAATAAAGTGAACTTATGACTTATACTTTACTTCCCTATACTTTACTTCTGCAACAGCCTTGAGGAACTTTAAAGCACTCGGCTACTTATGAAGTGCTGTGCCAACATGAAAAAAAATTCTGATAGAAGATAGAATTCTTGAAATGTGCAGAAAAGGATACCCGTATGAAGTAAATCTCCTGAGCCTCCCCATTAACTGATTAGGGTCCAGCTACTTTTTATCTGTAAGCATCAGCAATTTCTTTTCTGACCAGATAAGATGTAACTGTAGCTGCTTGATCTGAACTCAATAAGTTGTGGGCTATGTGGCATCAGAAATGAGTTATGGATGACGATGTAAATCAGATGTGTCTGCTGGCCATTACACAACCACTATCTGGGCAGGCCTGATGCTATCACAGCCACTTAAGCACCTGACAGCTAAGTGTGCAACCTCTGTGCTTTAGGAGAAACGCGAAGAATTCTCTTGGCCTTTGTTCCCTTCACTCTACCTTACGTAAGAAGGACGTAGTAGCGCATTTGTATCACATATTGAAGTGATTAGGTAAGGCAATGTTTGCCATAAATACCATCAGCTTCAGCACGGAAATTCTCAATTACTGCACTCGTCTGTCTTGCTGGTCTCGCAGGCCAGATGCCCTCTTGCTGAGGGTTGGTATCATTTTCGATAAATGAGGTAGTCCGAGACTAGGTAGACTGAGTTGATTGACGTGACATTGAGAGACAAGCTGGCAGTGTCGTAGACAACAGTTTGGAGAGCAGAGAGGAGAGCACTGGCGATACTCATTTG
This sequence comes from Cristatella mucedo, assembly GCA_009760855.2. Classification (NCBI taxonomy): domain Eukaryota; kingdom Metazoa; phylum Bryozoa; class Phylactolaemata; family Cristatellidae; genus Cristatella; species Cristatella mucedo. Next base: position 2,427,752 of record WPIO01000010.1, on the reverse strand, counting down.
CATTGACGAGACCCAGCTCTTCCTGAGCCTGAGTGTTGCCTACTAGGCATTGTTGATATTGTCTTAATCTAATGACTGGTATAGGTTCTTTCGCGAATGACTGTGTCTGTCATCTCGAACGTCTGTGCTTGGGTATTTTACTTATAAAATAGCCCGATGCAGAGTTCCTATACGACCCCAGGATGTAGTTATTACTGGTGCTGTTCTCGCTATGCTGACACTGCCCCTTGTGTGGCACTAACGCACTGCAGTGTTAGAAACTAGGGCCATTGCTCATCAAAGCAATCAAATATTTGATGTATGTATGTGACATGTCTGTAGCACCACAAAGACTGCGTGGGTGTTACGGCAGGAGTTCTATGTATCGCACTCACAGCCTAAGCGGCTTTCGGTATGCATACGATAGCCAACAGCGATTGATGACTTGCGATGCAGGAAATGTATTTTAAATACTGCTTTGTGCTTGAATTTCGCTACTCAGGTCATGGGTTCAGAGTCCTGCAGCAAGCAATCTCTTGGCTCCTGTTACAAGCAGGTCTATAGTGGCTTACACTCTTCCGTGTGTGTGTGTGTGTGTGCGCGTGTGTTCGTGCGTGTGTGTGTGTGTGTGTGTGTGTGTGTGTGTGTGTGTGTGTGTCTCTGGGGTGGCTCACCGCCTCTTACAACTCATTGCATCAGACGCGGACGCCAGCGTATTGCCTCGTCAATAATTGAGGGTCTGTAGACAGTGAAAATCTCGCGACCCAAGCCCAAACGAGTACCCGGAAGTGGATGTGGATTAAGCAAGAGCTCGAGTCATACTTCGCTGACAAGCAAAGAGTAAAAGATGTGCGAGCGGTCCATACGGCTTAACGCGGTACGGCACCTGTTATTGGACAGCTTTTACAAAACGCTTAACTTTTAGCGATATTCCTCGACTTTGTGACAAAACAGCCGCATCCTTGCTTTATCTGACGGAAATTTCTGCGACATTCAGGCGGCTGACTCTTGGAGAGGGGCTCTACAAGCGCGAAATTCATGCGGGCAGCGGCTGTGGCGGGGCAGGGAGGCATTTGCTCCACCCCCTCCCATAGCGAGGCAGCGGCCTGGACAGCTCCCTCTTCATACGCCACTCAACCGTCACCAACGACGAAATTATTTCCTATTCCCACTCAATGAGCAACCGCCGAGCGTGTGTCGAATAAAAAATATTATTGCTCGCTAAAAAATTTCCATTAGTTTCGGGTCTTGCCCCCTACATTAAAATCTTGTCGGACTTCCCCCTCCTCGGAATAAAAGTTCTGGCAGCGCCTCTGCTAGTAGGCGTATGAAGGAGGCCAAAAGAAATCAATCCTCTTCGACAGATCCGAATGGAGTTCGTCGGGGGGGGGGTGGCCGCTTGGCCGCTCTCCACGCCCCTTCGGCCTTCATGGGAATTATCTCCTCTGGCAAATGGCAACATCCTGGTCCGGCCTTGCTTTGCTTAGTCCTGGAGCCGTTCCTAATTTTAATGTAGCCATATGCAAATGTAAACTAACAGCCCTAATAACGTGTAAACCAAGCTGGATAAGAAAGCCAATCTCAGGTATAATCAGAAGCAGTTGGACGGCGTTTCATCTCATCATTCCGATTTACGTGGAGGCTGACCGTATAATCTGAATTTTTCAGACGCCTTCTGTCTTTGTAGCTGTCTTTTATCTTCATCACCAACAGCCTCTCCGCTAACGAGTTGGGCTTCAATTCTTATTCAGAGCCTTCGTTTTTTTCAGAAGTCCAGTCCAGTTTTCCATTTTGACTGGCTTTTTATTTTAAGTGCCAACTCAATAAATACCCGAACCAATATCAAACTAGAACAACATTAGGACACACAACACAATGGAGAGCAGACCTCGCTGCGCCTCTGTACAACGAGCAATTGCGAATTCGACTGATTACGTACATTACTGGCATTGCCTCTGCTGCCCTGTCTTGTCTGCCTATTTTGCAGTTAGACAGTCTGTGGGGTATGATAGACAGCGGGCGTCCAGTGTCCAAAGTCACTCAGGAAACATAAGCACACAGGAGTATAAACACTTACTTTTGAAACGCAGTGAAAGTTTAGTTACTGCAAATCGGAATGTAAAGTCCAATACATTTGCTTTTACCTCAGGCCGATTCAGCAACAGCAGGTGAAGCTGTACGAAATTTGTAGTTCATTCATGCGCATGAAGTTAGTCGGTATGATAGTCACAAAGTTGCAAAATTCGATGGACTCATTGGAGCTACGCAGACATTATGATATGCAGAACAAGGAACGCCCCGAAATAGACGAAAACGCGAAGAGGGGTCTGCATAGAAACGTTGAGCTCGTGGAATAGACAGAGGCTGACTTCTCCATTATCGTAACGCAGCGGCATGTGACATACAGCTTTGCCACCTCCCCAACGTAGCCAAAACATGGGTTCTTGTCAGCTTAAACCAATGCCATTGAGCTCCAAATCTTTGCATAGCGCATTATCACACAAACAATGATCCTCAGCAAGCATGAAACGGGAGTTAGCAACAGTCGCATTACTTTTAGTGCAGACACAATTAGAAGTGGAGACTCGCAGTGAAAGAAAGCAGCCTCTACGGTGTCAGAGCAGCAGTCCATTACCTCAAAAGTTTGCATAGTAGCCATCTCATGAGGCAAATTACAACAGCGACAGGTTCTACAGAGGCTACGTGAGTGGCCCGGGAGGAACGACCGGTTCATTCATCTCAATGTCAGTCATGGGTAAGGTACCACACACCTGCTCTTTATCAGCTGCCATTTCCTCGATCTAGGGTGTAACCATAAAATCCGCCTTCTCAAAGTCGTATATCGAGTTTCCGGATTTCCACACTTCGAGCTTCAACTATGACCTGCACCCGTGCTACATTCGTCACCGTATCACCCTTGACATCTTCTAGACTGACAGTAGTAAGTACAAGCCTTCTGCCATCATTAGCTCACGCCCGTTCCTGCGTTCCGCCGAAAGTATGAAAAAAGCAGCAACGAAGGGCCCCACACACCTTTAACAAGTGAAAAATACATAGCGAAGAGAAGTCTATTTGACAGCGACGGCATGTTACAGGCAATCAGCGGCGGCCATGATGCACAACAACTCTCGCTCAACGCCCAGAGCTCAAATTAGCTCATCAGCTCGAGACCGTCGTCGGACAACTACATATTTGAAAAATGTTCATAATATAAAATGCCCACAAGTTAAAATTCCCAGCAACTTTGGCGGGCTTGTGACGGACTTCCTCGGCAGCGCTTTGCAGTCAACACTAGCCCCTGAACGACGCACAGGCTTTTAATTTCCGAGCTAGACAACGGATACAGCTGGCACATCAAGTGGGAAATAATAATAACGACTAGCTACATTCTCCATGCTACCACTAACCACACTTGCATGCTGACCTTGTGCATGTCACCCCTAACCACGTTATTCGTGTTGTTTATCAAGCATGATATTACTTATCATTGAATCGCGTTTCCCTTTGCAGCAAATGTAAAGCGCCTATAAAGAGATTGAGTTCTCTGAGGGCGCCTTATCGAGCGTATTATTATTACAATTATTATTAGCCACCCTCCTCAGCGACGGATCATCCAGCTGTGTATTGTGTATTCGGTGCCTCTCCAGTGAAAGCACCGAGAAGCCCAAGACGACGCCAGCCAGCGTAATTGGGTTTTGTATAAATGAAACCAGATGGGTTTTTCTCAGCTTCACTGATTTTAATTTATTGTAACTCTGGTTATCACTACATGGCTGCATTTGTATTGTATTGTATCTCCGTCAATAACTCCACAAAGTCATAAAGACCATGTGGGTGTTACGCAGGAGAGTTTTGTATAGCGCACTCACAGCCTAAGCGGCTTTTGGTACGCATTCGGTACCCAACAGACTTCGTCTCACGCAAAAAAGAGAAAGTGGGAAGCATAGCAGAGTCAGGAGAGCAGTTGAGGTAGTCAGTAGCATAGAAGTAGCAGTTCAGGACCGCTGAAAAGGATGTGCCATAGTCGGCAGTTGGAGAGTAGTTGTCGTTGCGTAAGAATTGTGGAAGCGAGTTCCACAGTCTAGGACCTGCAGAGCTAAAGCTTCTGTCGCCAACTGTCTTTAAGCGGAGGAAAGGGACAGCTAACTTATTGTCCACACAGGACCTGAGGGCGCGAACCGGCTGAAACTGATGCAGCAGTTCAGCTTGGTACGAAGGAGCCAAGCCGTGACGGGCCTTGTGGGTCAGCGTAAGAACTTTGCTCTGTATCCTTTGCTCAACCGGAAACCATCCTAGCTCTTTCAGCAGAGGTGACACGTGCTCAAACCGCTGGGACTTGAAGACCAGCCTTGCAGCCATATTCATAGTCCGCTGTAGTGGCAAAATAGCTTTCTTTGGCAGCCCAGCCAAAAGGGAATTACAATTATCAAGCAGAGACAGAACTAAAGAGCTAGTTTAATTTTTTACAAGCCACTGTGGGAGACAGCTCCTAATCTTGGATAGGAATCGGGTGTGATGGCTAGCTGTAGAGGCAGTCTTCTGAATGAAGCTTTTGAAATTGAGGCAGCTGTCGAACACGACACCTAGATTTCGAGCACGTGGTGATGGTCGCACAATAGCATCACCTATTAGAAGAGCAAAACCTTTTAATCCTGCCATACGCTTTGGGTGTCCTATGAGCAGCAGTTTGGTTTTATCATCATTTAATTTCAGGAAGTTTTCCTACATCCAGGATTGAATATCGGCAAGGCTACCATTCAGTTTCTCAGTTGCCGAAGCAGATTCCGACGGTTTGAATGACAAATACAACTGAGTATCGTCAGCATAGAAGTGATATCCTATTTCATGGGCCTTAATCACTTTTCCCAGAGGTTGTCTATAAATGGAGAACAGCAAGGGAAGGAGTACAGACCCTTGAGGGACTCCACAGGTGACCCTTCTCGTGTCTGAGACCTGACCCCCACACGACACGGATTGAACACGGTCATACAAGTATGATTTCAACCACGCCAGTGCTTCGTCTGCCAGACCGATCGTTGTTCTCAATCGTTCAAGCAGAACTTCGTGATCAACGGTGTCGAATGCAGCAGACAGATCTAGCAGAGCTAGGGCCTTAATTTGCCCGTCGTCGTTACCACGTAGAATGTCATTGTTAACACGGAGGAGAGCAGTTTCAGTAGAGTGCTGCCTCTTGAACCCTGATTGAAATGTTTCTGACATTCCATTATTTTCAATATGTTCAACCAGCTGCTTAGCAACAATTTTTTCAAGAATCTTTGATAAGAACGGAAGAAGGGAAACTGGGCGATAGTTTGCTAGGACCTCTGTGTCTAATCCAGGCTTTTTAAGAATAGGTCTAACGATTGCCGATTTGAAGGACTTGGGGACGACCCCTTTTCCCAAAGAAGCATTAAAAATCTTGGTTACGGCAGGGTTAAGTTGGTCTGCAAGTGAAGACCACAGAGATGAAGGTATAGGGTTTTCAGGAGACGAGCTCTTTTTGCTAGACCTTATTAAGGCAGTCACATCACAGGCAGAAACATCGGAGAACCTTTTAAGAAAGGTCACAGGTTGAGGAACGGCGATTGCTCTGGTCTGAGAGGGCTTAATGGAGGCACGAATGTGCACAATTTTTTCAGTAAAGAAGGCTGAAAACTTTTCGGCTGAGCCCTTAATATCTGGGGAGTCAGACCTCACAGCATTGGCCAGTAAATGGTTTACTGTCTTATAAATCTGTTTATTGTCCGACTGGCAGGAATTCAGTTTTCTAATGAAAAAAGAAGCCCTGGCTTTTTTAAGCTTTCGAGTGTAAACTCGAAGGAAGTCTTTAAAATTGACTAAGTCTGCCTCAGACCCCGATTTCTTGAAACGACGTTCCAGCCTGCGCTTAACACGGCGCATCTTAAGGAGTTTTTTTGTAAATTGAAAGGAATCTCGACGACTTTGAACACGGATAGAGCGAACGGGAGCATGCTTTTCAAGAGCACTCCTGAGTGTCATGTTCATCGCATCAGTGAGGGTATCAAGGCTACCGGTCGAGTCTGAATGCAGATCAAGAAGGCCTGCATCACAAACAGATTTCAAAAACTTGTCCATGTCAATGCTTTGTAAGTTATGTCATTTGGCAAATTCGACATTGCCCTGTACGTACGAGGAGCAGGAACAGTAAACGAGACCGAACAATGATCTGAGAGGGTCAGTGGGCACACCACAAAGTCAGTGGGGAGGACATCCTTAGTGATCACGAGATCTAGAATGTGGCCACCGACGTGGGTGCAATGATTAAGGTGTTGGGCCAAACCAAAACTCTCCAGACAGTCAAGAAATGAGCGGACCTGGCTGTTGCTAGGGTTATCAACGTGAATATTGAAGTCTCCTACAATCAGTAACGGCCTGTCACACACAAATATTTTAGCGAGGAACTCTGAAAACTCCTCTATAAACAAGTTTAGACAGCCAGAAGGAGGCCGGTATATCGCAACGGTGAGAGGCATTGTCTTTGATGAAGACCTGATAGCAACCGATTCAAACGATGACCCATGCGAGAAACTGCACATTTTATAGCCAAACGATTTGCGAACAACAATTGCAACCCACCACCAACCTTGTCAGAACGTATGGACTGATAGAATGAGAACCCGGGTGGGGTGGTCTCGGAAATACAGCTACTGGAACAAGGCGTCGTCCAGGTTTCGGTAAGCAGAAATGCATCTAGCTTCTTCTGGACCACCTGATCGCGGATAAGTAACCCCTTGGTTTTTAGCGAGCGGACATTAAGTAGGCGGAATTTAAGAGGCTGTCCAAGTCCATTAACTAAGGTATGTTGCGTGTTTATTTGCGGTCTTAATTTCTTGTATGTGGTGTTGCAGCCAACAATAAATTACACCAGGTTGCAGAAAATGACTCCCGGCTCCGAAATAATCATGTCTTTTGAATACCTCGAAGACAACTAAATATCCAGGTACTAACAACTCTTTGCAAAAGAAGGAATATTCATAGTTGAACATCAGCATCTTCCTGCAACGTCGGCAATGTAAGGTATGGAAACCTCAACTTTTCCAAAAAATAATAATCAAAACAATAAATTTTCATTGCACACTCAGAGAACTAAATATCTTTTTGGGCATTTTACATATGCTGCAAAGAAGGCATCTCGATATAGTTAAATTGCAATTTGCACAACATCAGCACGCGTAAGCAGACAAAGCACTCAGCGAATGCTGTGACGAAAAGGTGCGTTTTAGCCTCTGCTTAAATGTCGTCAAGTCAGGTGATGTAGTCAAGTCAGTATGGATCGAGTTCAAGGTTAGGTTAGCATACGCTCTAAAGGCACGGCCTCCAAAGGATTTAATGTCAGTTCGAGGTATAGCTAATAAACTTGTCGATGCCTTGCCTAATTGTGAAGATGAGTTCGGAAAAGTCGTTCGGAAAAGCCATAACTAGAGAATGAAGGGGCCTAAAAGTGAGAGACACAATCTTGAAGGGCTCGATTAGGAGCCAGTGAAGGTCGTGTGAAGGTCGTGTAATGTAGCAACTGCAATGCAGGACAGACAAGCCTAGCAGCAGAGTTTCACACCAACTGTAAGCGCCTTGTCGCATAGGCCGGATGACATGCATGCAGTGAGATACAGAAGTCGAGAAGGGACGCCACAAATGTATGGACCAAATTGGATGTGATACCCCTGCTGTCTTAAGCATGCCCAAATTTTTGCAATGTAGCTGATGCGTGCTGACACTGTGCATGCTGCCACTAACCGTATTAGCATGCTGACCTGTGTATGTCACCTCTAACCATGTTATGCTTGTTGTCATTGAGCTTGCCATCACTAACCATTTGATCATGCTTCCTTTGCAGCAAATGCAAATTGCCTATAAAGAGATTAAGTTATCCGAGGGTGCTATACAAATGGTGAGTATTATTATCATACGAACTAAAGGCACGGTCCAAAGGTATCGTATTTAAGTATTCGATTATTCGTATTCGAGAGATTCCGTAGGCTCTACCTACGCCAAAGCACGCTGATCCCTACGGCACTTTCAGCGCCATAATAATTAACGTGCTGGTCGCCAAACCGAAGATACTGTGAAACAGCATTATAGCAGGAGGTACTATTCTTGAATGATACTACAGTATCAGACTTCAACTAGATAGATATATACCATAGAATATTAGCCCACAAGACATTACGAATCGCTGCAGGTGGCATCTTTCGCTAGTCAAATATACCGTTAGTCTCACATTTCAGCTCCATCAAATAGACCGTTTTAGGCTGTGGCCTGACGCTACTGCTCCGAAGCAACGCTGTACAAATAAAAGCAGCCATACATAAGCGTGACAAGCAGCGGTGTTATTAAATAGCATCAAATCATTAGATAGAAAAACAAACCTATCAAAACGTATGCGCTATCCATGTGTGATTGCACAAGTGTGGTTGCAGTACTAAAGACCAGTCGTGAGCGTTGGAAGCCCCCGCCCAATTACAGTGTTAGGCACGCGGCGAAACATACGCCGCTTGCCTATACAAGAAGCCTCGGCTGCTCTCAGACAGCGAACAGCCTGAGCTGGATAAAGTCGATTCAAGAAACCGGAACTTGCTACACCGGGCATCACTGACCACACATGCAAGGCGCGTCGGGTATAGAAAATCACCAGTAAAGAAATTGGTCGCGCATGTAAAACAGCCATAGTATTTCAGGAAGAAGGTCGCCTAAATTTTGACGAAGGGAAACTATTAGGTCTAGTAGCTTAACGTCGGAGTAAATCAAAACCATACCAAACCCGGCTGCACTACCGCGGGTGAGTCCGGCGGCCGCCACTGGAAAGCGTCTACAGAATTGTCTTACTGGGCATATCTCTTAAAAGAGTAAAGCCAAATAAACCCTAAATTTCCTGGTCTCATACCTATGGCTTTATCAATCTGGGTACCGACTGGGTCTAACGACGCCCGAGTACGGCGGAAGCGTCGCCGCTAGGAACCTTCATGCCCTTGACCTTCTTCGTGGCCTTCCCATACTAGCTCGACTTCCTTTTTCATCCATCTTGCAAAGATGGTGAGTACTGGCGTCCGCCGGTTCACGTGAAAATCGGATGTTAGCGTCGGCATCGCTTGATACATTACGTTCCTTTGTTAACATGTTTTGGTATGTAGTACGTGCATCCTCTTCTTTATGGAATCGTTGTATTTAGGGTATCGACATTAACCACAAGCATGACCGTAAGGTCCGGCGCACAGAACCCAGGAGTCAGGATATATACCTGAGATTGCTTGTGAAGGTGGGTAGTAGCTTACAATTGCACTCCGTTTTCTGCCTGTAATCGTAATATCCGCCTTCTTTTCTTTAGTTTGCTGGCATGTAAAGTGCTAGACTCATGCACTGTTGATTGCTCAGCACTGCATGCTGCCCACGCTGATTTTTAAACGCTCGTGCTCGAAATGGGCTGCGCGGTAACGCTGGCGGCTAATTTTTATTTATAGCTGTATCGCTTTTTGGCCCGTCGAACCAATGCTAAGTTCAACAAGGTGGTGCTGAAACGCCTGTTTATGAGTAAAACCAACAAACCTCCAATGTCGGTAGCCAGAATTGTGAGGAACATGAAGCATGAAAGCCGGAAGGATAAAATCGCCGTTGTGGTTGGAGTAGTGACCGACGATTTAAGGATTCTGGATATACCCAAGCTTAAGGTAAGCCGGCATACCTAACCAGGCCGTTTCGAGTAAGTGTGAGTGCAGCATCTCACCACTAGATTAGAATAGGTGATAATTAGCTATAACCAGTTGCCACACGTTTACGCCTGGCAGCCTCTCGTCTTGAGGAAGATGTTTTTTGTCGGTATGCTTTTCTACGCTTGCATTTTCGCTTTTGCGGTAGATGTGGTCGGGTTAGACACGTGTTTAGATTAATCTTGCAATCCAGGCTGTTGTGTTTGAATGCACTAATGCCCACCACGAAGCCCAAGAAGTAATATATTAAAGAATACCAGTACTTAATCACGAAGGTTCCTCAGCTGCCGTTGTGGGTCAGGTCTATTTAATGCTAGCAATCATCTCCCGCCTTTGCTTTATAGAGACCTGTTATTGATCAGATACCCCACGTTGCTTTAGGCATGTTAGCTGTGCCACTCTTGGGTCACTTACCCTGCCTTGGTAACCTGGCGTTGGCTGCCGCAATCATACCAAATGTAGCTTAAGCTTTGATTGTGCTATAGGAAACTCGCTAAAGTAACACCCACTTAGTCTTGGTAGAGTTGCAGATAGAAGATATATTCCATCACATTAGCAACACACTTGCTATTTTGTTGTAAGTACAGCCTTTTATGGAGCTTGTGTTACAGTTCCTAAACATGGTTTGGGAAGTTAGGCTCAGAGTGAGCCTATATATATATATATATATATGTATTACGTGAATCGCTGCACTGCTTACCTTAACCGACCGTGGTCATGGGTTCATGCCCCTACGGCATGTGTAAAGCGCCTGATTAGAAATGATGTACCCTCAGGCTGCTTTGTAAATGGCATAGCAATCTCAATATGGCTGATTAGTTGAGAAGGCTACAGTTCAACTGGTCGTGGACTATTTCATTCTAAGCATGCACTGACGACATGTTAACCGACTGGAATCGGCTCTGAGTTTAGATTGCTGCACTCCGTGTGACGGAAAGAGCAAGAGCGCGCATCTTGAAAGCCGGTGGTGAGATCTTGACATTCGATCAGCTTGCACTCAAGGCCCCAAAGGGTCAAAATACAGTCTTGCTCCAAGGTATGTGTCAAATGCTTGCTTTGCTGTGGTTTTACGTGTGCGTACATGAGTGCTCGCCAGAGTACTACTAATTGTATCTTTTAGGCCCTAGAACATCTCGTGAGGTGTATCGTCACTTCGGTCCGGCTCCGGGTGTCCCACACAGTCACACCAAGTATGTAGTCTTTTTTCTCGAATGCAAGCGCCTTTAAGTAGTTTCAGTTGCTGCCACTGCTTTCACGTCACGCATAAATCATTTTAGGCCTTACGTGCGAGCCAAGGGCAGGAAATTCGAGAAGGCTCGAGGACGTCGTGCCAGCAGAGGATACAAGGCCTAGTGCAAACGAGGCTGCCGTTTGTTCATGCAAAGCTGTTTGTTCGTGCAAGCTGCCATATTACATGTTCAAACGACAACCATATTGTTTTATTGCTGGACTGGATGTGTTCTAGATACTGATTAACTCTATTGTGGTTGTATTCGAGTTAGGCAAGTCATTGGCAATTTATGTTTTAAATTGCACTACTGTGAAGTGACTCGTTCTAGAAGCTGGTAAATTTAATTTCGGTCAACAGTTTGCTGCTAGTTGTGCAGTGCCCTCGGAGAACAAAAAACTTAACTGGACACCTAACAGTTTGCTGTAAAAGAAGCATTGAATGGCTAGTGGTAACATGCATGTCAACACGCATAAAAGTTATATGCAGTGTCAGCATACAAGCTTACAAGGACCCGTTAAATGCTGTGATAAAAAGGTGCTTTTTTTTATCTCTTCGAAAAAGTGTGAATGTCAGTCTTGAATGGGTTAAAGGCTTTTGGAGCTTGCTGGTCACGGGCAAACCAGCTAGAATGCTTAGCGTCCAAATTCGGCTGTGCCAGCGTATCTCTTGTTGCAGCTAGTGCTATTCCCGAGTGACCTAATCAGGTTGTTGCAGTTGGTGAGTCTTATTAGCAAGCTTTTCATGAGCGTTAAGTCATTTCTGTATACCTCGTATGAACCTCGAATCCCTGGGAAACCACACTTAAAGCTCCGTGTGCTTCCAAAGCATCAAGTCACTCCCGATTGACGTAACAAAGAAGCAGCACCTTTTTTATCACCATCTAGTAGGTCAATGTGATTTGTTCTCTGATTCTGCGAAGCTGACACTGCATGCTGCCACAAAAGTTGTATTTGTTGACTGCTACTACTGACCAGTTGATCATGCTTCACTGCTTATGTAAATTGCCTTAGGAGAGAAGGGTGCTATGCCAATGATCTATTATACGAACTAAAGGTAGGATCAGTATAATTCGTATTTGAGGTTCTGAGGTATAGCTAAACGATGTATTCAGAAAAACACGGTACTGGCAAAGTGGGGGAGTAGATCTGGTAAATAGGCTGGGACTGGAGAAAAGATACGAAAGTCCTCGATGTGCTTATGCGTGCTGACACTGTTCATGCTGCCACTAACCACATTTGCATGCTGACCCAGTGCATGTAACCCCTAACCATGTTATTCATTTTGTTTGTTTTTCAAGCATGATTTTACTTACTATTCTATTGCGTATCACTTTGCAGCAAATGTAAAGCGCCTAGAAAGAGAAAGTTCTCTGAGGGCGCTTTATCAAGTGCAATATTATTAATATTAAAGTGATCAGACCGAGGTCAAATGGCTTGATTAAAGACTTGTGCAGGTCGACAAGCATATTGGATGCAGTGTGTCACCTGCTCACGACAGTAAACAGCTGCAGCAAGTTTGTGTTGATTACACAGGTCAGTAGACAAAGTAGTTACAAATGACGAGGCTGGATGTCAAAAATGCACGGACTAATTTGGATGTAGCATCGCGGTCTAAGCTTGCATGAATTTTAGTGTTGCATAGCAGAAAGACGACTGGAGCTGCTGATGTAAAGTGAAAGGTTACTTTAGAACAGCAAACCTAGGCTTCGTGGATATTAGGAAAGAGATATGCTGGCAGCCAATTTGCCGATAGCTAGTATTTTGTTGAAGTTGGTCATTCAATTTGAGAAAGTTGGCTGCTATCCAGGTTCTCATGTTAGCAATACATGCAGCGTGGAGTTAATAGAATTCGACGTGCTCGATGGCTGGTAGGGATCAAAGCAAACGTACAGCTGAGTGTCACCTGCTTAAAGTGAAAGCCCAGATTGGGAGATGTTGGAAGTTGTTGTTGAAAGTTGCTTAAGTTATCCTGGTCTAGTGTTGCATTCTGAGTTAGTGGACTAACAGCCTTTTTGGAAGCGAAACGTCTTCTTTGACCGGGAGACGAATTTCCGGACTAGGTCATTCGTGGCCTTTTATACGTTAAGGTGCTCCACGGAATTGAGGGACGAGTCCTGTGGGGTTGTTATTGAGGGACAGGAGTCCAGAATGGATGTTGCTGCCTTACTGTGAAACTAGCTGATCGTGTCTTATCTTTCTGACAAAATAAGCTAGAGGAGCGATCAGCTAAATCCCCTCAAGGACCTGGGAGCGTTGACTTGGTTGGCTTCGTGTGGTAAATGTGTATTAGCTGCCTTTTCAAAACCAGGATTGTAAGTAAAAAGGCTTGAGACTCAGCCAACTGTATGTCCACTAAGCTGTGATTATTTATGCGACAAAATATAGTTGTCTTTTTTATCGAAGTTCCAAGTTTGGGTATGTTAAAGCCTGCAGTCAAGTGAGCCTTTGCTGACCTTAATTTGTTGTTATTCATCAAGTCGACAGTTATGTCTGTTTATTCGGGCCATCCATTTCATCCATGCCTATTTTATTTTAAGCCTGCTTAAGCAGCCCTGGCTTGGCCTAATTAATAATCAAGGTGCTCGACTTGAACGACAAAGGCGAATGCATTTGATGACCCAGGTCATGAACCTTATGCCTACACCTAGTGACCACAGACCCTAGTCACCACATCCACTGACTGGGCATTTAAAAACTGTTTAAAAAAGTGTTAGAACTTAGTCCACTTAGTTCTTTACGTGCCCGGTCGAGTATATGCTGACCTTAACCTTGAACTTCCTTTTTAAACTACTTGACCTTGCCGTTATCCATTGAAACTGGTCGACGAATACGAATTACTACGTACTAATGTATTGTATATTGTATATACTAATGTACTTGAACTATTTTTGCCAAGGCATCTTCGCCCAGCTGGTTTGGTCTAGCGGTTAAGGTGCTCGCCCCGACTGAGGTCGTGCGCTCGAGCCCCGAGGCATATGGGAAGCGCCTGAATGGAGATTAAGTTCTCTTGGGGCGCTATATAAATGAATTGTATATATATATATATCCTAAGCTAGCTATATTAGGTTATTTCTAATTTGCCTAAATGATTCAATTCAAACTAACCCATAATTCATTTGTAAAATGTGTTTCCTTTGATGCAAGTTTAAAGCGCCTAGAAAGCGATTGAGTTCTCTGAGGGCACTTTATCTAGTGTATTATTATTATTAACTAAACCTTATTAAGGCGCTTCACATATACCTCAGGGCTCGAACTCACGACCTCAATCTGGCAAGCACGGTGGCCCCCGGGCCAAACCATAGCCAACTCAATGGGCTCGTATCACCTTCCGATAGGCTCCTTAGAAATGGGGAACAGAGCAAAGGGCCGAAAGCGGACCCTAGTGGAGCCGCACGGGTAAAGGACATACTGAATGAAACTTTACCACCAAACGACGCGGACTGTCAATGATTGATTAAGTAAGATTCTCGATAGTTTTAAGTACGATACTGTTATCAATAGTGTCAAGTGTGGCCGGTAGATCAAGCAGGATAAGGGCAGTGGTGTGACAGTCATCCTTGTTGCCCAGAATGCCATTCGTCAAACGGAGGAGAGCAGTTTCAGTGGAGTGATATCGCATTTTTATCTGGTAAGAATTGTTGTCAATGTAAGCTAGAAGCTACTTAGCGAGACTCTTCGAGAATAGAATAATGAGAAAGGAGGCTGTGTGGTAGTTTGCTAGGATCTCTAAATCCAATCCTGGCTTTTTTAAGTGTGGGGCGAATGATGGCCGATTTGATAGAATGCGGAATAAATCCTTTATCCAATGAGCCATTAAAAACCTTAGTTATGCTTGCGATAAGTTTTTCTTCCAGTGAAGATTAAAAATAGGTTGGCATAGGATCTGCACATGAGCTCTTTTTAATGGAAATAATTATGGCAACCACTTCACCTACAGAAACCTTGGAAAATATATTTCAGATGGTCGTACGTTCTGACTCAACGCTTGCATGGACTCCACGTATGCTAGGGCGTGTCGAGATGCATCAATCACCCAATAATCTTTAAAGAACAATTGTGTGAAAAAGTAAGTACCTGATTCATCACCGAAGAATGATACGATTGGTGAGCGACTCCAGGTGAGTCGACAGGTCTTCACGAGTTCATATTTCTTCCACGATGAGTAAAAGTAGCAAACAGATCCTAAGTAAACAGGCTCCTTTCGTGGCCATCCGGGAAGAACTTCTTAGAGACGTCACGTGTCACAAATGCTTTGATTCAGTTGCTCTTTAGATGGTTCTGGTTGAGTTACATTCAGAGCAATTGCTGAATATCTTTATGTCACCTAACCCAGAATCGATTAGCGGTAAACATTCGCGGCAGACTCATAATCAGAAAAAGTGCAGGCTGCTATATTGACCACTCTAGCCTCCTAGGTGCCTCCTGCATTTTATTAAAGCGTTCGAGCAAGCTGTTCCTTCCATCCTTGCTCAACCAAGCAGGTCTAGGTTTTTCCTTAACGACTGCCATACCACCGAATTCTTTATGCGAGTACTGTCACTAATTGACTAAGCATAGGCTTTCATTTAACCAATTAGAAGTATGTTCCCGATTACTGTTCAAACTGAACGATTAGGCACTAAGGTGATCAAACGCCAATTACAACTACTCTCATGCTGCCGACTGTGGCACATCCTTTCCAGCAGTCCTTAGCTGCTGCTACTTCCATGCTACTCGCTACCTCAACTGCCCTCCTGACTCTGCTATGCTTCCCACTTTCTCTTTGTTTCGTGAGATGAAGTCGTTTGGCTACCGAATGCGTATCAAAACCCGCTTAGGATACAAAAATCTCCTGCGTAACACCCACTAGTATTTATGGCTTTGTGGAGTTACAGACGAAGATACAATACAAAACGAATAAAACTAGGGGGCGTATCAATAAACTACTTGCCGTCTACTGATCTGAGTTTGAGGAAGCTATACACTGAAGATTACAATTAACAACCACAACTTAATAGGGGCGGCGCCCCATGTCCGGCGGTTTTGGCCCAAGGTTGCTTACTATCTGCAGCTCATAATACCCGTGTTTGATGTTCAAAACTACGTCCAACCTGCTGCCTGCTATGCAGCTAACTGGCCTCTCCGGAACGAGAGGGTGGTTGCTTCTCAATTCAGCCAACGAAGCTGGTCTTAGCTAGCGAAGCGTTGTTACTAAGGCACCGGTCAACGCGTAAGGTCGGGGTTGTTGTTGGGTATGATTCCGATTGGGTACGTATTGGCTAAGGGCTACCTGGCGCCGTTTAGAAGGGCTTAGCAGAAATGTGTATGTACTCAGCGATAGCAATTTGGATGTCGGGCCGGGCGATTCTTCAAGTAATTTGGAAGCTACCGTCGACAAGTCAAATAAACAGATTGAAGGTAAGGTAGAAAGCTCAGCACCTATATAAGCCCACCGTGTAGTCGCCGACTAGCGAGTGGAGCCCGTGAAACGTAAGTTTTGTATCGTAGTGAATATCACTGTTACTTCGTAAGTGTTAAAATTTCATTTTGTGAGGCTCCTCCAAGTGGCATTTACAGACAGGGTTGACTGCAACCTTATGCGCCCTAGACGCACATGGCTGGAGCAGTTTCAATTGGCTTTTTCTTCATGCCTCATGTCGTTTTTATTTTCCTCCAGAGGGAATGTCACTGCTTATTGAACCGAGTCATTAGGAAGGCATTCAGAGTAAGATCTGCCCTTAAGTAGGCGACATAGATACCCCATATATACTAGCAGAGTCGGCAGCTCGCGATAACACAGCATCGCTGTAAGAACCGCGTAAGTGAGCTGCGAATTCTGGAACCTGCTTTGCAAACAGGTTTAGTCGTCGACGGTCTCATGTGAAAATGGGATAGCTATTTTATGTTGTACTGAAAGGATGTGGGCACGCAGGATAGCTTAAACTGCTGCACCATTTTAGTTAGGTAAGTATGACCGGGTTCGTGGAGGGCCAAATTGGTCACCGAGATACATTGTTTATGAAATCGCCTGTTCAACTGCTGGCTCTCTAGCAAGGAAACATTTGGCTGACTTTCTTGGATTTAAAAACTAACGTATCTGCCATAGCTACATATCTATTGCTCTGAGGCTTGATAGAATTATTTGGAAATAAGTCCCGGAAGAGCAACATTGTAGTAGTCTTCGCGGCATGATGAGAACCATTTGAGTCGGATCCTCAGCTCGTGTCGCAGGGGGTGAGTAGCGATCATCTCAGGCGATCATAAGTAGCGATTGTCTCAGGCGATCATAAGTAGCGATCATCTCAGGGCGAAAGCAACTACGACGGCCAGGTCTTCTGATCAACATGTCAAAAGTCAAGTGGTGATATCACTACTGTAACACCAAGCCTCCCTAGAAAGATGTCGAAGTTCTGCCCACAAGAAAGTAGATGCTGCAGTACTGTCCCCGGAATTTGAACTGCGACCTCCAATAAAACGTGAATCAAGAGTCATATCACCTGATCTATTTCGACACTCAATGTCTATGATTCCTATTAATTATTTGCATGCCCGTTAGAATGTTCCGACAGCAATTCATACGACGGCGGGGAGTTTGTTACCTATGCGGAAAGTCAAACCCTATCGTCATTTAGGTGAAGAAATTTGCATTTATTTGAACCAAGATTTAGACCACTGTGGTCTTGGTAAAAGTTGAGCCGTCGGTACAAGCGGTGTGGTTATTAAGAAAGTACCTGCTCCTCTCTGCCTGTCTACACCCGTGGATTCGATCTCTGTCAAAACCAATTTCTTCGATAACCTCATCCGTGCACGGCGCCTCCAAGTAGCCATACTGGGTCCGCATGCTCCGCTAAGATTGGCTGGCTCAGACAAAGCTAAACTACAGCTCTCCCTCAGAAGCCGACTTACCTCGGCCAGTCTACGAGCGTCGTAGCGCTACCGGCAGACCAAGTAGCAATTTAAACAGATCCCCAGTGGAATCAGCTACCGGGCGGGTCTGCTCACGATCAATTAAGAGCGTCAAAGCAGAAAGGCTCAGCGATTTATATTCGACAAATACGAAAGACTCATTCTGGAGGCACGAAGCAAGAGGTCGAAGAGCAAAGACCCCAAGCCACCATTGGAATTACCTCTTCACCGCAGCAGCCACCTTTGCTTTCTTAACTGTCTATGGACTCAGGTGATTTGTGAGCAAAGCAGTCAATCCAGTGCCAAGCCGGGCCAAATCTGGAAATGGAATTGAGAATGCTGATTCTGAGAATAATATTTCATAATCTTTTGAAGGTAATTACGTTTTGAACCGACCCACGCTACAAACACTCACTTGCAATCCGCATTGTTTGACGTTGATCGTCATATGAGAAGATCTTGGATTGAGATCTCACGTGTTATGAGAGGAACGGTCAGGAATCGTCAGGGCTGTAAGTAGCTATAGCCAAGCCCCTCGGCTATCGAGCCTTAGCCATAATTTAATGTGAAAACAGTATTCGCATAGTGCCCTAAGAGAACTTAATCCCAATCCAGGCGCTTCACATATGCCGAAGGGCTCGAGCCCACGACCACGGTCATCGAATGCATTCACCTTGACCTTGGTCGTCAAAGGTGAGCACTTTAGCCTCTGGGACCAGCCAGGGCCCTCGTCTTCGGGTGGTTACGCTAGAGAACAGCTTTGAGCGTTGGCTAATAAAGTTAAAAAAGCTCAAAAACGAACAGCACGATAGACAAAGCAAAAGGGCTCATAGTGCCACACTGAATCACATCACTACGTATCCATTTCGTAATGTTTACTGTCTATCAGTGCTGGCCAACTAAGGCACCGCATTTACACTGCTGCGATCCCGATGCAGCTAAAGTTACTTAATCTTTTGATGGCAAGCGCGGCAAGTCTGACCTAAATGGCCACTTCTGCATCGCGACGGTCGATAAAAAAACACCGAAGGCACCATGCTACAGAGGGACTAGTGGTCAACACCAAGCGAACGTGAGTAGACGCTACTGGATCGTCGTGGTTGGACCCAAGAACTCAAAGCACTACATTAAGGTTCGCTAACTCGGGAAACTTTGTGTCTATAGCCAGGGGATAGTTAAAAACGAGCGACAACTTGTGCTGCTTGCTTCTCTCACCTCGATGGTCAACCGGACGCACGTCTGCTGACTTTTATCAGCAAACTGCATCGGAGAAAATATCTATGAAGAATATAACCGTTAAGTAACTGGCTGTCTCACTGCTATTTTCAACTATGCGATGCCACTGGTATTCCGCATGCGCCCTTCAAAAAACGGCACAGGTCACGTGATTCCTGTCGGCTTTGGTTCGGGTCGCACTACCAAAGCGGTCTTAGTAGCTAATCGTCGTTTTGTCGGGGCGGCGATGCAGTTCTTTGTAGCTCGTCGGATGCTACAGTATTTACGGGACTACGGATGGACCGGTTACCAGCAATTTTTCAAGAAACTAGAGTGAATGGGCGAGACCAAAATTGGTGGAACTGTCTTTAATTAGCCTATTTTATCCTATCATTAGCAAATCTGCAGAAGATGCAATTTCTTCCACATTTGGAGAGAATTTACTTGGATAGCTGAGCGTGTTGGTGCCAGAGGTCCTACAAGCACAGTTTCCTTACTTTACTTTCGCAAAGTGGCCACATCCCAGCTTCGGCAATCTCGCCGCGATGTATCTCCGTCAGTAACTCCACAAAGTCATAAAGACCATGTGGGTGTTACGCAGGAGAGTTTTGTATAGCGCACTCACAGCCTAAGCGGCTTTCGGTACGCATTCGGTACCCAACAGACTTCGTCTCACGCAAAAAAGAGAAAGTGGGAAGCATAGCAGAGTTAGGAGAGCAGTTGAGGTAGTCAGTAGCATAGAAGTAGCAGTTCAGGACCGCTGAAAAAGATGTGCCATAGTCGGCAGTTGGAGAGTAGATGTCGTTGCGTAAGAATTGTGGAAGCGAGTTCCACAGTCTAGGATCTGCAGAGCTAAAGCTTCTATCGCCAACGGTCTTTAAGCGGAGGAATAGGACAGCAAATTTATTGTCCACACAGGACCTGAGGGCGCGAACCGGCTGAAACTGATGCAGCAGTTCAGCTAGGTATGAAGGAGCCAAGCCATGGCCGGCCTTGTGGGTCAGCGTAAGAACTTTGCTCTGTATCCTTTGCTCAACCGGCAACCATCCTAGCTCTTTCAGCAAAGGTGACACGTGCTCAAACCGCTTGGACTTGAAGACCAGCCTTGCAGCCTTGAAGACCAACTTTGCAGCGATGCATCTCTTTTTACCGCGAGGCCGCTGCACGCCCGATTCCTCAGATTCGCGGGCAGCCGTTCTGCTTATAAATCCGCAAAATACTATTCTGGAGATTTTACAAAAAGCATTCCAAAAGTTCAATCGGTTTTCGTAGTTTATCGGCGCAGCTAACCACATCCATCTCGTCCAGCGAAATGAAAGTGAAAAGCATAGCGTATTACAAGGACAGTTGAGGTAAAATGAATCGTAGAAGTACCGCCGAAGGACAGAGCCGGCAGCTCTCGATAGGACAGCAGCATCGCTGCGTATTAACCGTGCAAGTGAGTTCAGCGGTCTGAGACCTGCGAAATGCTGACGCTGACTCATCTCCTTCTCATACCGTAAATCGGCGCGGCGGCTCAAGGTGCAGCGGCAGCGAGCCAAGTAAGCCCCGAGGATTAGTGATGGAAGCGCGTCGCACCGGTCACTCATTCCTGCCGCTGGCGAGCTGAATTTTTGCTGTCCTAGGCGCCAGCGTGGAAGCCCTCGCACAGCGAGCCGCGTACGCTACAAAAGCGCGAAGCTTGAATTAGCAATAATAATAATAATAATACTAGCTGACTTAAAAAAAGCCTCTTTTGTCTAGCGAAAGGAGAGCCTTTACGGCTATCACCATGGCTTGCAGCGTCGATAAAGGATCGCCCATCGCAGGATTCGAACCCACAACCTCGGGACCGGAAATCGTGAAAGCAACTGCGTTACCTAGTGAGCCATCACGGCTCACCGAGCTGCGCCTAAAAGTCAGGCTGTAGCTGACCGACTATTCTCGACGCCTGAGAAGAAGGCAGGGTGAAGACTTGCTGCTTCTCAGCGAAAGTTACGAGCGAAAGCTGCAAGCGCGTCAGTTCTCGACGCGGCGCTGTCAGGAGGAAGGACGTGCGCTCCTGCTGTCAAGCAGCGGCGAGTAGCCAAAAGAATGAACGAGCGTGCGAACGGCAGGGGATGGCCGCAATACGGAGGGTCTCGAGACGTGCTGCGATTCCCTGCCAACCACTGCAATCGAAAGCGACGTGCCAGAGAGAAACGGCGCACAGCTCCTGCAGTGACTACGCGCTAGGGCTGCAGAGCGTGACTTTTAGATTTCGCGGCTGTACGCTTACAGTTTTTCGAGCTGAAGCGTGGAATTTTTCAACCTACCGTGGACCGTGTTACCAGACTTTTGCACGAGCTGAGTTAGCGCTCAGCGAAGCTCCAATAAGAATGGCAGGTTACGCACTACTTTTGTTGCTCGAGTTTTCCTTTAAAATTTCACGGCATCGCGGTCGCGCTTTGTCGAGCTACATCGCCGCAAAGTTTGATACCGAACATGGACGGTGCTGATATTCAACTGCGGCGCTAAACATGGACGGCGCTGATATTCAACTGCGGCGCTAAAATTAAGAAGTGCAAGGCTGCAATAACGGTTGATATTTCAATTACTGTTAAGAATCTTCCTGTCAAATTTCAAGGTGTTTCCGCATACGCCTCCACGTATGTACTCACGCACGCACGTGCGTACGCACGCACACATACACGCTCGCTCGAGCTCGCGCTCGCGCGCGCGCGCACACACACACACACACACACACACACACACACACACACTTATATATGCGTTTATGTAAGTAGTTATTAAGGTACACTTTCAATTCATATTCACCAGTCTAATAATGAGCAGCTTACTTTCCAATGCAGACAAAAACAAATATAAAACTCAAAATGTCAACCGTGCATGATACTTTTTGAGCGTCTTTCCAGCAAACATTAAAAGAATCAAGGCCCGCCCTTGTCTTAGGGAAAGTATCGGGAGCTTCGCGATTCATCCGCGTAGCGGGTTGCAGCTATTGGTGGAAGACCCACGCAAGATCTAGCCGACCGTCGTGGCATGTTGGTGAGCAATAGGGGCGTATCGCGTTTTAACGAAGTCGACAGCCGCAGCTTACTACTGGCACCGTCCAGCGAGGAAGTTAGTCGAAGCGCTACGGGCAACGAATTCTACCCAAGTGAGGAGGCCCAGAGCTCAGACGCTCGACAGACCAATGAACCGACGCGTGCATCTAACGCAGACGGGACGTTCCTCCAGCCCTAAGGGAGGTCCCACGCGGTCTGCATCCTCCACCCGCCGCCGCCGCCCCCCCCAGCTGAGGAGGTCGCAGATCTAGTGAGCGCCTCGCACCGTCGCTGCGGCTGCAGGCGGCGTCCGTCGGGGCTGCCGCGGCTAACAGAATGTCGACCAACTGACGCTGTGTGCGGTCCAAGCGAAAGCGAAAGCCGGCAAAGTCGTCGCCCTCGGTTCAATGAGCGACATTGCGGCACGCGCCCGCGAACGAGTCTGGCCGCGGCAGCAGCTGGGCTTTCGTCTCGCTCGCGCTCCGCGCTATTTTTTCCGCCCCAGGCGCATTGCGCAGCGTTCGCTGTCTTGCAGATGGCGCCTTAGCTCCAGCCCCCGTCGCCTCCGCGCGCGCTATGAACGCTGTTCTCGCATCGGAGGCATCCGGACGGTGGGCGCTAGGCGGAGCCTTTTGAGCGGGCTGCTCGCGCATCGCTCAGGCCATAAGCAGACATATCCAGCGGAAAAAGCGCACTGCTTCGGAATGAGATTCGAGCGACGGGAACTGAACGAGTTTCACTATTTCTTCAATTAGCTTGACAACGCCCCGACGTCTGCCCCACCGAGCTCTTGGGAGCGACCTAACAGCAGTGACGGTCTACATTCCAGTACGCCCCAATGGTGGATGTAGGCACGGGATTTAATTATATCGACACAATGGCGGCAAAGAGAAGGCTAGCGCCGCATTATCAGAGAGCAGTAAAAGCGACAGCTTATCTGCGGCTGCCCAATCGCCCCGACTCACACTTGGCTCCCCTGAGTCGAAAGTAGAACCTGGATGTACGGCGGGCAGGGGCATACGCCAGCGGAGTAGCCTTATCGAAATCGGATAGACAAGAATCACTAGCCATGCGCTGCATGCTATTCGCTTCAACGGTGGCAGCCCTAAATGAGAGTGGGCCGCAGTCGCTCGAAGGAGCGGAACTGCGGCTGGTGACACAGCGAGCACAATTAAGCGAACCCTAACTCCCCCTCTTGTCTATAAACCAACCATAGCGAGCGTAGTTGCTTTGGGCGTTCTAACCAATCCTGTAGCTCGTCTTGGGTTGCGCTTTAAACCTTCGTCTCTCCGTCATGGATGGCAATAAGGATGAGAGCGAGAGATGCCTCGAACTAGCCAGGAAATACTTAGCTCTAGGGAACAAAGGTCAAGTTCTGAAATATGCCGAGAAGGCTGCCAAGTTATACCCGCCTAATAGAAACGTCGCCAAAGGTAGGTATGCACGCCTGCTTGTCACTAAGCTAGTCTGTGACTAATCGATGCACCAGGGTCCGTAGAATTCACGCATACTCTCCTATTCCGCCGGCCTTCGAGAGAGCGTCCGATGACAACTCACAGTCCCGCGTGCGCTTGCGAGTGCATATGCGTACGGGGCGTGGCGAGCTTAGCAGTTGGAATGTAGATCTAATGGACATGGTAAGCAATGCTTCGGACCAGCCGGATTCCAGCACGTCGAGCTCTACTCGCCAGCGGACTACAAGCGCAAACGGCGGCGTCACGGACGAGACTCACCCTCAAACGGGAAAGGAGTATACGAAGGAGCAGTGCGAAGCCGTCCAAAGGTGAGTGAGGCAAGCTGTGGCTGTCTCCGTTGTCGTTTGCCAAACTTCGGAGCCGTCTCATCGTCTTAATGCCAATAGAAACGCAGGCCTGTAGAATGACAGGCAGCGGAAGTGATTTATTTGCGCGAAGATGCAATCTAGGTTCGTTTTGTCAACGTTTATGCACTTTTCCTCAGCCAGTCCACTGCGTAATGGAGCTAGATCCATTACATTTCCGCCTCAGGAAATGACCACCACTCCCCCCCCCCGTTATGCGACGTGTCAGTGCGTCACTGTGGGCATTGTTGGAGAAGGAGAAACTGACCGCTACCGCGAAGAGCCGGAGGAGAAAGAAATCGGGTTAGATGGGCCTGCCCATGGATTGTGCTTGGTGCTCCACTCTGCTGCTGGATGGAAAGTGCCACCAGGTAGTGTGTTCGAGCAAGTCTGTTTCGGACTCAAGCCGGCTTCTCTTTACTTTTTTTTTTAACTCATTCGTGCGTATTCAAGCTGATTACCTCGGCCAGCTTGTGCATGGCTGAATTCCCCGGCCTTGCACAAGCCGGCCGGGAAGGTCACAGTTAATAGGGCCAACACTTCCTCATGACTGGCTTCCTTTACAGTGCATGCAAATTCCATAGAAAGAGATTTAGTTCTCTTAGGGTTCTATGCACATTTTTTATTTTCATTATTATTATTGTCATTATTACCACTTTCTGTTGCTGATTCCCGTGTGTCCCATAGTGCAGTGGTTGCTAATGGTTCTCCCACTTCTATTACTCCTAGTGTGCAAGCATGTCCCACACAGTGCGGTCAGCTGTACCGTGATGCAATATCTGGTCTTCTAGTTGCACTTATATTTCACTCGCACCTTGACTTCTTTTAGCGCACTAACGGTGAATATTTAATGTATTCTTATATACCTATGCATATGTTTGTCCTATGCCCATATACTGTATATGTATATACATATATATGCATATATATTCATCTATACACACACACACACACATATATATATGTACTTGCCACCTGTATGTACGTATGCATTTACTGGTATGTATACTGGTATGTGAGTGCGTGCATAAACGAAATACTATTCAGTCGTCATGTTGTGACCCGCTTAGCGAAGGTACATGGGCCGACCAACCGTTGGCAGTAGTCACAGTGCAGATCCTATGCAGGTCAATATTAAACTGTGGTCCCTCTCACAAGGCGATGGTAAATTTTCTTTTTAAAATATGTTGAGCTGACAGAAATCAGATGCTTGTACGTTATTTCTGTCTGGTAAATTGACAGCCCTTTGAATAGGCACCCGTCTCTATCATATATATAGCTTTACAAATAGCGATACTGTAGCATACGAATAGCTTATCTAAATATGGTTCTAGTTGTTTTTTATGTTCGACAGCATCTCTTGTTGATATAGATGACTTGTCACATTCGTTTTTGTTGTTCTCCTGTAGACTTTATAGATAATTTTGCCTTCGAGCATGTATGGCCCCATCTTTTCGGTTAAGCTTTGACGGTACAGCCCAGCTCCTTGGCCTAGCCTTGCATGAGTAACCTATTTATGCACTAGCAAGCTGCTCTGTCGTGGCTTGCATGTTGATGAATTCGTTCTCTGTGTACAGTCTTGGGGATATCCAGGTTGCTGGGCAAAGAGAAACGTGTATTGAAACTGTCTAGTGACTGATCGAGAGCCTGAAATTTCATCCCACTCCTCCTCGATGGCCTGGACGATAACTCGAGCCTCTCCGCCAGGTGGCTGGCAGCTCCCCCTTGCCCTTCCTTTCCTTTTGCCTTTCCTTCTCCCACCTCAGCGAGTGTCCTCTCGCGCGTCACACTTGGCCGCTTTCCCGTGTAAGAGCAAGCTTTGTGAAAGCTGATTGGCGAGCCGCAGAGCCGCCGCCGCCGGCTATCGGCACTGCATGGGCACTGCCCTTCTGCTTTCTCGCCTTGGCATTTGCTGCGGCCAAGTATTGTGCCCCGGAGTGGCTTTCGAGCCCTGCCCAGCCCTGGACAGAGCCACAGGCTTCGGCACCTATCCAGCCGTGCCAGGAGATTTGCAGTGGAGAGGTAGGGGAGGGGAGGCGGGAGCCGAGACCGATCGCTGCTGCGTGTCCAGCAGAACATTCTTCCTAATTCATTTGTATAGCGCCCTAAGAGGACACAATCTCTATGCAGGCGCTTCACATATGCCACGGTGCTCGAGCCCACGACCTCGGTCGTCAAATACATTGATCTTGACCTTGGCTTCGAGGCATCTTACCGTCATACTATAAATCATCATGCCAGCATCTTAAAACCACCGGGACATCTGCCTCCGTCAGGCATTCTGCACCTCATGTGCATCATGGTGTGCCAGACGCCTGGCCGGTCAGTCGTCCCAATGCAGCTTCTGCATCGGTCTGTGCATGTGCACTGGCCAGCCTGGTCCCTCTGACTGGCTCGTGATGAACCGGCCACTGCGACTAAGCGGCCGTCCATGTCTGACCCCCGGAACCCATCGCCTAGTGGACGTGTACCGGACGTTTTCAAAAGAGGGACGAAGCTGGGAGGACTGCAGTAGTTTAATGTCTGACCAGGGCAGGTGTGCCAACCAATGGTGCCGCTGGCGCTTGACAGAATCTGGCATAGTCTCGGGCTGACAATGGGTCTGCCCAGAGCATCATGGGATACGTTTAAGCAACATGCCTCCTAAGAGCTTTTTTTTTAAAGACACCAGGCCTCCCCCCCCCCGAAGAGGCTCATGACTCAGCAGTGGGCACATGCATTTTGGTGGCTTCAGCACATGAGATGTCTACCTGTAACTCCCTTGTACTCTGTCTTGCCTTCTGCCTTATTCGGATGTACGTACGTACGTATATACCATATGCACATCTGATGCATTCCAAAAGCAATCAGTGAGAAACTGCAGATGTTGTCTTGACAAAACACTAGCTGATTTAACAGCCTCTTTTTGTATAGGAGCAGAAGAGCCTTTAAGGCTATCACCACTGCTTGTGCAGCAGCAATAAAGGATCATCTATCGCAGGATTCGAACCCACAACATTGGGACCGATGGGTTTAGTAGCAATCCTGAGAGAAGGAGATATGCATGTCTCTCATTGACACGATGCTCTTACTAAAGGTGATAGCTTGGGCCACTTCTTGCAAGCGTTCTTTAGTAATGAAGCTGTCGTACCCACTTACTTTCTTAATAATAATAATAATGATAGTGCACTTGATAAAGCACCCTCAGAGAACTCAATCTCTTTCTAGGCGCTTTACATTTGCTGCAAAAGGAAATGCAATTGAATGGTCAGTAATATCATGCTTGATAAACATGAATAACATGGTTAGGGGGGACATGCACAGGGTCAGCATGCAAATGTGGTTAGCGGCAGCATGCACAGTGTCAGCACGCATAAGCACATGAACGACGAATCACAGGGACCTACTAAAAGCTGTCCTAAATAGGTGTTTTTTAAGTTATTTTTAAATGTGGTCAAGTCAGGGGATGTTGTGATGCAAGTCGGGAGCGAGTTCCAGGCTTTGGGAGCATACGAACTAAATGCACGGTCTCTAAAGGATTTGAGGTTTGTACGAGGTATTGGTAAACTGTTGGATTCCGAGAGGCAGGCGGTACGATGCTTGGCCTGGTGGGGGAGTATATCTGAGAGATAGGCTGGAGCCAAAGAATGAAGTGACCTAAAAGTGAGCGACAAGACCTTGAAGTCGATCTGTTGCCTGACTGGGAGCCAGTGCAGGTCGGCGAGAAGGGGTGTGATGTGGCAACTGTGACGCTCACGACAGACAAGCCTAGCTGCAGAGTTTTGCACAAGCTGTAATCACCTGATTGCACGTGCCGGTAGGCCAGTAAGCAGTGAGTTGCAGAAGTCGAGACGGGATGTCACGAATGCATGGACCAACTTGGACGTGGTATCCTTATCTAAACAAGCCCTAATTTTAGCAATGTCATGAAGCTGAAAATAGGCAGATTTGACTGTGGAGCTGATGTGGTCGTCTAACGTGAGGTCACTTTGGAACATGACACCTAGATTTCGAGCTGATCCAACAGGAGATATGCTGGCAGAGCCAATTTTGAGCGTCAGCCTTTCCAATTTATGAATTACACTGGGTTTGCCCATAACTAGTAAGTTAGTTCTATCATCGTTTAGTTGTAGAAAATTTGCTGCCATCCATGTACGGATGTCATCAATACATGCAGCAAGTGAGTTGAGAGAATTCGAGGTGCTCGAAGGCTGGGAGGGATCAAAGCAAAGGTACAACTGCGTGTCATCCGCATAGAAGTGAAAACCTAGATTGTGCTTGGCAATCACATGAGCAAGAGGGAGAGTATAAACCGTGGAAAGAACCGGACCTAGCACGGAGCCCTGAGGTACCCCATATTTCAGAGGTACCTCGGATGATCTTTGTCTATTCACATCAATACACTGGAGTCTCCCTCTGGAGTGTTCTTTCGATGTTTGTCATACTGTTAACAGCTTGTGGAGCGGTACACTATGGAAGTCGATACAGAAAGCTAAGCTTTCCCACAAACGCAACGAGGTTAGTGGAGCTAAGCCTCTCTGCCGTTTGACCGAGCACTGGTGAAGGTAGTGCCTCAAAGTAGAAACTGGCTCCTCAAAACGGTGGCTAACCAGTCGTTGAAAATGCAGTGATTTGCTCAGGTATGCCTACGGTAGCCCAGTTTGCATCTGGTTGCGTATTGGACAGAAATCCACGCTTTGACGTTTGGGAAGCTGGCAGATGACTAATTATCGAGCAGCGCTAGTTTGAGCTAACTTGATGCATGTGGTCCTAAATCACAATAATTCAGGAACCGCTAATCCCTGCAGCCATAACCGAGATCAGATTCACACCAGCCTTGTATTGCTTCAGTGTTTCAGGGACAGCTAGATGGCTGGTCTGTAGGTCAAAAGGTTATTGTTGAAGTCTACACCATAGCCTGTGTCAAGCGTGGTTTGCAGAAAACTCACAAACATACAGTGACCCGTATTAGCGGATGCTGCATGGTTTCACTTCAAGCAGGATATAGTTAGCTCGTAATTAGCCGAAGTGTGGGCTTTATTCTCATCGGGCAAGGATTCGGCAGGTCTACCCAAGGGCAAGATGGTGGCCTTATTTGGAGAGCAGTTCAGGCTGCCGTCGTCGTGCTCAGATGCAGCCACGTAGGTACGAATGAATACCCTGATTTACAAGATGTGGACATTGATTTTCCCCCAATCATGACCTCAGGTTTCAGGGGGCAGTACTGTGCACTTGGACAGGAAAAGGGTTTACCTGTTAACGTGCAACATTTTGACCAGCTGCGTGTCATAATCGTCGAGCTTAGCCTGGACAGGCCCAGAACTTTCTCGCACTCTGTAGTCGCTTGCTTGCAGCCGACCTTGCTTCAGTTTAAGCTTGGGGTGATGCTTAGCACGTGTTTGCAACGGGCAGAGGGCTTATCTTAAAAAAAAGAAGAAAAGAAGCTACAGCTCAGATTTAGACTGAATGATTCTCTTTTTTTCTTCGAGCGCTTCCCTCGACAGAGGTCTCCGGCGCCCTATATCCCGCTTGAAGTGAAAGCATGCAGCATCCACTAACACGGGCCACTGTACGTTTGTAAGTTTTATGCAAACCACGCTTGACACGGGCAGCCACCAGGCTATGGCGTAGACTAACCTCGCTGTGTTTGTGGGAAAGACTAGTTTGCTGTATCGTGCTAGTGCTAGTTTGTTCACAACTTGTGCTAGTTTGAGGGAGCCTACGCGGCAGCAGCAGCAGCCTCCTTCCCCAGCGGAAGCTTCTTAGCTTCTCCACTTAGTTAGAGCCCACCGGCCATCGTGCCTGCAGGCGCTGACGTGGAACCACCGCACTCACCCCTAGAGGGACCGTTGACACCGAGACCGGTAGGATCTTGTGGCTGGGATTGATGTCTAGTCTGGGAGTGTTCCCCAGTCTTCTGTACTATTGTCTTGTTGCCGCTGTTTCGAAAGTCGCCTTGGGCATTGCTTGGGTTGCTTTCAAGCTAAGCGTTGCAGTGAAATAGAATCGATAGCTATTGCACCGGTTTTTGCTGTGTGACCTGCGGTTTGCTGTGTTCGGATAGCTTTGCTCCCTAGTTCTGGCCAAAGCTGGGTCACCATATTCTGACGTCCGGTCTAAAAGAGCACTTTATTCGCGTGAATTTGACAGCCAAAACCTGCATTCGTATGCTGACCACTGCTTTGATTAATTTATAGGATTAAAAAATGTAAGGATTACTATGAGATCCTTAACGTGCAGAAGGACTGCGACGAAGCTGAGTTGAAGAAAGCTTACAGGAAGTTGGCTCTGCAGTTTCATCCAGACAAGAACAGAGCACCCGGAGCAACGGAAGCGTTTAAAGGTACTTGGTTGTTTGTGCTGTATAAAGGTTCTTCTTGATTGGCTGCTTGGCATGGTGCAAAGAGCTAAGTGCCAAGAGAGTGTCAATTCTTTTTCCTTTACTTGGTGTACTCATTTGTATCGGCAGCTGTGGATGCGCGCATATACCCACCCACCCTCCTACTCACCTACGAGCACAAGCGTGCATACAAACCTACCCTTCTCCCCACTCTCATGCTTGTGCACATGCCTTGCTCATGCATGCAGGCACTCACCTGTTCACATGTTATCACATCCTAGCACACGTGCAAATACAAGTATTTGAAAATGTATGGCATGCTTTATCAGCTCATTAGATTACTCTGTTTAGCCGCCTCCGATGTTCGTCGTTTGTGTGATCAAACTTCCTTACATACATGATCCTATTAATCCTGTCTTATTCTTTCTTTCCCTCATAGCTTCATCTGTGGATGCTTGTGTGTGTGGGGGGGGGTGTGTGCATGTGCGTGCGAGCATGCGTGCGTGTAGGGAAAGCTGACTGATCAACCGAAGCTTTCATGGGAAGCTTCCTCGCGCTTCGCTTGATGCAATGATGCGGAACGAATTCAGAGGCTTTGCTCACTTGAAGAAAATGGAGTAGCTGCATTAAGAATGAAGAGCTTAACCTAAAAGCAGCCTCTTTTCTCCTATTTTGGTCTTATGGTGACCATTTACAATCGGGTTAATAGCTAGCCGATCTATTTATTGGCTACTGCTTTGCAGCAATGTGAAGCAAAGCAAGTTTTGTTACTACTTCGTTACAAGCATAGTAGTTCCAGGTTATGAGTAGATGCATCTTTTTTCTGCTGAGGCTGTGGGCCGTTCGCTTTGACCTCCATGCACAGAACTTGCATCACAACTGCGGTCTGTATCGTTTGTGGACTTGGTTTGTTCTGGCATTTGCTCACGATAGGCTTCTAGTTTTGCTGGGTCTTGGGGGAGCGATGTAAGAGGCTTGCTCTTCACGACCAAGATCGAAGAGGTTTCGAATCCTGAAGAGGCGATCCTTTATTGCCAACTGCAAGTGGTGGTGGTAGCCGTTAAGGCTCTTCTACTGCTACATAAAATGAGGCTGTGTAATAAAGGTGAAGGTTAGCTGATTCAGCAGCCTCATTTCTATAGTGGCAGAAGAGCCTTAATGGCTATCACCACTGCTTTTAGTGGGCAATAAAGGATCACCCACTGTAGGATTCAAACCCCCACGACATGGTTCGTGTAGAGCAAGCACCTTACCCCTGGGCTAAAACTCAGGAGCTTAGCTGATCTTTACCTAATCTATAGCTCCATCCGCAGAGTGGCTTCGTTGGATGGTCACTTTATCGGGAGGTGCAAAGTAATTTGAACGGTTTTTTGAGCACAGCCTACTCCATTGCTGCCTCTACTGTGTAAAGGCCGAGACTTTTGCCCAACTAGCTTTGCCCGGTGAGAAATTATTTTTTACATGTGCTAGGCTCAGTTTCTGGTAAGCTGGTTGGTGCAATTGGTGCAAAGGCTCTTGAAGTAGACATTTTTTTACAGCCATTACGATGCATCATTAAGCTTTCTATCTAGCTAACCCTTTTGTGGTGCTGGCTGTTTTTATGTGTTCATTGGATACTCAAAAGACTTTTATTGATAGAGTGGTCATACAAGTATATTGTCAAGCAGCCGATCGTGGTAGGGATGATAATCATAGTGTGCTGCTCACCCATGCCTGTAGTTGAGTGCTTAAGGTCATATAAAAATAACAGCGCTTTTATATGGCGTGGAAGTGTCATCAATCCTAAATTGTGCTTAATTCAGTGGGTCATGTTACGTCAGATAACATTGACCAGGATTGACTGAGTTGTACACCCAGTCACTACAAACCTGCGCAGTATGGACGCACCTGCACCTGCTATGGCTGCTGCTGTTTCTTTCGGCTAATGAAGATTTTCTACGATGTCAGGCATACGAAAATTGTGCACAAAAATCGGAAATATTTACTGACAGTCCACAAACGGACGCTTCTGCTGTGGACATGAATGGGATTAGTATGACGTTGCCCCACCATTATTCTTTATGACCTACCTTATTCACGCAGGCGTAGGAGCCACATGCTTCTTTAGTTGTCTCCTCTCCTGTAGCATTCGACAGAGCCTACATTCTGTTGAAAAGATTGCCTGTTGATGTAGGCTAAACATCCTGCCTCATCTGCCTGTCGATGTCGTCCAATACATGATAATAAATATATGCAATAAATATAAATATATCCAATACATGCTCTATGGGGTTCAGATCCGACGACTGGCTGGGCCACTGCATCAGTGCCACACCGAGTTACTCAAAGAAATTGCTTTACTGACCTAGCTAAGGGCTTAGCATCGTTATCGTGCTGCCAGATATACCGATCCAAAAGCAGTGTGTTGTGCTTTGCAATTCAACTTGCTTGACCACCTGAATATATACTTGTTGGTCATAATACCCTCGATTGCAGACCTCTGACACCCTTCTCGGTAAAGCAGCCCCAAACCGACATCGATTTGTCACCTAACTTCACTATAGGTTGAAGGTAGTCAAGCCTTGACACCTCTCAGCTAACCCCCGTGTTGCTTTCCTTTAGGAGATATTGTGAACTTGCTTTAGTCTGTCCATGAAACAGAATTTAAGTCTTCTGTCCAATGGTAGTTGTCTGAGGTCCGCTGTAAGAGGTCTGCTTTGTGATGGCCTGGGTTTTTGCAATCCGCTGGAAGTTGGCTCTCCAAGCAAACCACCTATTGACCGTATCTTTTCTAGTATCGATCCCTATAGCATCCTTATATCTGTGCAAGAACTCGACTCGTGTCTTGTCAATTTTGCAGTGCTACCATCTTAATGAGCCAGCCGGTCACTCATGGCGTTGGTCTTTGGCCAGACCAGATCCAGCTGCTTGTGCCATCGATCCAGTCCGATCTAGTAAATGTGTTGTCATTATATCGAACGGTGAACTCGCGAATCCCAGGTCATCGTCAAATCTCATGATTGCTATAGCCTGCCAAGACAATGTGCTTGGAAAAACCCCGCCTGGCCGGAGTTCCCCAGATGATTAGCAGCTTTGGTTTATGCTCTAGCGAGCATGAACCCTGAGGATTAAGGGGTGCGAAGATTTTCTTGCGACTGCATTGATAAAGTTCCTAGACTTGAGTTTGGTAAGGTACTTGATTCCAGAGACCCACGTGTCCAGAAATCAATGCCTGTGTCGACTGTGCATGTGGGAAACGTGGACTTTCTTCCCGGCGTCACACTTAGCTCAGACACCTGTTAGCCACCTCTCTCTGCTGCAACTAATGACATGGTTTTGTTAATGAGCCCTGGAGTGGGACACATCAGTAAATGGGTGTAAACAATGGTAGATTACTCCATGGCTTGGATGCAATGGACCTGAACAAATAGGTAAGTTACCACAATAACATGGATGTATCGTGTTATTTTAGTCCCGATCAGGTCAGCCTTGAGCAGTTGCTTCATCACACTAAAGGAATACATACAGCTAGCTTGTATTTGTTTTTGGGCTGTCAATAAAGATTTCCACACGTTCTGCATACCTTTATATGCCCGGCATCGTTGAAAAACCTCATATTACCCGAACGAATCTACAGCCACAGCAGTGTCGGCCATACTGGGAAGATTTGTATCCTTGAGTGTGGATGCCATGTCAGGCCCTACGGTATACTGAAGAGCTATTTGATTGGCCGTGTAGTGATGCTGTTTCCCCTGTACAACTCAAACCTTACTAGTTGTCAAGATGGTCTCATCATTTTAGCAAGCTGCTCCATATTCTTCTTTTGCATAGTACAGAAATAATCACGTTCAAGAGTATTTTTATCATCTGAAGTGGTGCACCTTCATATTTTCACCACTAGCTTTCCATTGTCGAAGCCAGTGCCGTCAGTTGTGCTAACGGCTAGGCTACCAGTGTATGACAGTGCACGACTGCTTAAGGAATTTTCTCAAAACACTTCACTTGTAGCTTTTCTCGAAATTATCTGGGAGTTGAAGACAACTAGTGCTCTTATGTAATCTATTGCTTGTATGCTGCTGTCCGTTTTGTTGGTATTCCACTGGTCACAACCAAAATGTGTGTGACTCGTTACATTGAGCATTCTGTCCACTGATTTCGTTGGCGTGTGTGACTACAGCACTAGTTTTTTGCCGAGTCCGGCGGCCATCTTGTTTTGTGCTTTCTTATTTCAAATTTAGGCACGCTCTTGCATACACGGGTCTCGGGCTTGAACCCGCAGACATGTTCTGTTCACACCGGCCAGCATAGGTGATGTGTGAGGTAAAGGGGAGGGCGCACACCCTATGATTAGGGTATAGTATCTCGGTGAGTGTTCATTCGGTCTGAAAAAAGTTTAAAAAAGCATGTTGAGCCTATTGTTTTAATTTTGCTATAGCCTGTCTTGATCATTTTGTTTTTCAAAATAAAATGCATGTGAAAGGAATCTGTTCTGCTTGCTTCAGCACCGGCCCCTTACCTTTTTGTGGCAGCAATTAGATTGGGGTCAGTGTCTCTAATCCTGTCTCATCTCTTGCCATTTTTCAAAGACATTGCCACTTGCCGTGGCTGTCTTTTGCCCAGTTCTTTCATTTATTGGCAGTTGAGTCACGGAGTTTATACTTTCCTATGTGCTTACACTTCCGTATTAACCACAGCTGAGTGGACGTAATGCATCTTTAGTATTAAGAAGTATAGTCAGGCTCGGTATGAGCAAACAGCGAAGTGTGGATGCTAATTAGTCTGCCTTGGTACAAAGGCAGCCGGTATTAGTGTGGCAACACACAACAAAAAAGCATCAAGGAAGGTAATAGTTGCCGGCCTAGAGTGTATATGTACAGTAATCAACTAGATCTATTAATAGTTATTTATATATCTATTCACGGAGATTTATATGCACCATTTTTAGTGACATCAGCTCTAAGCATTTTTTGTTTTCTCTTTTCGTTGTAGCCATTGGCAATGCATTTGCCGTCCTGAGTGATACAGATAAGAGAAGGAAGTATGATGCATACGGTCACGAGGATAGTAATAGCAGGTCAATGCACTCAGCTCATGAAGAGTGGAGTGACTACTCACATGGCTTCGAGGCAGATATAACACCTGAGCAACTATTTAATATGTTCTTTGGTGGTGGCTTTCCAACAGGTGTGCCTTTGGCAAATGCGTAGCTATTGGGATCTTCTTGTTTGCGCAAGAGAGCAGAACCGTGATTATTTGGATGTTTTCCATCTTAGGTAATGTATCGAGACGGCAGCATCACCATGCTAATGGAACAGCTCACACGTTTCGTCGTCAGTACAGGGTGAATGAAGAGGTTAGTATTTGTTCTTGGTTAGCAGCTTAAGTTTTAAGCAAGTATAGTAGGCATTAATTATGCCGATGTTCTGTTTATAAAGGATGCTTTCTTGCTGTAAGCACAGGTCTTTTAATGCCTGAATTATACACTGTATGCACCGGATCGTAAGATTGTTGTGAGTGCTATGTTATCAATTTAGCTGTGCCTATGCAATACTTGTGTTTTGTTTCAACTAGAAAGCAGTACTAGTGCAATCTTGATGCCTAGTCCTGAAAGTAGTGCTAGGTCTTATAGCCCACGATTAATGAATTTAGAGCTTGAAGGTGCTTGAGGGGGCCGAACTCTTTATCGAGAAGTTGAACCTTGCCCCGTCCCCCAGAATGGTGCATGCTACTGGTTTAAAAGGGGCTACAGTCTTCTCTTCCTTTGGCTCATTCATTGATCGCATTTGTCTCCAATGTACACTCGCCAGAATCAGTGAATCAGTCAATAGCCTTCTTGATCCCAATCCTCAGGTACACCATATCAGGTAGGTGAAGCCACCTTATCGTTATTAGTGGCCCGGCCATTCAAGAATAATGAAGGTATCCGAAATACTCACAAAATGGTGGTATCCCTATCGGACATCCACCGAATCTTTTGTATGACATGAGTAGGCGTGCCCATCAATTAGGGATACCGTAGCTTACAAGAACATCTATTTTTTTTTGTCTAACTGATAACTGGAGATTGTGTGTTAGTCATTTTAGGATTGGTAGATTACCTTCGAAATAAGGTCATTAGTGGCAAGCTGGAAGATGAACAGTAAGGTTCTGAAAGGAACTGAGGATGAATAGTCCCGAGGGATCTTAGGGATCGCCTTTTATCTTATCTATCTTGCTAACTAAAAAACTAGTAAGACGATTTGCTGTTAAATTGCAACAAGGATAGGTTTAAAAAACCAATGAATTAGTAAGTTTCAATTTCCCCCAAACAATTCTAATAAGAAAGCCTTCACGACATCCAACCACGGATCAGTGCCTCTATGTAATGTGGGCATAGTGTTGGGCCTGTTGAGTTCGATGAACGACTTTACTCTGTGAGGGTGGAATCCTCCTTTATGGTTAACAGCTTTTAGGTTCTTCCTTTATCCGGGTAGGTTTCTTTTAACGGTTGGGCTGAGGGGGCAAAGTCAACCATTCTGACGTCAGTATGAAATCAGAGACACCCCTCCTGATCAACAGGGTAATACAAGGTGAGGCTGTCTGTGAGGTCGTACGGTTATCTCTTTTATCACTGAATCCGGAGTAGGTAGGATTGGCCTGCTATTGGCAGCAGCATTGTTGCTGACCTTAACAGGCCTGCTGCTGAAGGTGCCACAGGGGGGGGGGGAGGATGAGGAGGTTCAAAAGCTCAGCTGCTGTCCATGTTGAAAAGTCATTTTTAAGGACCTTCGTGCTGGGACATCCGGAATCATTCACACATTTTCCCAGTAACTTTTCCACTTGAACCCTTATGATCATCCACGAAAACGTCGAATGGGTCATAACCTAAGTATGGAAAAAGTATGGAAACCACTGTCGTAAAGGTGCACCTTTGACTTAATTTTTTCGTCGCAGGAAATAGTGTAATTTCTCATTACCGCAATGCATTAAGCTAAAACAGATGTAAGCATATAAAGCAGGCAATCGAAATTGCTTATATAAGCTATTTGAGATAGTAATGCACCAATTGTCAGCTCTGTTCCAAAATTAGCATCAAGATTTGCTTCTAATATTTTACAATCTATCTGCATGAGCAGCTTGTTTATTCAAGATAATTATAGTATCCTATCAAAACAGAGCTTTCATGAAAATACCGAGACTCCACTAATTGTGATATGCAATTGCTGCTTGCGAAAAATAATGGCTTCATCTGCTGAAATTTCTAAATAAAATAGCGCTGGGTGAGCACGCTCCTCTACTATGTCGAGTAACATATAGCCGAGCTCGTGTGCCATCAGTGAATTTCAGCAATAGCCATGCTGAAAATATGGCTGGCACAATATAGTGTGTGGCACTCGGCTCTAACTGGATGCTGTTTTAAAGGCAGGCTGCAGTCCAGCTGCTGTCATTCATCTTTGCTGATTCATCTTTTTTTGACAATCATTTTTAGAGCCCTGTTCACATGTTGCTTCAGCTTGCACCTATAATCATCCTTATTGTCATGTCTGTACTCAGCATCGGCTATGTCGGCGACTCGCCTTACAGCTTTTCGAAAACCAGGTATGTACCCATTTCTTCCTTGAAGTTTCACTTGGTGAGTTGCGATGTGAAATTGCTCTCTTGCCCTACGAGAATAAATCTTCGGTCGTGTTCTGTGCGTTGCAACCTACGTGTACTTAGCCCTGCTGTTTTGCCTTGTCTTCAATATACTCTCAGCCGCAAAAAATCCTTGCAGTATGGCCGAAACTGCCGTGGTTTAAACTCCGTTCGGGTAATAAGGGGGTTTTTCTACGATATCAGGCATGCTAAAGTTATGCGCAGCATAAGTGCATATTTATTAGCAGCCCAAAAACGAGCACTTTTACTGTTGGTATGTATGCGTTTACTGTGACGTCCCACCGAGATTCTGTATGACCTTTCTTGTTTGACCTAGAGGCGACAAGCTTCTTAATGACCTACCTTGTCTGGCCAGGCATGGAAGCCACCTGAGTTGTGCGTAAAAAGTGAGCCAGTGGTTTAGGCCGAATTCTCAGCCACCTCTCGAAATCGTCCCATAGTTGTTCTGTGGCGTTTCAATCAAGTGACTGGCTGGACTGCTTCATCAGCAGCACATAAGGATTCGTCACAAAGTGCTTCGCTGGCCTGGCAGTGTGAGTAGGGTTATCTTGCTGCCAAATATAATGAACATCCAAACAGAGTGTTTGAGCTGTGAAATCCAGCTTGAGTAAAGTAATTTTTTGACGAACCCAGTATGGTGCTGCTGCAGTGCCTCACCTAGCCGCCTGTTCAGAACCCACAGAAAGTTCATGGGACGGTATCGGCAGGCGTCAGTGTCGGGATGTTCGGCCATCTACCAGAAGCCGATCTTTTCAGTAAAGCTGAGGTTTTGTGGAATGTGCTGCAGCCAAAGAGACAACAAAAAGCTTGTCCTAATGGCCGGCCAGATAGGAAAGGTCGTAACGAATTGTTGTGGAACGTCGCACTAAATGCATGCATACCAACAGCAAGTGTGTGTTTTTGGGCTGGCAATAAATGTATTCGGTATATACCTAACTTTACCAAGTTTTGGCATTGAAGAAAACCATCTAATTAACCGAATGGAGTTTCAGCCAATGCAGCTGCTGTCATACTGCAAGGATTTTTTGCAGCTGTGTGTAAGCATTAGTTTGTATGACTTTTCGTTGTATTTGACAGTGGTATCACCCTTGCCAAGCGCTATAAGCCACTAAGGGGCATATATGTAGGAGGACATTGCTTTTGCCATTATGTTGCAACTTATGTCATCAGTTGGTGTTTGCCAGAGTTCCTTAAGTTCCCATCTAGACACCCAATAATTCATTCTAGGTTAAATTAGTTTCATATCAGAATGTCGGCAAGTAAATGTCATACTGTCGGATCGTCTTTCTGGACTCGTATATATGCTAGTTTTGTCCACTGGGGTTTTGAGCTGACAATGTCCAACGAACATTACAAGCTGGCTGGAAATACCCATTTTTGAGATACCGAAGACCGTAGAAACTCCCTCAGACCATACACGGGTCGTCATTTTGAAACCAGGCATGGTGATAATCAAAATTAACTCGCATTGATCGTATGTACTCCATGGCTTCATAGCCATGGAGTTTTTGGATCTCTTGACCATCTAGATATTGCCGGTGGCACATAGGATCGTTGAAATGGATTGCAGTGTGGCTGAGCCAACAACCGGAGAAACCCCACTAGCTTCCTCAATAGCTGCCTAGCATGAGTGTAATGCTGGGTGTGCTTTTGGAAGAGTGCTGTTCTAGGTTAACTGAAATGGATTTTTTGTTACCACTAGTTCGTTATATTAATAAGATTTCAAAGGTTTTTGCTCCTCTACTAGGCACCCCTAGACTGGCGACACGTGTTCAGCGCAAATGCACAGCATAGCAGCCGGCAGAAGGCTGTGCAGTGAAGCTGGATCACTCCTGCTGCTGGCAGTGTGATAGCACTCAAGGGACATATGCTGCTATAAAAATAAGGCCATTTTTCTTTTTGCTTATAGCTATCCGAACCAGCAGATTGATTCCATGACCTTGTACAGTGCCCTGCGAATAGTGATCGTGCATTGCCATGTAAATGCCACTAGCAGAAGGATTCGAAGACAAAAATGGGAAAAGTGAATACTTTGTTAAAATCGCAATTCACTTTAAAGTTGTGGGTGTGTGGGGCTAATTAGCGATCACTATTTAATTAACTTAATTATTATTATTATTATTATTATGAAATTAATTAATTTAATTAAAGGGCTAATTAACTATCACTATCATTGTGTGAGTCTGTTAAAGCATAATAGGATTCGAAAAGAACCTAAATGGCTAAAGAGACAGCTGGGTTTACATGATACTGGTGAAGCCTTATGTTGCATCAGCTTATGAGCACTGATATGAAAGACAGAAAAATAGCTTGCTGCCTTTAAAAATGAGCCTGTTACCTCATATGCCAGAGGCTAACACCTTAAAATATTACATCGTTATGTTATGTGTCTGGATTGGAGGATCGGGAAGATCCATGGCGATCGTCCAGAATTAATGCCAAAGCCGGATCGGAGAGGCCAGAGAAAGGGTACTGTAAATGTGCAATGCGGTTTACGTACTGCACTTTTCCATTAAAGGTAACCCTCACCGGTAACCGACAGCAGTGTGAGAATGTATCATCGACTGATGTCATTCTTACGTTATGTGTTGTTTTTTGGACAGATAGTAGGCATGCAGAGGCTCATTTTGTTGTAATAGTGTCAATCATGGTTGCTCTCATCGTTATAAGTATGAATACTGTGAAGCACGGCCACCCTATCAATAAGGGTGCACACACCTGGCAGCACAAAAGCAGGGCCTTATGACGTCTTTCATCATTAGGCCTTATGATGTCTTTCTATAGTAATTGCTTGGGTACTTTGTTGACCTAGCTCGATTCGCACCCATTTGGTTACTACATGTCTCTTTTAGTTATCCTTTTTTTAAGTTGACTAGGCTTTCTACCTTCAGCATACTTAATGGATCACTAAGCAATGGGCACAGGGTCAATCGTCGATGTAATCGATGTATAATCGATGCCGACAGAACATGTTCTCTTACTACTTTCAGCAAGTATCCTCACCAAATGGCCACACGTAACCTGAAAGTGAAATATTTCGTAAAAGAGGACTTCAGTCAAAATTACCAAGGGAGCACTCTCAAAAGTGTGGAGCGGGAAATCGAAAACACTTACGTCAGCAACCTAAAGAACGAGTGTTACAGGGAGCGGATGACTAGTAAGTGCAAACAAGCTTTGCTGTGCTGCCTGCAGATTATGCTGATTCTGGCTGTTACTTGAGTAAGCCGCTATGAATGACAGGTAGCATGTGAAGGCATTCACTTTTGATAGCACTTCGTGTTATAAACGTTCTAGCTTCCTGCTTCAGCAGGAAGTGCAGTGCTCTTGGCGCTCAGTAACATTTCATATTTTAGACATAAATTAAGAGCCGGGGGTGTTTCTATGTTGTGACTGTTAGCCTGGGACTCTCTCCATTGCGCTGTTGCTGCTGCCGTTGACATTGCCCACATTTTCTGTATTTACAGAAAATACCATGATGTGGAGGAGTAGGCAGCTGGGTGACGGCGTTGGTTATGAGAAAGCGTCGGAGATGGCCATGCCTAATTGCGAATTGCTGGACAAGATATACAGCTGATATGGAATTGAGAGCGTACTCACTCTGTCTTTAGGTACCAAGTACCTGCTAGAATCGCTCTTTGGGCAACCCGGGTTGTTTATGTAATCCTGGTACCACTGCTACTACTGCTACTACTACTACTACTACTACTACTGCTACTACTACTACTACTACTACTACTACTACTACTACTGCTACTACTACTACTACTACAACGCTCGAGAGGACAGCAGCCAACAGTTGCCATTAATTTATGACTTGGACAATGCCGCCTTTAGCCATTCTTCGGAGGCCCACAGTCTCGTGTCGGGCTTTTCCTTTGCTCCCATCAACGACGGTCCAGTATGGGTGCTGGACGAGGGACTTCCCTGTGCGCCAAGACTTTGGCTGACCTGCGAGCCACGTCTGGTAAAGAACGTTGATCAGTCAGTTGGAGAAAGTACGATCAGCGGCTGCCGTAACAGGCAAATTTAGTTTACACACCATGTGTGACGTCAGTCAGCTCCTTCCTGCAGTTATCTGTCACAGCCAATCTGACGGTTTTATCCCCGATCGGTGTTTATCTATGTACGGCACCGTGATTTATGTATGATTTTGCACTGAACTGTGGGCATCATATCCCATAACGTGTCGGTGTCTTGTGACTGTCTGCCTGCCAGCGGTTAATCTACTTTCATGTGTGGTGTTGCCTTAGTCTGTACTACATCTGCTGCCTTTTGTGCCATGCCAACTATGGTAGCAGCAGTCACAGAAGCATGGCACCACAACTCGCGGTCGCACTCACCGCGACTGTCTGGATGACTGCCTCAGGTTGGTGCAACTGTGCTGTTTTCAGCACCTTATTGGTGTCAACCTGTGCAGAAATGTGCTAAACGTTCTGCGTGCACCCTGTACACCTGTGCACGCTGGCTATAGAACACAGCGTTATTGGCTGTGAATAAGCCAGTGGTGGCCATGCATTTTAAAACTCAAGTGGGTAGACATACTTTGTGTTATTATTATTTCTTCTCTTAGAACATCTTGTACACTGACGATCGTTCTGTATTTTCAGTTACTAGATAGCTATTAGAGAGAAATTCTAATCTGCTAAGCCGGCAAAGAGCCTTTTTGATTGAAGTCATACTAAGCATTTGCGTTAGGCTAGTTCGCTGCTAAAAAATAGCTAAAAGCTATTCGTTGCTGCTGATGGCACTGAAAGTGAAAGAAGCTATTGGTAGAACGAAAATGGCTTTAGGGAACTCAGTGCTCTTTCACCGAGTGGGTTACACTCAGGGGTTTACAACTCCATCTTCTTGCTGGGATGTTATTTTCTCCGGCAACAGCATTCTCACCATTTTGCTTGTTAGTTGAAATGTGCCCGCGGGTTAGCTTTCTTTAAGCACACTGTTGAGCAAGAGATCGCTAGTACTCGTACAGCTTGCAAACAAAAACAGCGTTCATTTAGTTTATATATTAGTATTTATTATTAAATTTATATATTTTAATCTGATAG
This sequence comes from Cristatella mucedo, assembly GCA_009760855.2. Lineage (NCBI taxonomy): Eukaryota > Metazoa > Bryozoa > Phylactolaemata > Cristatellidae > Cristatella > Cristatella mucedo. The sequence continues at coordinate 2,384,895 of WPIO01000010.1, read as the reverse complement.
GTGCCTCCAGCAAGCGTCGAACTTTTTGTAGTCAGATGATAGCACCAGAAAACCCTTCACGTAACTTAAGCAAAATTAGCCATCTCAAGGTAGCAGAATGGGGATATGGCCATTTTAGGAGACGGCCCAAGTCAGCACCTAATCTGCTTGACGTCTGCCGGTATGCACCTAGATATCTCGGGTTCATGATGACACCTGTTTCAATGCATGACCCTTGGCATTCCTCCCAGATGCTGACAAGCCAATAACCCTAAATTGACGATGCATGTCTGCTCTGTTGCAGTTACTTACCTCACGCATTAAGGAAGTGGCTTTATTAATTTTTTTCTTCAAAGTACTGTTACCGTTTCACAAAAAAGGGTATTTGATATGAGACAATACCAGTCGTAGATGCAGTGAACTCGTTTACCGTGGGTCGCTGCTTACATCGTGCTCATGCTGACCTTACTTGCGTTGATTCCCTGGTCAATGGGCCGTTAAGTTTAGATACTTCTGCAGTGGACCCTCTGATTCAACTCGGACCGCCGTCCGGACATATTTCTTCGTGTTGAAACCAACTGTGGGAGCAGGGTGGAACCGGAGCCCCATATAAGCCTAAGTCACTGCCTGTCCATTTCTTCTGTAGTATAAGGCCTCAGCTAGCGTCCACCTACTGCTTTGTTTGCAGGATGTGCTATGACATCCTCAACGATATTATAGGTAAGGTCTTGTTATTGTGAAAACTATGAGATGACCTCTGCCGCGAGGTTACTTTCTTGCGGCTAGGAATAATAATAATAATAATAATAATAATATTGCACTTTATAAAGCGCCCTCAGAGAACTTAATCTCTTTCTAGGCGCTTTACATTTGCTGCAAAATGATATGCAATAGAATAGTAAGTAAAATCATGCTTGAAAAACAAACAAAATGAATAATATGGTTAGGGGTGACATGCACAGGGTCAGCATGCAAATGTGGTTAGTGGCAGCATGCACGGTGTCAGCACGCATAAGCACGTGAAGGACGAATCACAGGGACCCACTAAATGCTGTGCTAAATAGGTGTGTTTTTAGGTTCCTTTTAAATGTGGTCAGGTCAGGGGATGTTCTGACGCAGGTCGGGAGGGAGTTCCAGGCTTTGGGAGCATACGAGCTAAATGCACGGTCTCCAAAGGATTTAAGGTTTGTACGAGGTATTTCCATACTGTTGGATTCCGAAAAGCGGGTGGTACGATGCTTGGCCTGATTGGGGAGTATATCTGAAAGATAGGCTGGAGCCATAGAATGAAGAGACCTAAAAGTGAGCGACAAAACCTTGAAGTCAATCCGTTGCCTCACTGGTAGCCAGTGCAGGTCGGCGAGAAGTGGAGTAATGTGGCAACTGCGACGCTCACGACAGACAAGCCTAGCTGCAGAGTTTTGCACCAGCTGCAATCGCCTGATCGCACATGCTGGTAGGCCAGTAAGCAGTGAGTTGCAGAAGTCGAGACGGGATGTCATGAATGCATGAACCAACTTGGACGTGGTATCCTTATCTAAACAAGCCCTAATTTTAGCAATGTCATGAAGCTGAAAATAGGCAGATTTAACTGTGGAGCTGATAAGGTCGTCTAACGAGAGGTCGCTTTGGAATATGACACCTAGATTTCGAGCTGATTCAACTGGAGATATGCTGGCAGAGCCAATTTTGAGAGTCAGCCTTTCCAATTTCCGAATCACACTGGGTTTGCCCATAACTAGTAAGTTAGTTTTATCATCGTTTAGTTTTAGAAAATTTGCTGCCATCCATGTGCGGATGTCATCAATGCATGCAGCAAGTGAGTTGAGAGAATTTGAGGTGCTCGAAGACTGGGAGGGATAAAAGCAAAGGTACAACTGAGTGTCATCCGCATAGAAGTGAAAGCCTAGATTGTGCTTGGCAATCACATCAGCAAGAGGGAGAGTATAAACGGTGAAAAGGACCGGACCTAGCACAGAGCCCTGAGGTACTCCATATTTCAGAGGTACTTCAGATGATCTTTGTCCATTCACGTCAATACTCTGGAGTCTCCCACCGAGATAGGACCTGAACCACTGCAGAGCAGTGCCAGTGATGCCCAGGCGAGATGAGAGGCGCTCTAGAAGTACTTTGTGATCTATGGTATCAAAAGCTGCCGAAAGATCGAGCAAAACAAGAAGAGACACTCTAGCCATATCTGCGTTCCTAAGTAGGTCGTTGTATACCCGAAGCAATGCTGATTCTGTGGAGTGATTAGCTCTAAAGCCAGACTGGAACTTACTAGCAAGGTGTGAGGTTTCGATATACGAGTTCAGCTGGTCTGCCACGACCCGTTCCAGTGTCTTTGATAGGAATGGTAGAAGGGAGACTGGGCGGTAGTTGCTTAAGTTCTCTTGGTCTAGTGTAGCTTTCTTGAGAAGTGGCCTGACTACCGCTTTTTTGAAAGGCGAAGGGACCTGACCTGAGGCTAATGACATATTAATGATGTTGGTTATGCATGGCAGCAGCAGATCAATGCAGCGTAGGAGCAGGACAGTGGGAATAGGGTCCAGTGGACTTGTTGTCTTCTTTGATTGAGATACGAGCTTTAGGACTAGATCACTAGTGACCTGCTTAAATGCATATATTGAGGTGCAGCCAGGAACCGAGGAACAGCATTCCAGTGGGAAGGTTGTCATCGCAGGGATGGATTCCCTGATCTTGTCTATCTTCTGCACAAAGAATCGAGAGAAGCGATCGGCTAGATCATCACAGGGATCATCAGGTAAGGAGCTAACCTGGGAACGGTTGAGGAGAAGGAAAACTAGTTCTGGGAAAATTTGGGGTTGTGTTCAGCGAATGAACCACTACGGAACTAATCTTGACATTTCAAACTTGAGTCTAAAGGCAAATGCGTGAACATTTGTGCAAAGACGACAAAGGTAGAATGGCACCTCAATTTATGACTAAGCCGGCTGTCGCACTCGCTTAATTTGTCTGCTTATGGTACCCGATCGCCATTTAGTAGCCGTCGCGTGGCTAATAATGGCAACTGTCGACTGAACGGCTAAAGCGTCTCCGCTTAATAGCATCAGCTTCTAGCTGGTAAACTAAGAAAGAGCACATTCACATACTAAACCCGGGGATGATAAAGTGGTACCGTCACTCTGAGTTTCGATGGTCTGAACAGTTATTTTCTGCATAAAATTTAGGAAAATAGTAGTGAAGAATGTATGCATATGTGGAACATTTAAATGAAAGTACGTTCATTGACTTCAAATTAGCATGTCACTCGACAGATAGCATTGTTTTGCTCGTCCGCATGCGAAAAGTAATGCATTTGAAATTTAAAAAACCTGAACGGCCAGTGCTACTCTAAATCTACGAAGACGCTCTTAGATACATTTATGTATCAAAGGCTACTCCCACGATTTGTCAACTGTACTTCGAGATGCTAGTTTCAACTGCACTAGTCTCGAGTCAAGGAGTTCAGCCTTCTACTTACATGGTTAAGACATGTTTGTGCAAGACAAGTTATATGCAGTGGTATTCAACGGGCTGTTCTACGCTAACTATTTAGTTCATTCTATTTGTCTGATTTGTTGTAACCGAGACAATGGAGATATGTTGCTCCCTGCGTCGACTCCCTCGCCTTGGTTATGCCAGCATCTGGCGGCATAGATGTCTCGGGAATAGCGACGGAGGAACGGCAGCTTGATTTTTCATCTCTCTGTAATACGCTCACACTCGCCAATAACAGCTGGGAAACTAAACATTACTACTGGGGCCCCATTAGACAGTTGCCTCAACGGCCAGTCGCCTCGGATAGTTGCCCAAGAGCCGGAAGTGAGAATAAATGAGGTTCTAAAAAGCTTTCGCCTGTCCGTGGGGCAACTCTGTCTGTCAGCGGCAACTGTCAGTTTCTCTGGCCACGCTGCCCAGGAACAAAAAGCACAGCGCCACCGCCGAAGATGGCTGGGTGGTGTGGCAGTGGGTGGTGCTGTGCGTGATTGATGAATTGGTGATTAATGGAGCTGTTGGGCTCCTCGAAAATTCCATGAAAATTCATGTCGAGTTCCCTGCCTGCATGCTTGCTAACCGTAGCCTACTCCTAAGCTACACCCAGTGACTCACATACGTTCTCTCGTGGCTCTACATGTTGATATTTATCTGTACACCAAGAGACAGATTAAAGAAGGTTCTATTTTTCCTTTTACTTTTGGCGCTTGTGCTCATGTACCCATGCGAAGTTCAGTAGCTTGGAGTTGATATTATCCAATACGGCCAACTAAGGGTCACCGGCCAGACTAAGCCGACCTTTGACCGGAGGCCGGATGAGCGATGGCTCCTCTCAATCCGATTATTCCGGTACCGGAAGCTCGTTGGGCAAAACGCGATCTGGGCAGTGTGTCCCGGTCTCTCACTGTCCACATCCTGAAGGATGGATAATAATAACAACAAGAATAAATTTGATATAGTGCCCTAAGAGAACTCGGTCTCTTTCTAAGCACTTTATGTTTTCTGCAAAGAAAGCACGATTGAGTGGTTAGTGATAGCATGCTCATTAATTAAACAACAAGAATAAAAGGGTTAGGGGTGACATGCACAGGGTCAGCATGAAAGTATGGTTAGTGGCAGCATGCGTAGTGTCAGCACGCATAAGCACATAAAGGACGAATCACAGAGACCCACTAAATGCTGTGATAAATAGATGCGTTTTTAGTTTATTTTTTAAATGTGGACAAGTCAGGAGATGTCGTGACAAAAGTCGGGAGTGAATTCCAGGCTTTGGTAATATCATTTCTAGTTTTTATAATGCTCTTGTGCAGTACGAATGAGTAAGGACTGACAAGCAGCAATTGTTGTAATTATTGGCATACAACAACCTCCCGCCAGGCCAGAAGCGAGAGGCTACTGCTGGCCGTCCAGTCATAAGCTGCAGCCGAGATTACAAATGGGAGCTTCGGCCCGATTAATTGCTGTACTTCTCACCTCGGCGGAGCCAGTAACATGATTGAGCTAACTACCCTGGATGACCACTACCTGTCCGTTGTGCAGACAATTAGACTGTGCAGAAACAGAACGAGACCGAGCAGCAGCCAACAGTAAAAGCAAGCGGCAGAGACTCACGACCTTTGACTCGTAACTCACCTTTGAACCTAGCCTGACTTAAGCTTGATAGGCCCTACTGTAAGGTCATGCTTTTGAGGGCCACAGCAACTTGATGTCTTTGACTCAAGGTTCCCCTTGCGCCTTTGAGGACTACAGTACCTAGACAGGCCTTTGATACTTGACCTTTGCCCTTTGAAGCTAGGAATGGACTCCCTGGCACCGGGATGGACTCTCTAGCAGACCAGAAATTGGAAAGGCTGCCGCTCAAAATTGGCTCTGCCAGCATATCTCTAGTTGAATCAGCTCGAAATCTAGGTGTCATGTTCCAAAGTGACCTCTACTTAGACGACCACATCAGCTCCACAGTCATCTGCCTGCTTTCAGCTACATAACATTGCTAAAATTCGGGTTTGTTTAGATAAGGATACCACGTCTAAATTGGTCCATGCATTTGCGACATCCCATCTCGACTTCTGCAACTCACTGCTTACTGGCCTACTGGCATTAGTGATCAGGCGATTGCAGCTGGTGCAAAACTCGGCTTGTCTGTCGTGAGCGTCACAGTTGCCACATCACACCACTTCTCGCCGACCTGCACTGGCTACCAGTCAAGCAACGGATCGACTTCAAGGTTTTGTCGCTCACTTTTAAGTCACTTCATTCTGTGGCTCCAGCCTATCTCTCAGATCTACTCCCCCGCCGAGCCAAGCATCGTACCACCCGCTTTTCGGAATCCAACAGTTTACCAATACCTCGTACAAACCTCAAATCCTTTAGAGACCGTGCATTTAGTTCGTATGCTCCCAAAGCCTGGAACTCACTCCCGACTTGCGTCAGAACATCCCCTGACCTGACCACATTTAAAAAGAACTTAAAACACCTATTTAGGACAGCATTTAGTGGGTCCCTGTGATTCGTCCTTCATGTGCTTATGCGTGCTGACACTGTGCATGCTGCCACTAACCCCATTTGCATGCTGACCCTGTGCATGTCACCCCTAACCATGTTTATCAAGCATGATATTACTGACCATTCAATTGCATTTCCTTTTGCAGCAAATGTAAAGCGCCTAGAAAGAGATTGAGTTCTCTGAGGGCGCTTTATCAAGTGCATTATTATTATTATTATTCTTATTCTTACCCTGGGGATAGGAAATCTACCGAGGATTCTACAGTTTATCTGAGAACCCTAGATACACGACTCCTTGAGCTCTGCAAGACAACTACTCACCCCTCCAGCCGCTCATTGGTTGCCAGGTACCCCATGCGAGAGATTCGAGTACTGACTGTGACAAAATCCATGCATGTCGGCTTCAGTTGCGCAGCCCAGTATTTTTCACTGCCTGTTGCAGCCGTTTTCATTGAAGACCAATGCAGCACCTAAAGAGCAAGGTCGTCGCCCACAAACCCTCCACGAATCCTGCCCCACTGCAAACAGTTCGCACCGCCACCCCTAGCTCGTGCGCTGTTCGGATAATTCTTCGCAGCGATTTTTTTAGGATATTTATTCAATAAGCTGCCAGAAAGTTTTGATATGGAAAGTGGTTTGGTGTTAATTATTAACACCTTATCAAAAGATAGCCATCATCTTTTAGTTTAGTTTTCTAGTTGTTTTTTCTGGCGCCGAGTCCCTTAGCCCACCCCCAGGCGATTGCCTAGTTCGCCTAGTGCAACGATTCTCAACCTGTAACCCTTTGGGGATCGAACGGCCCTTTCACAGGGGTCGCCTAAGACCATCGGAAAACACGCACTTCCACATTTCGCACATAATTTTTTGCTTGGGGTCGCCACAACATGAGGAACTGTATTAAATGGTCGCGGCCTTAGGAAGGTTGAGAGCCACTGGCCTAATGGGAGCGCTGGCTCTGTAGAGGACCTGTGGGCACATCGAGCTGGTTTGGACCATGGGTTAAGGTGGTCGACCTAACCGAGGTCTGGCTGAGGTCGTAGGCTCGAGGCCTGTGGCATATGTGAAGCGCCTGTATAGAGATTAAGTTCTCTTCGGGCGCTACGCAAATGAATTATATTTACTTACATTTTAATAATAAGGCATTTCTTTGGTTCACCACGTGAACTAAATCTCTTTTGAAAGGCCTTATGTTTGGTCTAAAGAAAGCGAATGCAATTTTAACTGGCCCTAATGGCAGGGACTGAAGGCATTATCCCATAGAGTCAAGGATGGCTTACACTAAAATGTGAGTACGATATTGTACAATACCTTTGCGCGGTCTTCTTCGTTACCCCCCTGGTCTTGGTGAGCCGTGACGGCACGCTTGATAAGGCGGTTGCTTATCACGACTTCGGCCTCGAGGTCGTGGGTTCTAATCCTGGATGGGCGATCATGTATTATCGCTGCAAGCGGTGGTGATAGTCGTAAAGGCTCTTTTGTCGCTACAAAAAAGAGGCTATTAAATCAGCTAGTATTTTTATTTAGCGCTGCGGTACATAGTCTCGTACGTACTTCACGACCAGGTCGTGGGTTCGAAACATGCAGTAGATAACTCCGCACTACCCACTGTAAAGATGGTGATAGCCACAACAGCTCGTCTGCATATGTTTAAATAAGGCTATTTAAACAACATGGATTTACCTTTTTTTTTACACACCTAATGAGCGAGAGGGAACTGTGGGGGTCTTCCCAAAGAGACCGTCACAGCGTGCCCGTTTCAGTTCTCCATTGTATCCGAACGGAAGTAAATAAGACGGTGTTGACAGTGCAGTCTGAAGCCATGGCAAACCTTTTGGACTCTTACGAACATCAATATTCGGGTCTGACGGCAGAGATCACCGTAAAGGTTGGGAAAATAAGAAACCTCACCGGAGGTAACCAGCATGTTGATGCGCTTGCCGATTGCTTACCTCTGGCAGGGCGAGTTTTCAGGCTGCTTCTCGTTTGGACCTACCTTGCGTCTCGTCTGTGTCTGCAACGACGAGACTGGATCCGGAAAAAAATTCACGTCATTTTTATGTTAGTGCTATATTTCTCAAATTGCAAACCTTTGGCTCTGCCGGTCCTTGGTCTGCCTAGCAGTGGAAGGAGTCTGAGGGTGTTGAGCCGCGCCCTATCGCCGCTGTATTCGTTAGTAGTCCATGTGGTCTTGAGACCAATTTATTATCTGATAGCTATTCAATTTACTTTGACTTAGGAATCATCTATCACCGCACATCACAGGCCGTTATGAGCGCATTAAGTGTCGCTAGCTAAGCTGGCCAACGGGTTACTTCTCCTGACCGCGGAAAAAGCCCTACAGCTATTGGATACGTTAGAGACTACCGACTGTTTGAAACTATTTATCATAGACGTATTATTTGTTTCTCCTTTTTCTTGGGCAGCTTAATTTACTGAAGATGGTGACCCACGAGAGCACGCGTAAGCGAGTGTAATTAGCTGCAATAAATGCGCTTCATTATTGGCCAAGTGCTAGGCACTTAAAAGATGGAGATTGTAGGTGCTGCGTAAATTATAAGGTTTTTATGTAGGCAGACTGAACTTGGTAGTTACCCAGCGCTATTTATGTCCAGAGCTGCTTTCTGTTATATGTACCTGGTGTTATATGTTCAAGGTAAAGCCTCGCCTCCGTCTGCAACCCAACCGTGTCGACAGTGCTACTTAAGGAGCGGTTAATAAATCTCAACTGGCCCTAGTTCACCTTTCAATGGTTTCCGAGCTTACAAATTCCCGCCAGCCGGAAAGTAAACTGGTATGCAGCAGTCATTGTGGTGCTGAGGACTATGCGTGATTCGCTCAGCTCTGTCTCAGAGACTGCAACCCCCTGATAGCCTGAGCACATACAGTAGTTCTGCACATGCAAAATTGTCTGTGCTAAAATGGCAGTCATTGCTGTGCTGAAGACTCTGCATGATTTGCAGAGAACTAAACAAGGTCCCTCAAAAGAGATATTTTTTTCAAACCAAGACCGCCCTGTTATAGAGATCCCTAATGTGAGAAGCATTTGAAGCCCATGGTCTCCTTATATTAATCGGCGATATTTATTGTTCATTGACTGCATTGGCAAAAGCTCGGTCAGGCAAAGCAAGATATTGAAAATGGTGCATGTAACCGCAGGTGCGTTGTCTTCTGTTCTTATAGAGCAAAGCCAGTGCTTGAATGTGTTGCTATCAGTCATTAGTATTTTTATGCCTCTGATTTTGGCATCAGTTGCTAAAGGATTGATTGGAATCCAACAGTTTTGGGATTCAGGATTTCACAGCTGGTAGCTGCATAAGAAGGCTGCAGCAGCTTTGCAGCTCGGGTTGGGGTGGTTGTTTCATATTCGAATGCTGCCTGCTTAGCTAATTGCTAAGGTGCAAGACTCTCCAGTTAGGCTTGTCTGTCGTGTAACGACCACTTCTCACCAACCTACACACGTCTCCCCAGCAAGCAGCATATCGAGTTCAAGGGTCTGTCACTCACTTTTAGGCGCCTTCATTCTTTTGCCCCAGCCTTCTCAACTGAAATACTTCCCAAACAGACTTCGTATTGTACCACCCGCTCCCTGTACTAAAGAGATTTAGCTGTGCCTCTAAAGAGCCTAAAATCATTTGGAGACCATGCCTTCAGTTTGCATGCTCTCCAAACCTTGAACTCACTACCAGCTAACATCATGCAATCCTCTTAATAATAGTAATAGTAATAGTCGTTGTGTATAGTACCATAGGAGAAAACGAAATCTCAATCCAGGCACTTTTTAACTCACTGAAGAGAATAAGTTACCTAGGGTTAATGACGGCCAGTATTGTGCTTAACCATGCATGCACAAGTATGATATAATTTGCCAGCATGCTAAAGCATACAGGAAGACAGTCGGGGCCACCGGACAGTAGGACCCCTGGATAGTACAATTCACAAACTCATGCACAGGTGGGCATGTACCTCACACAGGAACAATACAAGGTCACGGGCACATGGAAAGCTGAATGGAGCAGATGCATGTTTAGCTGATACTTATATGGTACAAAGTCATTGCAGGTAGTTTTCTCTGACTTGATGGCATTCTAGAAGGAGCTAAAATCTCACCTTCTTTGCACTGCAGTTGCTCTGTCCATGTGAATTGCTCTTTGCTTATGCATGCTGAAATTTTACATATTATCACTAACGAATCGATGTGCTTCCTTTCCAGTATGTGTACAGTGCCTAGAAAGAGTTATAGTTCTCTTGGATCGCATTACACACGTTTATGTTATTATGGTTGTTGCTGCTGTGCATGTGCTGCTGCTGCCAGTGTCCTGCCGAACTGCAGCTGCAAGCAAGGGGGAGCGGTGTGAATAGAAGCAACATGGCCCCTGTTCGCTTTAGGGGCCCAAATTGGTTTAATTCTTTGGGTCTAGGGTGGCGAGGGGTGTGTTCACAACTTTTTAACCGTTTTTAAGTCACGACTGCTCATTGCATTGGGTCACATGATGAAAGCTATCTCGTTTTACAATTGTAATTCTGTAGATACAAAGAGAGCCACTTGTGCTCAAGTGGAGAAGCTCCTCGAGGAAGCACGAGAAGTGGTAAGAAGCAGTAAAGCAAAGTGCAGTGCATCTGCCTATTCCATGAATTGCTACCGGCAACCTGAAATTTGTAGGCCATACTATACTAGACTTTTTAGAATTTCAGTTGAGCTCAACGGCTCTCTACATTGATCTAAATATTCATGGCTCTGCTCCGACCTAGTTGGATTCTCTTGTATTTTTGCTTCTTGCTAGAATTAATCCCTAGTACTATATTTTTTGTTACTTGCTCAGAATTTAATCCCAATAGTATTGCTAGCTCAGTCAGCCTACTCACAAGGACTTAAGGAGCAGTTTTGGCTTCGGAAGCCAGTGCATTTGTGTGGAACCCGATAGCAATTCGCTGCATATTGATGTCATTGACTTGAGAGCTTCGCATTAATTATTCCTGCAGTTTTTTTTTCATGAGTTTGCACGACCGCCTGAACGTCCGGATAATGCTTGGCTCGGTGGAGGTGAAGTGCCGCATTGGAGCATGAAATAGCGCAGGTTAGGTATCACCCACCTAGCTTCGTAGTGCTGTTTCTTCTGTCTTATATTTCGAAGCTGTGCCCAGCTCTTCCGGCGCACGACCGTTGTTGGTCGTCAAAATGCTTGCTGGCAGTCTACTGTTTTATGGTTTCATTGAGGCGCACCACACCGATTGTTATCGCTCTGAGGCTATGGAATTTTGCAGTGTGACTGCTCCTTGATGTTGCGTGTGAAATTTATTCGTTCGATGCTCCTGGAGCTGGCTGTCTTTGCAAGCATGCAGTAGCTCTCTCGTCCGTTAGAAATCTGCTCTAGCTCGTATCCCCTTGAGGTGAGAGCGTGTGGATTACTGGTGCTGAGCATATACCGGCAGGCTGCAGCAGCCGGGCTAGGGCTAGTGCTTCACCCCGAGGGCTCCACAGGCCACGGTCGGCTCTGCCTGGGAGCCAAGTTCCCTTTGCAGCAAATGTAAAGCGCCTAGAGAGATTGAGTTCTCTGAGGGTGCTTTATCAAGTGCATTATTATTATTATTATTATTATTAAGAGCAAAGATGAGCAAGTGACCAATAGGTTTTTAGGCTACATGTCCATATTTACTGCTGCAAGCTTTTCTGGCCAAGATGTTTAAGTTTTGATGGGTGTTCCATTAGTTTGGTGAGTTGGCCACCTTGTATCGTCTACTCTGGCCTCATCTCGACTTTTGGTAATTATGCCTATTTCGGGAATAATACTTGTCTATGATTACAGAAAATAAAGCTCCAGGATGTTTGATGACGTATCCAGCAAAATGTATCCAACCGAAATTATAAATTTTTCTACGTTCGTGTAAAGCAAGCAGAGCTGAACTCGCATTTCAAATTTCACACCGATACATGAATTATTAGCCGAGTTATGGATTTTACAAGGCTCAAACCTACACTGGAAATGAAGCTATATACGTCACAAGAAAGTACCTCAACAAGCTTCACACATATATCTCGATCTGCCAAGGTTCGGCAAGTTGGGGTACAAGTCGCATGTGATGCAGAGATCGGTAAATTTGTTATTTGTAGATTTGGTGCTTCTGGTTAACTTCCGGGTTAGGCGTAGTTTGCATAACCACTTTTTCTTTTTCTTTTATGTGGAATTCGTCAGATATTCAGTTCCCATTTCTAACATATTTGTCTTTCGAAAGGTACCCTAAGAAAATATTTGATTGGGCTGAGATGCTGCTCGTTTGGAAGGAGCTGCAAGCTGAGTACCCTCTCGTTTGGTATTCCTAGCATTGTCTTGCGATCTCCCTCATGTGCCACTGAATCTCCCTAACTTAGTGGTCATCATGGCCTGTCATAACTCCGGCGACCAACTTAATGCGTCTTTGGAATCCTCACTCAATGTGCAATTAACCCCTAGTAGTAAGCAACCTTATTTTTGACAAAGGTCTCGACCTGCTCGCCTTGAACGAAACTTGGCTAAAATTGGTAAACTGCCCGACAATTAAAGACCTATGCCGTCTGGTTTCTCCTTCTTTCACATTCCTAGATCAATCAAAACTGGCATTACCCTCGAAGCAGTCTTTCGAATGTATTGTCTTGATTTCACCTGACAACAAGCTACCGATGGAGGCAGTTGTCTATCGCCCTCCAGGTACCAAGTCCTCCTTTACCTCAGATTTCTCCGATCTCATTTCGATTCTGTATGCAATAAATCGATCTCTCCTCATTATGAGTGATTTTGAAATTCACTATGATAACTTATCTGATGCCTTTAGCACTGAAATTCGTGCACTTACTGACTCACTGTCTCTTGTGGCTCATGTGCATAGTCCTACTCACATCGAGGGTCACACACTTGACCAAATTTTCTCGTACAACCACTTTGTCATCACCAATTACTACAAAATCCTGCTGATCTGACTACACGCAGATCTCATTCAGTCTACAACTTGTGCCCTCGTCATGTAAAATCACATGTGAATTGCGAAACGTCAAGACCCTTGACATTGATGCTGTCCGTGCAAGAATATCTGCTTCGCATCTGCTGCTCAATCTGCCTTCCGACCTGTCATCATTGGTAGATTGCTACAACACTACACTAGCTAACATGCTCGACGAGTTTGCTCCCCAGACTAAGTGTATTGTGCGCCCTCACCCAGACGGCCTATAGTTTAGCCCAGACATTAAACTATCTAGGTTTACTAGGCGCAAGCTTGAAAAAGCATGCACAAGATCAGGACTAGGACTGACTGTCCATCGAAAGTCATATGAGGACTACTGTAGATCGTACCAATCGATCCTAGCAAAGGCCGAGTCTAGCTTCAATAAAAACATTGCTGAATCACAGATGCACAATCCAAAAATGCTGATGTCGACGATCAACCATCTCCTTAACCGCTCTCTCATTAGCCCCTTACCTAATGATCCCTGTGATGATTTAGCTGATTGCTTCTCTAGCTTCTTTGTCAACAATATAGACAAGATCATGGAGTCTATCCCTAAGATGGCAGCACCCCCCTGGAATGCTATCCCTCAATTCCATACAGCACCTCAATGTCTACATTCAAGGGGGTTACTAGTGACCTTGTCCTGATGTTCATATTCCAATCAAAGAAGATAAGTTCTTTGGACCCTATTCTCACTATCCTGCTTCTATGGTGCATTGATCTGTTGCTGCCATGCATAGCTAACATAATAAATCTGTCATTAGCCTCAGGTCATATCCCAGCGTCTTAAAAAAATTTAGTAGTCAGGCCACTACTCAAGAAAGCATCGCTAGACCAAGAGAACTCGAGCTACTTCTGCCCAGTCTCCCTTCTACCGTTCCTATAAAAACACACTGGAATGAGTCGTGGCAGACCAGCTGAACTCATATATTGAAACTTCTAACCGTGCTAATAATTTCCAGTCTGGTTTTAGAGCTAATCACTCCACAGAGTCAACATTCGCTTCAGGTGAACAACGACCTACTTGAATGCAGACATAGGTAGAGGATCTCTGCTCGTTTTGCTCGATCTTTCGGCAGCTTTTGATTCTATCGATCACCAAGTCCTTATTGAGTGCCTCTCATTTCGCCTGGGCATCACCGGCACTGCTCTGCAATGGTTCAGGTCTTATCTCAATGGGAGACTCCAGAGTATTGATGTGAATGGACACAGATCATCAGAGGAACCTCTGAAATATGGGGTACCTCAGGGATCTGCGCTTGGTCCTGTTTTTTTCACGGTTTATACTCTGCCTCTTGCCGATGTGATTGCCAAGCACAATCTAGGCTTTCACTTCTATGCGGATGACACTCAGTTGTACCTTTGCTTTGATCTCTCCCAGCCTTCGAGCACCTCGAATTCTCTAAACTCCCTTGCTGCATGTATTGATGACATCTGCACATAGATTGCAGAGAATTTTCTTAAATTGAATAAAGACAAAATCAACTTACTAGTGATGGGCAAACGAAGTGTGATTCAGAAATAGGAAAATTTTGATGCTCAAAATTGGCTCTGTCAGCATATCTCCTGTTGAATCTGTACGAAATCAAGATGACATGTTCCAAAATGACCTTTCATTAGACTGACCACATCAGCTTCACAGCCAAGTCTGCCTACTTTCAGCTACATAACATTGCTAAAATTCGGGCATGTTTAGACAGGGATACCACATTTAAATTGGTCCATACATTTGTGACATTCCGTATTGACTTCTATAACTCACTGCTTGCTGGTTTACCGGTCTGTGCAATTAGGCACCTACAGCTGGTTCAAAACTCTGCAGCTAGGCTTGTCTGTCGTGAGCTTTGCAGTTGCCATATCTCACCACTTCTCGCCGACCTGCACTGGCTCCCAGTCAAGCAATGGGTCGACTTCAAGGTTTTGTCACTCACTTTTAGGCCACTTCATTCTTTGGCTCTAGCATACCTATCAGATCTACTCCCCCACCAGGCTAAGCATAATACCACCCGCTTTTCGAAATCTAACTGTTTGCCTATAACTCGTACAAACCTGAAATCCTTTAGAGACCGTGCCTTTAGGTCGTTTGCTCCCAAAGCCTGGAACTCACTCCCGACTAACATCATGACATCTACTGACGTGACCACATTTAAAAAAGAGTTAAAAACGCATACATATTTCACAGCATTTAGTGGGTCCCTGTGATTTTTCCTTTATGTGCTAATGCGTGCTTACACTGTGCATGCTGCCACTAAGCACACTTACATGCTGACCCTCTGAGTATCACCCCTATCCATGTTATTTTGTTTATTGAGCATACTACCACTAACCATTCGATCATGCTTCCTTAGCAGCAAATTTAAAGCACCTAGAAAAGATTGGGTTCTCTGAGCGCGCTTTATCAAATGTATTAGTATTATTTCCCTGATATTCCTCGTTAGCCGGGAATGTCGAGAAAATACTTTTAAAAGGTGTCCGACAATCGAATATGTGTTTAAGTTACTTTTCGAAAGGCACATAAGTTAGAACTGAGATCGGAAGTTCTGACAATTTCCGCTTGAAAGAAAAAATGGTTATGCAGATCATTTCTAACATGGATGTAAGCCGGAAACAGCAAATCTACTAATAAAGAACTTACCGATCTCTGCATCTTATGCGACTTGTATTCCAACTTGTCGAACCTTTGTAGATCGCGATACATGCTTGAAGCTTGTTGAGGTGCATTCTTGTGACTTTTATACAGCTTCATTTCCAGGGTTGGTTGGTGCCTTGTAAATTTCATAACTCGGCTAATACTTCACATATCGGAGTGAAAGTTGAAATGCAAGTTCAGCTCAGCTTGTTTCAAATGAGGTAAACAGATTTCTGATTTCGGTTGGATACTTTTTACTGTATACGTCATCAAACGTCCTGGAGCTTTATTTTCTGTAATCGTGGGCATATAGAACAAATGGCATCAGAAATAGAATGAACTAACACATGTTCCTTTAGGTGGTCTAGCAACCTGGATTGCAAAGTGGAGCTACTCTGCTTGGGGGATCGTTATATTTGGTGGCTGCAAGATAACGACCCCCAAACACATTGCCATGCCAGTAAAGTACTTTTTTTTTTTTTTTAGCAAATCTGTTGTGATGCTGATACAGTGACCAAGCGATTGCCTGATCTGAACCTTGTAGACCGCTTAGGGTATGATATCGACAGGCAGAATAGGCAGGTGTTTGGCCTACATCAGCAACCAAACTTTTCAGTAGAATTCAAGCTCTGTGTAATGCTACTGGAGAAGAGAAAATGCAGAACCTTGAGGTCTGAACAGACAAGGAAGGTCATGCAAAATCACGGTGGGCGACGTCATACTAAATATATATATATATATATATATATATATATATATTTATACCAGCAGTATATGTTTTTATTTGTGGGCTCTCCATCAATATCTTCGCAGGCTGTGCATTACTTATGTATTCCTGGCATTGTGGAAAATATTCTTTTTACCCGAACGGATTAACAGTCATAGTAACTTCGGCAGTACTGTGTGTATTTCTTTTGCGGCTGAGTGTAATTGTCCATAAGAGCAAGAAGAGTTCAGTATTTAAAGTTTGAGAGAGTAGCCATCCGTAAAAGAGGAGGCACATCTGAACAACTGTATACATGATTATCACCACTGCTTGCACTGCTTGAGTTGTCAATGAAGAGGCATTGCACATTCTAGTCACTGGCGATTCCTGTCGCCTCGAATAGGCTGAGTCGTTGAGATCTTTTTGGTTGAGATTGTATGGGTTTCTCTCCCCAGCTCCACCACTGGTAATTGTCATCCGGATCTACGTCTCCCTCACCCTCTAACTTGCTGCTCTCCTCTGAAGACGGCTGGTCTCTCTTGGGGGGGGGGGGCTCAGAGCAGCGTCGCACAGGGCAATGGATGAAGGAAGTACTGGATTTGTGATGACAGCAGTGCATCTTTGCATTGCAAACTTCAAGGGTCTTTTTTCTTCTCTGCCATCATACAAAAGAAACAAGTAACTGATAATAAAATGAATACACACATTTCATTCCACGATTAAGTTTTTTCACTCGTGACTAAAAAAAGTTGTAGCCCAATTTTGAGCAACATTTTCTAATTGTTTCCAGAGCTTTCTGGCAGTTCTCAAAGGTGAAATGAGGGGCCCAGTGTTAGTCCCGATCTCCAATAGGCATTCCGAAATATGCCTTGTGGGCCTTACACATCTTAGCAAGTGCTTCAAGGGTTTACTTTTTGCCCTTGCCTTAATAAATTAGCAGTAGAAGTAGAAAAATATTGCTACTGGCTGCTTGCAACCTTTTGATACCACCTCAGGAAAATGCACATATGGATCCACTTAGGCAGCTGGAGCTAAATCAAACTGCTGGGCTTTAGGCTCCCGTATTTTTAGTACAATTTATACTACTTGGAAGTATTAGTAATGAAAGTATTAGTAATTGTGATGTATTAATTCTGATAGATGCCAGGTTTCCGTGACTTCGTTTAGTGATCAGCAATCAAGGTAAGAACATCAAATGCTGAAACATATTGCATTTTTATGAGAATTTAATTGAGTTTTATTGCAGTCTGATTTATTAGTAGGATTTCGTACGAAAAGTACATTTTATACGAATGTATGATTTTTTTGATTTAGCATTCGAATTAAAAGGATAGCTGTATATGAAATATTTTGGAAAATAAGTAACTTGTACAATTTAACACTATCCTGCTCACTAAAGCAAAGTTTTTGGGTAATGATTGCCATTTTCTACACCTTCTAGACATAAGTAATTGGGAAATAACACTTGGTACCCAGGAACAAAACTTAAAAACATTGTTGGATAGTGTGTTATGTTTAGTATATAGCAATTCTTATTAGACGGCTATTCCTTGGTGATGGCGATTGTAGTATGAGTGACTGCTGATGGCCAGGGTTGTTTGTCGTGAGCGTCGCAGTTGCCACATCACACCACTTCTCACCCACCTGCACTGGCTACCAGTCAAGCAACGGATCGACTTTAAGGTTTTGTCGCTCACTTCTAGGTCCCTTCATTCTTTGGCTCCAGCCTATCTATCAGATCTACTCCCCCACCAGGCCAAGCATCGTACAACCCTCTTCTCGGAATCTAACTGTTTACCAATACCTCGTACAAACCTCAAACCCTTTGGAGACCGTGCATTAAGTTCGTATGCTCCCAAAGCCTGGAACTCACTCCCGACTTGCATCACGACATCCCCTACTTTGACCATATTTAAAAAGAACTTATAAACGCACCTATTTAGGACAGCATTTAGTGAGTCCCTGTGATTTTTTCTTTATGTGCTTATGCGTGCTGACACTGTGCATGCTGCCACTAATCAGACTTGCATGCTGACCCTGTGCATGTCACCCCTAACCATGTTATTCATGTTGTCTATCAAGCATGATATTACTGACCATTCAATTGCATTTCCTTTTGCAGCAAATGTAAAGCGCCTAGAAAGAGATTGAGTTCTCTGAGGGTGCTTTATCAAATGTATTATTATTATTATTATTATCTCTGACCTGTATAACTAAGCCGTGATCGTGAATCTACGTATGTAGTCCAGCTCTAGTTAACTATTTGATCCATTGACTGTAAGTGGTAAAAGTTGTAGTGGAAATAGAGGAATACAGTTCATGGCAGCTAGAATTTTTTGTGGAATTAGGTGAATACAGTTCATGGCAGCTTGAATTGAACAGGCATGGGTATGTGTGGTCCTCGCTAGGGGCTCTCATTTGACAAAGTGGGGTATTTATGCCGAGAGACAACCACTTCTTGGATTAGACACGGGTGATCACTGGGCTGCAGTTATGTTTTGCTATCCGAATGAGCTAGTGAAGCTGCAATAAAATCTCGATGTATATATATATATATATATATATATACATCGAGATTTTATATATATATATATATATATATAAAATGTGTGTGTATATATATATATATATATATATATATATATATATATACACACACATCTTCAGCGTGAATTGTTAAGTTGGGGATGTGAGTAGCACTGCTTGTGTACGTGATACTTGTGGCTTATGGGAAATTGCATTTTTGAAATTGCATATTTGTGACAAATTATGAAAATTGCAACGCAAGTCTGAAAATATGCAAAATGTACTTAGTTGGCAGTTTCAAGTGGATACGAAGTTTTGATTTCGAAGACTATTTTTATTTGCACCATCAGACCATGCCAAAGTAAGATTTAATGGATGTGCAAGGTGCGAGGTATTCCTTTTTTGGGAAATGCATCCCCACAACTGTGTAGAGCTCTTTTTTAGAAGTGATCAATGTTTAATGGTAGGGCCAGGCAAAATCTGCGCTTTCGGAAAATCCGTGCTTGGGGATTTCTGAACCTAACGCGAAATCTTTGCTTTTCTGGCTAGCCAGTCAGAATTTTGAAAAACCTCAATTTTTCGGCCACTGTTAGCTAGCTAGCTGTCTTACCGTCCTTAGTAGTAAGTAGCTGAAGTTGAATTTGAACCCTGTGGCTGCTACCGGCACATAGTAACAGCCGTCAGACCCCGTTTGAGCAACATTTGGTACAGTGGCTGCGGAAACACAAGGTAGCATACCGTTTCGATTGTAAGCATCTCACCATGGCTGAAATGCCCCTAGCCCAAAACTCTGCAAAAAGAAAGCATGTGTCTGCACCGATGGATGACCTCTTCAACGAAGGATTTGGACCAGCTCGGCGCTATGTAAACAACATTTTTAACCTCGCCCCCAAATGCTGAAGGCAACCCCAAATCCAACGTTCTTTGACTGTATGAAAGGTAGACACTCCTAACACCAACTACCTGTCGTCCCGTTCTAATAAGTTGGCCTTCTTAGATCCAGGCTGTGGAGCATTTGACCAACTTTACTACCTCGAGGCACGTCGAGATTTCGTTTTGGAGTTTAAGTGCGCAAGTGAGGCTGAGTCCTAGAACAATTTGCACATTATTCTGGGAGACATAGTTAGCATCTTGATGGCTCAAGCTCTTTTTGTAGTTTAGCACAGTGAGGAATACGGTGATGCTTTGTTGAAGATTGCTAATGCGAAAGTAGAAGGGCTTAATCAGAAAGTACTGGGTCAGTTGCATAATATATCTTTATGAGGAGTCCCTATGTTAATCTTGTTCGCTATGTACTAGACAGATGTCCGTGCTATCCGAAGAACAGGGATATAATGAGCAATCGACCGTTAGTCATTGAACAGCGCCAGTTGGCTAAAGTATGGGCCACCAAACATCAGCCATACCCGTGAAATTATAGTTGAAGATTGGTAGAGAGCACAGAGTTCCTTGCTGCCCCAACTGTCCCAGATTACTCTCAGGTATGTCTTACACCGTGTGGCAATATTGATGTTGAGTGACTGTTTACTGTGTACTTTAAAATGTCTTCTCCAACAAGAGATGCTCTTTCACACTAGAAAACACCAAAAGATTGATGTTTTCAGGTATAATTAATAGTTTTTTGTACTAGAAGTTAATGTGCTTTTCTATTCCGTGATGACATGCCTGCTGATTTTTTTCTATTGAATTAAATTTTTCTTAGACATATTACTAGATACTGCAGATTTATTCCGTGAGGTTTTATGTATAACTGAATTTCACTGTGAAAAACCCTGTAATGATTTTACTTACGTTGAATTTTTAGCTCAAATTCTTTGACCTTCGAAGATTTTGGCCTTTTTACAGACTGGTTGTTTCCCAGATCCTGTCTTCTCACCGACTTGGGCCTTTTATCCTCACATATTTGAAATTTTGTGCATAGATTTTGGCCTCTTTGTGAAGGTATTAGTTCTTTTGCACATATTTTGGCTTTCCTCTGAAGATTCCTTAGGGGCTTAGGCAGGATGTTATGCGAGCACACACAGGTGTGCCACAAATGCTTTAGAATATGCAATACATTGACGGGGCAGTTAGAGTGAGAAACCATGAACGGCATTTTCTAATAAAAAAGTACCTTTAGAACTATTTAAAACTGTTAAATGTTAATCTTGGTAGAGATCTGATGCAGTGTTACATAATGTCATTTTCTGATAAAAGGCCCCACAGAACCATTTAAAACTCTTAAATATTAGCTTGGCAGACATCTGAACCAACCAACTATTGCAATGTGCTGGTGTTAAAGAATGTCTGTTTAGATAATAAGACATAAGTTCAATTAGTTTATGCATTGGCATTCTGAGGGAGTCAAGACTTGAGAAGCATCATCATGTTCATCATTAAATGCTACTGAACGTTTTCCTTTTTACTGCATCATCAATTTCTTACATCGCTTTGACTATGTCTGGCCTGTCGCCACTGCCCATGCTAGATCATGTGCAAACGTTTTTGCTGAAAACCCTCGATTGTTACCTAAGAAGTGATTGAGTCACAGAGATAATTTAAGAGAGGGGGTAATGCTTTGTGCATCTACTAAATCTTACTCGATGGTGTTTGACTGCTTTACAAAATAATATGCTCTATCGCAAGCCGAAAGTCTTTTGAACGGGATAAGCGACCAAGGTAGCAGCATGCATAATTTGTTACCAATATTTCTAGCGTATGCAAACCCAACTTTCCGGTGGAATGTGCTAGCCAAGAGTTCATAGAAAATAAAACGTGTGAAGGTTTGGGGTTTAGACGCGCACACTCGCGTGCACGCACACACACGCACACGCACACACTCGCGTGTGCACACACACACACACACACTCGCGTGCACACACACACACACACACACAAGCACAAACATGCACACACACATATTGTGTTGGTTGTTGATTTGTTGAATACCATCATGTATTCATGTACGGTATGCATGAATTGCAAAGCAATTAATCTCTATAGGATATATTTGTCGAAACCTTCTGGAATGCTAGATGGAAAAGTAGATGTCTAACAAAGTCCCATTCTAGCATAGTCATTTGGGTTCAGTGACCTGTCAAGTTTTAATTAGTATTCAAGCACATACAATATAGCCCTGTTACCACTGATGTTTCCCTACTTTCTTGTGCTTGTTTGATAATTACTTTTACTTGCTACCCTTGTTCATATTTTTTGGAATTAACATCTTAGTAGTTCAGGCGTCATCAAAAACTGTGACATTATGTGCGTACGTGTGTGAATACGGAATTGAGAGAGTTAGTGAGTGAGTGAGAGAGATAGTGTGCGTGCGAGCGCGTGCGTGCATGCGTGAATAGGCAAGAGTGTGAGGGAGAGAGAGTGTGATTGAGTAAAGAGAATTAGTGAGAGAGAATGAACCGCCACTAGCAAGAGTGTGAGTTATTGAATGAGTATGTGAGAGGAGGGGATAATCTTATAATAAATTTAGTTCAAATGGGGTGTGGCTGCTGTACTTATGTCGCGCTGAACTGCTGTACTTACGGTAGGCAACAGTGTGAGACAAAAAAGGATCAATACGTGCAGTCGATTTCATAATGAGTGTATGTTCGATAAAGGGAGAATATCCAAACATATCCAACAATTTGTAGTTTTTAGGAATTTGTATGTTAAAAGATAATTTAGTTATAAATGCAATCCTAAATTTTGGTGTTTGACAGATGAATGGAACATGGTAAGGCCTATTTACACCGGAAGTAGTACATCGAGCTCAATAAAATAATTTTCTTTGAAAAATAACAGAACCCGAACTGCTGTTTTCTGGTGAACTCTGTAAATGTGAGCTACTCAGCCCTAAACTGACCCGAAGAGTATCACTTTATAAGATAAAAAAACCTTAAAAAATAATTACACGCCCCCTCGAGGTCAACCGTCCGACTGGTAGTTATAACACGATCATCCCTTAAGGCTGCGTGTGATTTAGTGGAGGCTAAGCATCTTGGCTACGGAATCACAAATGCTGATAAAAGGTGATTAAACGCATGAGCTTTGGGACTTTTGCGTTTGGTTGGGGTGCTGTCACTGATGTGGTTGTAGTGGCCAAATTAGAAATCCCTTAGGTCGGGCAATTCGTTTTTCTCGACGATTTCATTAGTGTTTGCTCACACAATGATGCCGACCTACAAATTAATAGTGTTATAGCTGCATTAATAGGTGGAAAACCCTAGGATTCACTGCTCCCTCGTCGGTCCCTTACTGGCTGTTGCTTGCCTACGTGGCTGCAAACGTCGTTTCTTGCCAGACTTTCGGTAGGAAGGCTTGATGCTAACTGGAGTTACTGCTTGATGCTGCAGTGACTGCAGGCAGCCGTACAAGTGGGCTCATTGGAGCCTGCTCGATCAGCTATGCGTGGCTGGCTACGACAGGATGCTTTGATGCAGATTCATCTGTTATACGTGAACCGTTGCCTTCATCGTTTCGTACCAGATTTGCTGTCCTCAGCATTCTTTTGTTGCCACGAAGGCTTATTGGCATGGTTGTGACCCGTTGTCGCCCGTTGTCGCCCATAGTCGCCGTGGCTCACGTGCCGTGGCTCATGTGCCGTGGCTCACGTGCTGCTGATGGTGGCTGTTGTTGCCATGCTGGGGTGCTTTTTCTTCTAGCTTGAGCAAATGGATCTAGAGTTCAGAGGCCTTCCTCCAGACACCAGAACCAAGTATTCTTCTAGAATAAAAAGCTATGAGAAGGAGGTTGCTAATTTGGAGAGGGAATACGTGAGTATTCAAGTGTTATCTGTTTGCTTTTTTTGGAGTGCAACCTTAGACATTTTAGGGATGCATGTGAATGTATGCCGTATCATGATCCTCTTGCTATGCGAATTGGAGACAGCTTAATTCGTAATCCCTAGCTCTGCATGTGAGCCTGAGGTAAATCTTACCCGACTTGCTGCTGCGACCGTTAGCTCAACGTCTGTGCCTTAATTCATGTGCTTCTACCCTAGAGCAATGAGCACTGGTAATTAGAAGATTGCCCGGTGGCTTGCTAAAAGTTGAGTGCAAATAAACTTTGCTGTAAGTAGGCTGCAGCAGTACAGCCGCCAAGAAACTTGTGCACATCAACAACGGTCGATATCTGGCACCAGAGTTCCAGCTTTCCAGGTCCCTTAGACCAGCAAGACCCAGTTTTGTTAATTCTTTCTTGACTTGTGGTTTGCTAACTATCTGTACCCATCTTCGTAACATTTCAAAATTGTGTCATGCTTAGATAAGGATACCACAGCTAGCTAGTCCATGTATTTGTGACGTCCAGTCTAGTCTTTTGTAATTCACAAATTTGTCCTACCTGTGCAATAACATGCTTGCAGTTGGTGCAAAACTCTACAATTAGGCTTGTTTGCCATAAACGTTGCAGTCAAGGTGCTCGCCTCGAACCAAGTTCAAGGTTAATATATTTGACGACCGAGGTCATCAGCTCGAGCTTCGTGGCTTATGTGAAGTGAAGTGCCTGTATAGAGATTAAGTTATCCTAGAGTGCTTTACAAATGAATTATATTTTTTTAATTTTAAATAGTTCATCACACTGCTTCTTACTAACCTGCACTTGCTCCCTCCCCATCAAGCAGAATATTGACTTCAATATCCTGTCACTTACTTTTTGGTCTGTTTTTTCTCTTGCTCCGGCGTACCTATCAGAAATACTTACTTACTCTTCAGGCTTTCCATCATATCACCCACTCCTCTGGCTCTTTTTGCTATGCCTCTAACCAACCTCAAATCCTTGCAGACAATGCCTTCAGTCTCTATGGTCCCAAAGCCTAGAACTTAACTTACAACCAACTAACACAACGATGTCCACTGACGTAAGTACATCCAATAGCAAGATGAAACCCACTTGTTCCACCTGTTCTACTTAGCCTCCCCTTCATGTGAATTGTCCTTAAATATGCTTATGCATGCTGAAATTGTGCATGTTATCACAACTGATAAGTTGACATACTTCTTTTCCAGCATTTGCAAGGAGCTTAAAAATATGCAGTATTCTGGGATCACAATACATATCTGTTAATATCATCATCATCATCATCTCCCAACTGGTCCGTAAACATTAATCTATTGAGTTTCAGTCATGTTAATGTGCCATCTCATTTTTTGTTTGTAGAAAGCATCACGAACTGCTTTCAGCGATGAGGTTATGCGCACAGAGCTCTTGGAGAATGAAGACTATACAGAGCTCGAAGACCAGGTAGTGCAGCGACCTCCGCCCAGAACCAGGAGGGTGCCATGTCAGCCCCGAATCTCTTTAGTAGAGTCGGCCTGCCATGCTTCTCTGCCCGTGTCGCATGATGTCGGTTGGATCGTATCGAGTGCTGGGCATGTAGCTGGAGCCAGTGTACGACATTTTGCCTTGTTTCCTTTTTTCTCCTTCGACTCTTGTTTTCTGGTTTCTCTTGTGTTGATGGCCTCTGGTGCCTGTCAGCTTGCCGGAACAACTCAGGAACGTCACGAGAACGGCACGGTCTCATCCCTTGGCCCGCCTTCTCGCCAGACCGCGCAGGCCTAGTGCCTCGCTATCGGCTTCTCAGCAAGATGGTGGCTGCCTGAGGGGCCGGCTGTAGCAGAGCAGACAAATTCGTCTTTTCTCTCCAGCTGCATGGCGGTGGCAGGCGAATGCCCTACAAGGTTCACGGGAGGTTTTTCTGTCCAAGCTTTGCTAGCAGCTCTGCTTTTGATGCCTATTTGTTCTTGGAAGTTAGTAGTTTGTACGGATGTCTAGACGGCTGTGGCAGTCGTAGTCATTGTCAGGATAGCTCTGTCGAACGCCCGGCAGGTATTACACGGTGATTTATAGTACTCCCATCTGCTGCCTACTGAGGCAGTATGCCTTGTGCCTTGCTGATTGTGGCACGGTGCAAGGCTTGTAGTTGAGACTTCGAGCTGTACTGCCCGACCTAATTGGGCAGGAAGCGCTACGTAGATGTGTCGGCCGTTTTTTAGTTTACATATTCAATTATTGAATATAATATGCCAGCTAACGCGATTACCTTCACAAGATTGCGGCGTTAATGCAGGCCACTTGCCAGCTGCGGTTAAGGGCACTGGCATGCAATTAAGTAGTGCAAGAATGCATTTTTTAAGAGGAACCACCTGCTTGCTGGCTCAGTTGAGAGCATACCGATTAGAGGCCGCATGGCTGGGCGAATTAAGCAGCCACCGATTTGCAGCCACCGCCCAACCCGAGGAAAGGCAGGATGTGGGCACCACCCGAGCAAGGCGCAAGTGTGAAGCAGCCACCTCGAAGGCTGCTGCTTCTGCTGCGAGCACCAAGGGTGATCGCTGCAAGAAACGAGTTTTGATAGCAGCAGAGCCGGCTCCAGTCTGGCACATCCTCTTCGTCCGCAGTCTGCCACTACACGGCAGCAGTGGGCTTGTACCACCGGCGCAGAGTGGTGCTGCCGAGTGATGTGCGAGCCGTTCGAGGGGCCGTTGTCGTTGCTGCATCTGCTCTGTGGCGGCAGCCATCTATCTATCTATCTCTCCCTGCCGTGCTGTTCGTGCGGCTTAGGCAGCGGCTGTGAGGGGGGCAGCAACACTCATGCCTCGAGCTCGTGGCCCCAAGATTGCAGAACTTCAAGGTTCTATCGCTCACTTTTAGGTCCCTTCATTCTTTGGCTCCAGCTTACTTATGAGATCTACTCCCTCACCAGGCTAAGCATCGTACCTCTTGCTTTTCGAAATCTAGCTGTGTACTTATACCTCGTACAAATCTCAAATCCTTTGGAGACCGTGCCTTTAGTTCGTATGCTCCCAAAGCCCGGAACTCAATCTCGGCTTGCGACATGACATCTCCTGACTTGACCACATTTAAAAAGAAACTAAGCATGCATCTATTTATGACAGCATTTAGTGGGTCTCTGTGATTCGTCCTTTATGTGCTTATGCATGCTGACACTATTGCATGCTGCCACTAACCACACTATTGCATGCTGACCCTGTGCATGTCACCCCTAACCATGTTATACTTGTTGTTTATTGATTGAGCATGCTACCACTAACCATTCGATTGTGCTTCGTTTGCAGCAAATGTAACGCACTTATGAAGAGATTGAGTTCTCTGAGGGTGATATATCAAATGTATTATTATTACATTATTACATATGTAATGCAATGGAACGTACTTCGACCTGTAATTCCACAAAGCCGTTAGGATTAAGTGGGTGTTATGCTAGAGAGTTTTCTATTGCACACTCCTAGCCTAAGTGGCTTTCGGTGCACACACAGTAGGTAACAGACCACATCTCACGCAAAAAGAGAAAGTGAAGTATGGGCGAGTCTGGAGGGCTGCCGAGGAGGTGCATAGCATGGAAGTAGCAGCTCAGGAAGGCTGGAAAGTATGTGCCACAGTCGGCACCAGGAGAGTAGATGCCGTTGGTTAAGAATTGTGGAGGTGAATTCCACTGTCTTGCGCATGCAGAGCAAAAGCTTCTGTTGCTGTCTTTGGACGGAAGAGTGCATCAGCTAATTTGTTGCTCGTAGATGACCAGAGGGCATGAGAAAGCTGAAACTGGTGCAGCAGTTCAGCTAAGTAAGAAAGAGCATGGCAGACATATGGTAGACGTTGTCAGTCAGAGTGAGGACTCTGGTCTGTATCCGTTGATCAACCGGAAGCCATCGAAGCCTTTTCAGCTATTGAGACATGGCTGAATCTCTGGAGTTTTCAACTAGTCTTGCAGCCATACTCATCATCAGCTTCAGTGGCTTAATGGCTGTTTTTGATAGCCCAACCAAAATGGAATTGCAGTATTCCAACCTAGACAGAACCAGGGAGCTAGTTAGATTTTTAGCAAGCCATCATGGTAGAATTCCATCTTAAAAGACAGGGACCGGACCTTATGGCTAGCTGTGGAAGCAGTCTTCTTAATACAGCTTTCAAACTTTAAGCAGTTATTAGAAAGGACAACTAAATTCCGAGAACATTGTGATGGTCACACACTACTGCATAACCAATTAGAAGAGCAGAGTTTCCTAGTCCAGCCGCATGTTTGGGGTGTTCTATGAATAGGAGTTCGGTTTTATCATCGTTTAATTTAAGGAAATTGGCCGACATCCAGAGGTAATGTCTGATATGGATTCAGCTTAGCGGTCTTACAGCAAATTCCGACGGTTTAAAGACGAGTATAGCTTGGTATTGTCAATATGGAAGTGATAGCCGATCCCACGGGCCCGAATCGCTTTTCAAAGAGGCTCGATGTAAATGGAGAACAGCAAAGGAAATATATTCGGTGTGCTAATACGTCGTGCATGTTTGCGTGTGCATGCACATGTGCATGTGCATTCGCTTATGTGTCTGTATGCATGTGCATGCATACTTCTGTTTTGGTTGTCAAAACGGAATAATTTGTTGGGCTGATTTGTACTGATGGTCTTTTGCTGGCTAAAATAATAACAGTAATAATACAGTTATATAGCAGCCTCAGATAACTTGATCTCTTTCTAGGCACTTTACATATGCTATAAAGGAATCGTGATCGAATGGTTTGTGGTAGCACCCTCAATGTCAACAGACATAATGAGGTTAGAGGTGACATGCACAGGGTCAGATGCAAATGTGGTTAGTGGCAGCATGTACAATGTAAGCAGGCATAGATGTGACCTAGTTGGCTCCCTCCCACTGTAATCGCTGAGGCAGTCTCTGTGCAAGGCCACTGTTGTTTCGTTGAAGAGACGCAAGCTTTTGGACAACACAGAGAGTATCGAGAGATCCGGACGGCATCTCGATAGGGGCTACCAGGTCTGCATGGAGACCGAAGCTATTGGCACGCAGATCATGAGCGACCTGCACACACAGCGACAGCAGATCAACAAGACCAGGGAGAGGGTATGGAGGCAGACCATTGTGTGCTCACTATCGCGAAGCCTGTGCTCCGCCGTTAAGCTGCGCATGTAATGTGGTCTGCAGTGACTGCTGACCGTGCCAGGTTGTGAACTGTTGTGTTATTCTGTAAGGTTCCAATCGCAATATTACAGCTGAAAGAAACAGATGCTGTTCTTGGCAAGAGCTCGAGGGTCCTCTCGGGAATGATGAAACGGTGAGAATCCAGCTGTATTCATTGCAGGACGTGGTGTGCATTTCCAAATCCTGTATCTGGTATATCGAACTGTCATGCTCTGTCTTGGTTGGCTGTTTCAGAAGGGGGCTTCTCGCGTGGCGATTTCAGGCATGGAGCCGCTGGCATCGTTGTGGTACCCCTTTAACTTTGTTTATACGAGCTGACTGGTCTCATTCAGCATTCTGGTTTTTTTGCAGCCAGTATCAGTTGAAGCATGCAGCCAGACCGATTGTGCTGATTTCCCCAGCAGCAGGGACTTATTTCACCTGCAGCGATCGGTCAACCGAATGCTTGCCTTTCAGACATTCGGTTCGGGATATTGGCCAATTTCCTTCATTTTCCTTAAACTGCGATAAAGTCCAAGTTTTCGTAGGAAACCGTAAACCACGACTGGAATAAATGCCTCCATTCTCCTAGTTGAAGATGCTGTAGTCGACCATCGTCGGGTGCTCGGAATATAGGTGTGCTGTTTGACGACAGCTTGATGTTTAAAGGTTTGACACCCCAGACTGCCGTCGCAGCTAGTCATCGTGTTTGACCACTTTCCAGGATTAGGGGCTACTTACTGCAGGCTGGCTAAAGATCTTACTAGCTCCCTGGTTCTCTGTAGACTGTATTACCGTAACTGAGTATTGGCAGGCTAGCAAAGCAAAATAATAATAGGATCAGTGTTTAGTTACGTGCACTGAGTCGTGCACTGGGAAGCACGAACATTACACCACAACAAAAAAAGACAGATTCACTAGGGCTAACAGAAAGCTAAGCAGAACAAATGCATCTTTTCCTGAGACTGAAAGGATGCAAAGTCATCACAGATGGTGATTAAAGGTGGAGGTATGTTTCAGACTTTCGTTACATATGAATTGAATCGCCGATCACCAAAAGATTTTAATTTAGTGTGGGGTGGGATGTGGATGGCCACAGACGATTGGAGGCCGAGGAGTGAGTGGTGTACAAGCACACCGAGATTAAGGAGGTCGTATAAGTAGGCTGATGTAAGTGAGTTAATTAAGCGACCTGTAAGCTATGAGTTTTGTACCGGTTTCAGATGGTTAAGGGCACAAGCAAGACTCCTGAATGAGCTAGAATCGCAGTAATCTAGAAGAAATGTCACAAATGCTTGAACTAGTTTTAGCCCTACTGGTGCTGCAACTTGGTCCGGAGTTTTGATTGTTGGTTTCCCGGAAGCAGCTACATTGGCCTAGCAGATATCGATTCTATGTGGACTGCATTCTGAAATACTCTTTAAAATAATGCATTTTTTGTATTTACATTGCTTGTAGAAAAATAATTTTTAACATAACCATTTACAATTCAGTTAGTGATAACAAAACGTTTGTCTTACACCCTAAGAGAACTATGCCATGTCTAAGCACGGGATATATGCTGGAAATTAGTTGTTATAACATGCTCAATTCTAATGGATGAGCAAATGCTCTGATGAACAGGTAGGTTTTTGCAGAGGATGTCTGAAAGTCAGCAGCAGCTTCAAGAGCAAAAAAGCAGCAGCTTCAAGAGTTGCAGTAAAAACCTGGAGTCACGTCTGCATGCTGATAATAATAATAATAATAATAATAGTATTAATAAAAGGTAAGGGTTCTCTGAGAGCTTTATCTCTTTCATGGCTCTTTAGACTTGCGGTGTTGGAAGCATGTCTATATGATTAGTGATAGCATACACAGCTTCAGCACGCATCAGCGCCAAAAGGACAATTCACACAGACCCGGCAAGCAGACCCGGCTGAGAGCATTTGGCAAGAAGTATTCTAACACATTTTGCTTGACCACACCTATGCATCCCAGCTGGTGTGTCTGTGCATTCAGAACCTCTGCCTATGCTATGAGGAACAGGTTCATTGTTGGCTTCTGTTTAAATGTCGAGTCAGGGGATGTCGTGCTATCAGTCGGGAGTGAGATCCAGGCTTTGGGGGCATAGGAACTGAAAGGCATGGCCTCCAAAGGAATTAAGTTTGGTTAGTGATACAACCAAGGGACCACATTTAGATTTAGGGTTGATGCAGAGCCTTGATGGGGAACCAGTGCAGGTCTATCGATGTGGTGTAGTGTGGCAGTTGCTATCTTCACTAAAGACAGCCCTAGCAGCTGAATTTCGCACCAACTGTGTCGTATTCTACAGGCAGGAAGACCTGCAAGGAGTCACGTACAGAAGCCGGGATGGGATCGTAAATGTATGGACCAACGTGACCGTGGTATTCTTATCTAAGCACACATAAATCCGTGCCATTTGCACAGCAGAAAGTATGTGTACTGCTGTGGTGCTGCCTCGGTCATCTTCCATAAGGTACTTTAGGAACAGAACACTCAGCTTCCGTGTTGAGGCTTGGTAATATGCCGGTCGAATCAATTTGGAAATCTAGGCTTTCTAGTGTCTGTGTGACACTAGGTCTCCCAAAGTTATTCAATTGGTTTTTAGCTTTATTAAATATGGGAAAGTTGCTCTCATTCAAGTGCAAACTTCGGCAATATACAAGCTGTAAGCAGATGAGAGTCTGAAGGGATAGAAAGCAAGGAAATACCTCAGCATGCACCCTTAGCAGCCGGCTATAGGTCACGAGACGTTGTCTTTCTGGTTGGATGTTGGGTCTTATTAGCTAGGCGGTCTAACTTACAGGTTGCCAATGTACTGTCAACGTTTGTAGGGGAGGCGTGGGAGCTTGATACATTAAAGTGACGATGCACTAAGGGACGGAATGAAAGAGGTAAAGTAGAGGGTGGGATGTGAACGCATGTAATGTATCTTTGCCTGTTATACCGCAAAGCCACAAAAACTATATGGGTGTGACATAGATTCTTCTATAGTGTACTCAAAGCCTAAGCAGCTTTCGGTACACATTAGGTAGCCAACAGACTTCATCGCACGAAACAAAGAGAAAGTCAGAAGCCACGAGTCTGAGTCACGAGGGCATTTGAAGTATAGTGCCTTGTGTACTCCGATTTGGCCTCTTGCAAAGCACTTTGTATTCCCTCAATGTGCCTTTAAATCATCAAACAGGATGTGACGAGATTGTTGCATGGCACACAGTGTGATTTCATCAGTTAAAGGGATCAGACCACCCCGTCGAATTGTCTTCTGCGTACAGTCAGGGTTCGTTTTTCTCTCCTGCACTCGTACACCAGGATGAGCGACAGGGGGAGATAAATAAATAAAAATAAATAAGTAATAAATAAATAATAAATACACAGAGAGAGCACTTCGAGTTCACTTGCAGGGTCGTGGTCACGCTAAGCTTCTACCCATAGCTTTCTTCTTTTCCATTTTGCAGTGTAGTCCAGAACCGAGTGGTGCTTGTCGGCGTGTTCGTACTCGTCCTCACCGTCGTCGTCATTGCCGTGGTAGTATCTGTCGTGCATCGCAAATGACCAGGCAGGGCGGCCTCGCTCCCCATGCGACTGGTCGACGTTTAGCAGACACTACACATCGTTACCCGACGTGTCTTGCTGCTGAGCGTGAGGATGCTGTGGCCGCACGATGTACAGACCGTGTGGCATAGCACATTGACCGATCTGGGCTATCGCCCGGAGGCTGCACCAGTACTAGCCGTCGGTGCTTATTTGAACGAACGGTTCTTTTCCGACAAATATACAAGGACCAGTAAAGCTCAGTGCAGTGACACGATGATGCTAGCACCCGTGCGGCCGCCGGAAACGTGTAATTTTCACCGTGATGTGGCATTGTTCAGTAGGACCGCCGTGGACAAGTCGTTGGCCATGCTGGGGTGTGTTGCACAGAGTCGTTGTGTTAGGAATTTTATTTATTTGCTGTTGAATCCTCTAAAGTTATTGCTGAGAGCATTTGGCAAGAACTATTCTAACACATTTTGCTTGACCACACCTATGCATCCCAGCTGGTGTGTCTGTGCATTCAGAACCTCTGCCTTTGGTTTGTTAGCTTGGCAACAGGTCTTTATAGTGAAGAAGCCCGGCGTTGTTATATGTCTGAACCAATTTTATATATTGCATGCAGCATGCTGAACAAAAACTGTTGCAGCCGGACATGCCAGCATGATCGAAGCTAGTATGGGGTCTTTTTTATTATACCCGCTAGCCGGCCTAGGCTCAAAGAGGTTTGCTTCACTTGATTTTTCAAACAAATCATTGTCGCCATCTGCTAAAGGTTTAATTTTAGGGTACATTTTGCCTGCTTGTGATGCACTTATTTTAAACAATGCCTTTGGAAGTCTGTAGTTGTACCAATGCGAGTGTTACAATGCTTACGATGAGCTCGGCGTATTCTGTAATAAACTTGTTGTGGCACGAGCTCTGACGTCTGTCTCAGTGATTGGTAACCACTGAATTAAGATGTTTGGTTTTAGTAGTCAAGGTGTCGGGTATATATAATCGCTTTAAGGTATGTATGCTATGCACCACTTTGTAAGATATATATTAGCCAGGCTTGAGGCTAAGCTACAGATGGATGTGCAGTATGTAGTCTCCCATTTCTGAGCGTCATCCAGTGCCGTAAAAAATAGTGCTAATGCAGCACCTATTTTAGTTTACTTAGCATACTTGCATGAGTACTAGAAGTTGCATGAGAGCACTAAATGATTTGCATGACATGACAAAGTCGGTACTGATGTAGACTGAACATCCCGCCTCAGCCGCCTGTCGATATCATCTCATAAGCGTTGTATGGGTCCGGATAAGGCGACTGGGTGGGTCACTGTATGAGCACCACTCCAGATTCCTAAAGAAAAAAAAGTGCTAATCCTAAAGAGTAGAGATCCTGCAGTTCATGTAAGGCAGACAAGACTAGATTCCTAATACTATGTCAGGGATGAACCTGATAATCGCAGAAGCGATAGCTCGTGTGTTAGTGTGTGTGTGCGTGCGTTTGTGAGCATGTTTGTGAGACTGTTTGTGTGTGTCTACCATGGCTGCTGGCTAAATATCTTACTAGCTATCTGATTATTTCTAAGCTGGACTATTGCAATTCTGGTTCGTCTGTGCTACCGAAAAAGCTCTGAAGCTGACAGCTGGCGATTAACGAAAAGTTTTAGCGGCCAGTAACTATAAAAGAGGACATCTAAATTATGAGTGCGTGACAACGGTCGCACTACAATATCGCCGATTAGAATGGTGAAGTCTCCTAGTCCAAAAGTATGTTTAGGGTGTCGTATGAGTAGCTGAGGCAAAGGTGAACTCCTCCTTTTGCTGTGTGCGATGTGTGCAGTGATCGTGTTTGAGTTCATGTATCTACCGAGATAGTACTGAAGCTGTAGGGGTTTTCCAACTTGTCTCCAGCCAAGTGAAGCACTGCTGACTTGGACTGAAATGCCGGGGTTCCGAAAACTTTCTGAAGCCATCTCGTCGCTGTTGCGGCTCTCGGTGTTGAAGATGTAGGCAATCCTGCAGTCCCTGCCTGACAGGACCCGCACATCATCCTGTGCTTCTTCTCTCTCCTCCGAAACGCAGTCTCTATGAATAAATCACAACATTTGCCTCCTACGATAAAAAGAACCCAAGTCCTGTCCAACCAACGCCAACAGTTCTACTGAGGAGATGCATAGACCTGCGGCTCTCCACCATATCTCCAACAAATACTGTAAATATATCCCTGATTACCTCTGAAGTTCCATCTTCTGACATTATTCGGCCACAAATGGAAAAGCCGACATAAGATCATAAGAACCACGAGTAGCTATCGTCCACTCTCGCTGCTGCTACTCCTACTCAAGAGCGACTGGCGGCACACTAGCTAGACGATTACATCAATTCATCGATTCGCGCTAGCTAGTTCCGATCGGGATTTGAGGCTAACCATTTCACAGAAAACTGCTGTGATTTGCGTTATATAATGACCTGAAAAAATGCTGATCAGGGTGGGGCCTCGCTGCTATTTCGTCTCTCTCTCTCTCTCTCTCTCTCTCTCTCTCTATATATATATATATATATATATATCGGCAACATAAGACACCATTGGACCAGCCTTTTAGAGCGCCTCTCAACGCGATTAGCCCTTAAAGTAGGGGATACTCGGGATTCGGTCATAGGACCTCTTCTTTTCATTCCCCACACTACCTCTGGCATTTGTCTTTGCCAACAACAATCTTTAAGCTTCGAACGAGAGCCGTCGTATGCTACGGCTGGTGTTAGACACCAGCAACTAGCGGTGACTGTCCAAAAGACTGTGTTACTCTAAGGAAGCAGACTTTGTATCAAGATAAAGTAGAGGTTAGCAGCTGATCAGACAGCCCCGTTTATATAGCGATTGATGAACCTTAGCGGCTATCACTCTCGCTTGCAATGGGGTAAAGCATGATAGCCACCTACAGGACTCAAACCGCGACCTGGATCGTGATGTGCGAGCACCTCAACCCAGGGCCAAGACCGAAGGGCAAGGTAAGGACACTTTTTATTGCTGCCGCGTTCAGCTACCGTGGCGGCATATCTCGAACAAACCTCAAATCCTTTGGAGACTGTGCATTTAGTTCGTATGCTCCCAAAGCCTGGAACTCACTCCCGAATTGCGTCACAACATCCCCTGACTTGATCACATTTAAAAAGAACTTAAAAGCACCTATTTAGGAAAGCATTTAGTGGGTCCTTGTGATTCGTCCTTCATGTGCTCATGCGTGCAGACACTGTGCACGCTGCCACTAACCAGACTTGCATGCTGACCCTCTGCATGTCACCCCTAACCATGTTATTCATGTTGTTTATCAAGCATGATATTACTCACCATTCAATCGTGTTTCCCTTTGCAGCAAATGTAAAGCGCCTAGAAAGAGATTGAGTTCTCTGAGGGTGCTTTATCAAGTGCATTATTATTATTGATACTAACGCCGATTGTCGTCCCAGGAAGTTGAACCCGTGACTCGTGACACCATTATTATGATTGCTTGTGCTTTCACTCATTTATAATTTATATTGGTACGAGAGTATTTTATAGTATTCATTCGGAGTTTGATGGTAAGCTCGAAGATCTGCACCGTAGCTTCATTTAGAACTGCAGCGGACAAGCAGGTAAGGAACTTTGACAGCATCATTGAGCGCCCAGCGGAAGTTTTCTAATCTCTCAGCAGCGGTCCTTCAGAGTAAAAAATGGATGATAAGCGAAGGCTTAAAAGTGGCTTCTTCGATACCTAAGTAGTGGGCGTGGAGCCGGCTTATTTAAATTGGACGAGTTTAGGCATAACTGCATGGGCTGCTGCCATCTTACGTTAGCGCTCGTTTCTCCTTGTAGCTTAATAGCGTCCGCATCCTAGCCGATGTGTGACTACGTCCTCAGCAAAAGGGCTGGTACTGTTAGACTTTTTACATTTAAAAGAATCTGCAGCTAGAACTATTTAGAGGTGAGGTGACGTTAGCTAAAAGGCCTTTGTGTCACATCCGATCCCTATCCAAGATTAGGAACTGTCTCACACAGTGGCTTGTAAAAATTTAACTAGCTCTTTAGTTCTGTCTCGGTTTGATTATTTTAATTCCCTTTTGGCTGGGCTGCCAAAGAAAGCTATTAGGCCACTGCAGCGGACTATGAATATGGCTGTAAGGCTAGTCTTCAAGTCCCAGCGGTTTGAGCATGTATCTCCTTTGCTGAAAGAGCTAGGATGGTTGCCGGTTGAGCAACGGATACAGAGCAAAGTTCTTACGCTGACCCACAAGGCCCACAACGGCCTGGCTCCTTCGTACCTCGCTGAACTGCTGCGTCAGTTTCAGCCAGTTCGCGCCCTCAGGTCCTGTGTGGACAATAAATTTGCTGTCCCATTCCTCCGCTTAAAGACAGCGACCCCAATCTTAAAGACAGACGCAGCGACCCCAATCTCTTCACTCGGGCGTCTATCCCGACCTACTTCCGCAGCTGTCTCTCTGTCTCCTCTCTCTCTCTCTCTCTCTCTCTCTCTGTGCCCCTGTCTCTCTGTCTCTCTTTCTCTCTCTGTCTCTGTCTGTCTGTCTGTCTGTCTGTCTGTCTGTCTGTCTGTCTGTCTGTCTGTCTGTCTGTCTGTCTGTCTGTCTCTCTCTCTCTCTCTCTCTCTCTCTCTCTCTCTCTCTCTCTCTCTCTCTCTCTCTCTCTCTCTCTCTCTCTCTCTCTCTCTCTCTCTCTGTATTTGCCTCTGCCGTCCCACTCGATGCATCGCTGATCGTCCATCGTCAATGCATCGCCGATCAGGGGCGGGGGCAACGAACGGTAGACTTGGAGGACAATTTACTTTGCAACGAGCCAGTCACCACACCCGCTGTTGGGGTGAAATGGATAAAGACGCTATAGTCTACCCATACTATACGAGTTTTTTTAGTTAGTCCGTCCGCGACTGTCACTAAAACACCAATATGCTCAGCAAATTCGCCAATCGCCGAATTAGGCACTGAGATTAGAGACAACGTTTGAGATTATCAGCGCCTATTATCTGCTTAGCTATCGGTCAATCGCTTGATTTCCAAGCTGTGGAAGACAGCACAACCAGGGTTAGTCGCACGTTAGACGGACCAGATTCTGAGAGCAGGGACAGCGAGAATGCAGCAGTCGCAGGTGGAATAAGCTGGAGTGCAGCCCTGGTAGGATCGAACGGAAGGGGTGACCAGAATCGAAGCCGGTTTATTGCACTGTTCGCAGCAACCAAGGACGAGCTAGCAACGATCCATGCAGGGTCCATTTAATATAATTTGAGGATGATTAACAGCCACATTTATATAGAGGTAGAAAAGCATTAACGGCTATTATCGCCGCTTGCAGTAGACAGTAAAGGTGCTTCCACTGCCGGACTCGAACCCGCGACCGGAGTCTTGAAGAGCGAGCACCTTACCCTTTCGGCGAATACCCAGGGGCCACACCGACACTCTCGGTTGCACGAATTTAGAGTCTAAGGCTGTTATATGAAGGGAGGTTAGTTGCACAGACGTAGACTCAGGCGAGGGGGTCTTTTTTTTAGAGCGAGCGGCCATTTCAAGCGGATTTCAAAAAGAAGCCGCTGGCCACGTGTCATGTCCCTCAAGGTCGAGGTTTGGCTTTGCCAAGGCTAATGTGATTGCGAAATTGTCAGAGGCTCGGCCGATTTCGAGAAGCCGTATGGATTGTGCGGTCGGCGTGTCTAGCAGCTCTTGCCGACACTTAGCCGAGTTGGCGGCTCCGTCAGAATAAGGCGCTGGCCTCGGAGCCAAAGGCCACACCCAGCGCTCGTTAGCGCCGGCTTGCATTACGGAGGGGCCTCGAGCGAAGTCGCAGCTTTTCTTGCTTGACCTTCCCCCTCCTCCCCTGCGAGGTAGGGTGAAGAAGCGCCGGCTGCAGCGGTCAAAAACATTTTACGAACGCTGGCCGTACTACGGTCTGCCGCGACGTCCGAATTACGCTTCCGATCCGAGCTCAGGCACAGCTCAGAAAGGCTCTCGGCTCTCAGCCGCGGGCGACGTGCTCTCAGGTTAATGAGCCGATCGCTTTCCGTCGGCTCGGGCCCTGCCCACACTGCGAGAGCGCACGGGCGTTTCGCCACGCGTGCCCGAGCGGTGCTGAAGCGCTCTGCGGGGTTGGGACTAGAGCGAGTTTCGGGTTAATTGAGCGATTCGACAAAAAGGTGTGCCGGTGATAGAGTCTAGTCCGACGCCAGCAAAACCATCAGGGTGAGACTAAGGGGAGAGAGTCGAAGGGAAAAAGCGCGGAGCAAGTCTACGAGTCTTGCATCGTCGCCAAAGCGCCGGCTGAGCTCGGCGCTCGGCGCTGGCTGCGCTTTTCGAAGCAGCCCGGCGGCCTGGCTTGCGGGAGTTGAAGATGTCCCAAAGAAGCATCTCCAACGCCGTTCGCAGTAGCCCCGCGACAGCAAGCACCCACCGTCGCCCATCGATAGGACGAAGTCGTCAGATAGACGTTCGGATCGCCGTGTCCTCGGACAAAATCATTGAGCGCTCGCGCGCAGACGAAAGTACGCCGTCGGGGTTACGGCGAGCGGAAGTAGCCAGCATCTTTGCTACCGTAGACGCAGGCTGGCTTGGCGTGGTGGATTCGCGTCGGGATGCAGGAGGGGATGCTGGAAAGTGGCGTTTGACGCTGCGGTCCGCACAAAGGAGTTATGTGCCGATGACTGCGTGGGTACAAGCCGAGGTGGCGGGGGGGGGGGAGGGCACATCTCGTGTCTCTCGTTTCATACGAGAGCCGTACTCGGCTTGCGCTGGGCGAGGCCCGGGGCGGCCACTCAGCCCAGCAGCAGCACGCACGACGACGGCGATGGCTTCGCCTCTCCCGCCCGTGGCCGAATGAGCCGAACCAGCTCTGCTGCTGACGCACGTATGCCGCGGCGCTTACAGTATCGGTATTCTCGAGCGGAGGTTGGGGCTGGGATCTTGGACGTAGGGGGTGGTGTTGCAGTTGAGCCCGATGACTGCGATGACTACCTGAATAATGGTCCAAACTATATGAAAATGGGCTAAAAAGGTCGAGCTCGTCGAGTTCTATTCGTCAGCAGAAAGAGCTATTATGAAAACGGATGATTTTTATTTCGCAAGTGCGAAGCGGCTGACCGGATCCAGGACAAGAATCCAGGGTTCGATCGCGAAAATTGAGCCTATTTTTTCGAGAAATTGCTCAAGATTGATGGCTGATTTGCTGATCGGCGCCCCACAAAGCGTATCTGCACGCCCGGAGCAACCTTCTGAGCTGATGCTTTTTTTTCTGCCACGAGTCTGCGCCATATCGGAGGCCGCCACCAACGGCGAGCTAATATTGTCAGGATTTTCGTCCTCACTATCAGCGATACTACCCAGGCGAGCACTGGCGCCGCAATTCCGGACCTCGTGCACAATATTTTCAGACCAGTGGGTAGCAATGAAGTTCCCGGGAAATTTTTCCAAGAACTTGCACACCAGTTCCATTACGCTGTTTAGAACATCATTGCTGACGGTGCTGCTCCTGAATCAGGTCAACGGTGTTTTCGACTTCGAAACGCTATATCTTTTAGAGCAGCTATTTGTAAAGTAAACAATTAATTGCGATT
Source organism: Cristatella mucedo (assembly GCA_009760855.2). NCBI lineage: Eukaryota > Metazoa > Bryozoa > Phylactolaemata > Cristatellidae > Cristatella > Cristatella mucedo. The sequence goes on along the minus strand of WPIO01000010.1, from coordinate 2,345,057 downwards.
CTACTTGCGGAAATTCGGTAACCTAGTTACCATCATATTTTTATTCAAGCGCTTTACATGTGCTATGGGGTTCGAGCCCACCACATCTCGTCAAATACATTCACCTTGACCTTGATCGAGGTGAGCCTTAACCAGTGGACAGATCGTGACACATATGGTCCATATTTATTAAAATTCAGGAACCGCTAATTCTGATAGCCGTAATCAAGTTAAAACGAATACGTCTCCAACTGCTTTAATTGAGTGAAAAACCTAGCATAGTCGTCTATGATTGGTGTCTACTTACGGCTACGCCGCCTCGTCCGGCTTTAACATAAATTTTAACGGAGGCTTTTCGAACGCCCTCTTAAAAACAGGTGTTTTAGACGCCTCCTCTTTCTTTCTCTTCAAAAGTAGTCGCAGCGTCGAGCCGGGCTTTAAACCCTCGCTCTCAGGTCACCAGCACTTTCACTGACTAGAGAGAGAGAGAGAGAGAGAGAGAGAGAGAGAGAGAGAGAGAGAGAGAGAGAGAGAGAGAGAGAGAGAGAGAGAGAGAGAGAGAGAGAGAGAGAGAGAGAGAGAGAGAGAGAGAGAGAGAGAGAGAGAGAGAGAGAGAGAGAGAGAGAGTGAGTGAGTGTGAGAGAGAGAATGAGAGGTGTTTGTGTGTGTGTGCGTGTATATGTGTGTGTGTGTGTGTGTGTGTGTGTGTGTGTGTGTGTGTGTGTGTGTGTGTGTGTGTGTGTGTGTGTGTGTGTGTGTGTGTGTGAGCGACGGGCCCCTTAAAAATTGAGCCCCATCTCCTAAGATACGTGCGGCCTGACGATCGTGCTTTGGCATTCTATGGCCCTTTAATGTACACTTGTGGCAGAGCCTCGGAATTATGGCCTTCGACGTGGACGACTGGTCTTTGATTTACCCTTAAGGACTGGCTTTTTTATGCGCATTTACGGCTGGGCCCTTCAACGAGGGTTAAGTATTTATCGGTCTAGGCAGCAGGGTTGTGGGTTAGGTTGCTATATACATTTGATCGTGCTTCCTCTGCAGCAATTTTAAAGTGCCTAGAAAGAGAGCGAGTTCTCTGAGGGCGCTAAAACAAATGTATTATTATATTTCGCCGAGTTTTCGCATTGGATTTTTCCGATTGCTCAAGTTTGGCAAAGCAAGCACCCAATTTAGCTTGAAGGCACTCAATTCCAAGGACAGTGCATGCCCTGTACATGTTCAATCGTATTTCAATTCCACGTTCCAGAAATTGTCCCTTCCTCGCACTGATTTTGACATTCGCTTCGGTGAACCAAATGACCTCTTGTCTAGCTGATCGCTTCCCTAGCTTCCCCGTCGGCAAGATGGATGCCACCACAGTCTCCCCCGATAGCAGAGACCCCCATTCGACTCCTCATCCTCAGCTCCTTGCTTTGCCTCAATTTTCGCCTTCAGGCCTGCCAATACTAAGCGCATCTTGAAGTTCATCTCCCAGCCGACGGTTACTGCGAGATGAATCATCAACAGGTCGTTCTTGCGAACTGGCCATATCGCCGGGGACTCACTGACACTGTACTGCAATAGTGTAGATCCAACCTCAAATGAGATATTTCAGAGTGGAGATGTCAGCGGCGCAATGGTCAAACGGAATGGTTTCAAACTTGTGATACCTCAAGGATCTCTGTCTGATTGGTCCACTTATTTTCGCAATCTATACCCCCCCTCTTGCCGACGTCATCCCCACACGCAGTCTAGACTTTCGTTGCTAGGCAGGGCACTTAATCAGCTGTGCCTGTGCTTTGAGCTGTCCCCCTCTAGAACGTCGACATCTCTCAACTCACGTTCAGCATGCATTGCTGACACTCAAACTTAGATAGTAGCAAAACTTCTCAAACTGAACATGAGGATTTAACCAACTTAATAGTTATTAGCAAAACAAAAGTGACTCGGCAATTGGAAGTCTAACCCTCAAAATGGGCTCAGCCAGCATCTTGTCCTGCATTCTTTGCGCGCCATCTAGTTGTCTTGTTCCTGGGTGATCTACAACTGAGTGACCATGTCAGCTCACATTCAAGTTTGCCTACACTCAACTGTGTACGATAGACAAGATTCGCGCTTGCGAGTTGTTGCAAAAAGGTCTGCAGGTAGGCTTGTCTGTCGCATACGTCGTAACCACGTCACACGAAACTGAAGTGAACCTGGAGCTAGAGCTTCCCATCAAGCAGCCAAGCAGCACGTCGAAGCAGCAGGTTCTGTCACTCACTTTTAGGTCCCTCCGCTCTCTCTCGCTCCGGCCTGCCCATCAGAAAGCACTTCCTCATCCTACCGTATCGAATCGTACGAAGTGCTTCTTCTAATTCAAGTAATTAAGCAACCTCAGTAATTAAGCAACCATTAAGCCCTTTCCCTCTAGCCAACCTCAGCAAACCCTCTGCAGAACGGGCGTCCAGTTCTTATCACTCAAAGCCTGGAGCTCACTTTTGACTGATGTCGCAACGCCATCTAACTTGACGATATTTGAAAAGAAGCTAAAGCCAACCTGTTACCTCGCAGCAGTTGCTTAGTCCGCTTGTACAGTACAAATGCCACATCCGTTCCACAGTCAAGTATGCCTACTTTCAGCTACATGACGTTGCTAGAATTTGGGCTTGCTTAGACAGAGATACCGCATCTAAATTGGTCCATGCATTTGTGACATCCCGTCTTGACTTCTGTAACTCACTGCTTGCTGGTCTACCGTCGTGTGCAATCAGGCACTTACAGTTGGTAAAAACTCTGCAGCTAGGCTCGTCTGTCGCGAGCGTTGCAGTTGCCACTTCACACCACTTCTCGCCGACCTGCACTAGCTCCCAATCAAGCAATGCATCGACTTCAAGGTACTGTCACTCACTTTTAGGTCTCTTCAGTCTTTGGCTCTAGCCTACCTATCAGATCTACTCCCCACCAGGCCAAGCATCGTACCACCCGCTGTTCTGACTCGAATCATTTAGCCATACCTCGTACGAACCTCAAAACGGTTGGAAACCGTGCCTTCAGTCGCTGTGCTCCCAAAGCCTGGAGCTCACTGTTGATGCATGTCACAAGGTCCCCTGACACGACGTAGTCGAGACGGGGTAGAAATAGCCGCTCCGACTCACTGCCAAACGACTGTACTAGCCATGATTGCTAGAAAAGACTCTTCTTCAAAATGACGCCAGTTCAAATCAGTCATCTATTGGCCTATATATAGATGACCCCTGCCTTCCATTGAACAAGGCATTTACTTCAAAATACTCACCTTTGCATCACCTTCGAGCTGCCCTATCCGACTTTGCTGGCATCGTGCCATCGCCGCCCTCAGATCCCCAGCGTCCAGCATATAAGCAGCTCCAAATAGCCGCCGCCGCCTCAAGATGGTGCGAGAGACCTGTGGTCATTTCGCCTCCTATACTCTACGGGGCTGCTCTGCTCGCGAGTTCTTTGGGCGAGCACACGTGGCTGGCATGGTTCTTTTGGACTTTTACGATAGGCTTGAAGATGTGCCTCATCCTGGTTGTATACGCGTACTTGGCGGCACTGGGCTTGAGGTCGTACGTACCTCTTATCGGCTGCATACGGGTCCCAGCGCCGGGCTTTTACGGCGGCGATGCAGGCCAGCAAGTCCGAGCACGCTCACAAAAAGTACAATTTTTTGCAGAAATCCACAACGCTACGTGAAAAACCTGAAAGAATCAACAAAAAGTGTGCAATGCAAAACAAACAGGAACTCTATTGCGAAATGTGAAAAGCAAGGAGATTATAATTATAATATTATTAATGGCGTACGATGCGACCGATCCTTATGGTTTTCAGCACGCTAGCAACATCACTAACGTGACCCCTGGAGCGAAATACAAAACTATTCGCAACGCATGACACTGTACGCACATAGTTATATCCTAAGTCTCACACTAAGATTTCTTTGAGCTATTTGAAAGTAGTGTAGCTCTGAAATGAGTCTTAGGTTTGGCTCATCATTGCGTGTGCGCTTGCATCTTAGAATGGACGTCGTGGAAGCGAATGAATTCCATCCTACCATTTTCTCAGCACATTCTGCCATCCCGAATGCATATGGAGCCACGGATGCTTCCTGCCATTAACTCAAGTCAAATTTTGAGGATTCTAAATGGTCTTGCATTTGCATAGAATTCAATAATAATAACAACAATAATACACTTAATAAAGCACCCTCAGAGAACTCAAACCTCTTTCTAGGCGCCTTACATTTTCTGCAAAGGGAAACACGATTGAATATTGAGTAATGTCGTGCTTGATAAACAACATGAATAACATGGTTAGGGGTGGCATGCACAGGGTCAGCATGCAAATGTGGTTAGTGGCATCGTGCACAGTGTCAACACGCATAGGCACATAAAGAACTATTTACATGGACCCGCTAAATGCTGTCCTAGATAGGTGCGTTTTAAAGTTCTTTTTAAACGTGGTCAAGTCAGGGGATGTTGTGACGCAATTCCGACCTGGCGTCATCGGCATGCAACTAAAGCGAAGCCTCGTAGAGGCTCGGTTGAAAACAAATGCTTGTTGAGGCCATCAATTTTGGTTTCGCCTGGTGCTGCTTCGTGTACGGCGCGATCGCATTTTCACGTATTAGAACCTGTATAGTTTGGGTTCCAATCGTAAATAAAGTGGTCGCTGTGTAAGCTATCACTCCAAGCTAGACGTAGAAAACAAGTAAAACTAGCGGCTTTCAATGGCAACGCATAGTAGAAAAAAAACAACGTGACTCTTTCGTTCGTTATTTGTTGTTCGTACTTCGCTATTCATGCTTAGGACAGTTTATTGCCATTCGATTTGGTCTACCGTCTTTAATTCAATTCTCTTGTGGCCACCTGCTACTTCCTGCTACTTCCATGAAGCTGCTACTTCCATGCTACTCACTACCTTAACGGCTCTCGTGACTCAGCTACTTTTCTCACGTTCTCCGTGTTGTGTGAGATGAAGTCAATATCATTGAAAAAAGCAGCTAATATTTTCCAAACACTTCAAAACGCAAGCATCCCTCGACGATTGAATATGTTTTGTCTTCACTAGGAGCTATGAAAACGCACTGGGCACGTCTTGAAATACGTTCACAGTGCATACAAGCGTTCATGTAGGTCGCGTGCTCGTCCTTCGCGAGCGTAGACGATCCAGATATACATTCGAAAGCCGTTTCCCATTAAAATAAAATCCTATAAAGCCAGCCAAAATATGACTACCATTTAGACCATAGACATCCCGAAGTATCCGGAAAGCTTCAAAGCGAGTTTTTATTTCATTAATAGAATATCCTATTTACGAGTGCACAAATATTTTGCAAGGGTCCACTCAAAGCATGATTGCAGCCAGTGGCGGAGCCAGGGGGCAGGGAGAAATTGCCCTCCCCCCCGGCCCCCCTGGGCAGAGGGATGTACCTATATCCGGGGGCAAATTCCCCCCCCCCCCCCGGGCGTTGGGGGGAAGGGACCCTTGCCCCCAATCTTAAAATCCTGGCTCCGCCCCTGATTGCGGTTAATATCTTCAAAAGACTTTTCAAAGTGTTATTAAAAGAAGATTCTAGTGAGGGTTAGTTTCGAGGAAGAAAACTGGCAAGATTCTACTGCAGGGAGCAGACGAGGGCGGGGCGTGAGGACGGGGAGCAGACGGGGCCCGGGGCGTGTGGGAGTGGAAACTCGTCGAAGTAGTTTGCCTTTCCTGTAATGCGAGAAGCGTTAGTGTCGTTAGCATAGGATGACGCTAATGAGCAATAGATGTTCGTGTAATTCTTCTCTTTTCCAGTAGAATTTTTGCTGCGGCCAGGCGGAAATGCTCTTCTAGCTTAGTTGGTAAAAGCTCCGAGGCATACAATTGAAGCGCTCAAGATCACCTCGAGCCATTTTAAATTTCCTTGTAGGCGGCTTGACGTCCTTTCAGAAGCAAAGTACAAATCAGTCAGGAAAGCTTAAAAAAATCCTTGCCATACAGGACTTCATTGCAAGGGCACAAATTTGGCTAGAGTCTATTTAAAATTAAAAATGTTGGGTATCAGACTTTAAAATTTTGAGGGCACAGCAACATTTTCCCCCGAAAATTACAATAAAGCATTGCGGTAACTAGAACCCTTGCAAATCTAGAAATTTCCACCACATTACAAAATCGGAAAAAACAAGAGAGGCTGAGAAATTCCGCAAATAACCCCGATTCGTCGCAGGTATTTACTCATTATGAACGCGAGAGCTTTGCACACTTAAAATGACGCGTGGCGCCCCGTTCAAAAACGTCGAGCTGGGTGGCTCCTTTCCTTGACATTTCAGTCCCGCGGCACGTCGGCTGGTCGTCTCGGAGGGGCCGGAAGCTCAGACCTTTGAAGCTTCACCGCCTCCTGCAGCCGGGGTTATACAATATCTCTTGCCTTACTTACAGACATGCCTAGACAATTGCATTCATTGGCAACTGGGAAGAAGCGTCGAGTATGGCTCGGTGCATGCAATCGTACCGTCAGTAACGGCGATCCACTCGCCCTGCTATCAATTGCTGCTGCTGCCAGCCAAAACCGCGGATACGCAGAGCGATTGCGCATTATCTAGCCAAGGTGAAGGACCAATGGTCCGGATGCTTTAACTTTCATCTAGCTGCGGCCAGTCACGACGGAGGCAAATTGCCGCTGCTTTGACGTACGCAGCAGGCATCGATTAGGGGCGCCTCTAGAGCTTGGTTAGACTCGGGGTTGACCCTTTCATGATGCTGGATCTTGGCCTAGCCAGCGAGCTAAACAACCTTAAGAGGCCAAAGCCCGATTCCGCCAGGGGCCGCTGCACGGCACTGTTGCCTACTGTGCCACTCTCGCTACGCCCCTGGTTTCAGTGGTTGGTGCAGATCCTCAAGCGAGTTAACTGCGGAAAAGTAACCGCATCCGATTTCGTAGTATTGTGCGTCAACGGAGTCGCGTAAAAGAAGGCGCACTTTGGGAGTCAGAGAGGGGCGTGCGGTGCATGAAGTAGGTCGACGGAGTCGATGGCCGGCCGTCACGAACCTGCCTTGCCGTGTATTGGTGGCTGCAGCTTGTTGCTTTGCACTTGTTGCATGCTTGCCGCAGTGCTCTCGGAGAGAGGCGCCGAGAGCGCTGCGGAGAGAAATATCCAGGAAAACGGAATACAACTTGAGCAGTCATCATCTGGCTGACATAGGAATCCATGGTTTCGATACTGCAAGTAAAGGTGGTTAGCTCCTCGTTTCGACTGTTCACCAGTTTCTTTTTTCGCTCTCTTCCTAACCGCAGTAGAGCCTTCGCCGCAGTAGAGCCTTCGCCGCAGTAGAGCCTTCGCCGCGAGTGGCGAGGCTGCAACTTGGAAGCTCCACATGCAAAGATACCAAAGGATGCGCACTTTGACTTGGTAGTAAGAAGCGGCAGCTCGCGTGACGACCGACAGCGAGTCGCGGCGGCTGCCGGAAGGCGATAATAAAAATAATAATACACTTGATAAAACGCCCTCCGAGAACTCAATCTCTTTCTGGGTGCTTTGCATTTGCTGCAAAGGAAACACGATCGACTGGTGAGTGTTATCATGCTTGATAAACAGCATGAATAACATGGTTAGGGGTGACATGCACAGGGTCAGCATGCAAGTGTGGTTTGTGGCAGCACGCACAGTGTAAGCACGCATAAGCACATAAATGACACATCACAGGGACCCACTAAATGCTCTCATAAATAGGAGCATTTGAAGTTCTGTTTAAATGTGATCTAGTCAGGGGATGCCGTGACACAAGTCGGGAGTGATTTCCGGGCTTTGGGAGCATACGAACTAAATACGCGGTCTCCAAAGAATTTGAGATTTGTATGAGGTATAGGTAAACAGTTAGATTCCAAAAAGCGGGTGGTACTATGCTTGGCCTGGTGGGGGAGTAGATCTGACAGGTAGGCTGGAGTCAAAGAATAAAGGGACCTACAAGTGAGCGACAAAACCTTGAAGTCGATCTGTTGCTTGACTGGTAACCAGTGCAGGTCGGCGAGAAGTGGTGTGCTGTGGCAACTGCGACACTCACGACAGACAAGCGTAGCTGCAGAGTATTGCAGCAGCTGTAAGCGCCTGATTGCACATGCCGGTAGGCCAGCAAGCGGTGAGTTACAGAGGTCAAGACGGATGTCATAAATTCATGGACCAACTTAGATGTGGTATCCTTATTTAAAGTAGCCCGAATTTTAGTAATGTGTTGTAGCTAAAAGTAGGCAGACTTGACTGTGGAGCTGATATGGTCGTCTAACTAAAGATCACTTTAAAACATGACACCTAGATGCATGCAGATTCAACAGGAGATATGCTGGCAGAGCCCATTTTGAGCGTTTGCCTGTCCAATTTATGAATCACACTTGGTTTATCCATAGCTGGTAATTTATTTTTATCCTCATTTAATTTAAGAAAGTTTGCTGCCATCCATGTGCGGGTGTCATCAATACATGCAGCAAGGAAGTTGAGAGAATTCGACCTTCTCGAAGGCTGGGAGGGATCAAAGCAAAGGTACAGCTGAGTGTCATCCGCATAGAAGCGAAAGCCTAGAATGTGCTTGGCAATCGCATCGGCAAGAGGTAGAGTATAAACCGATCGCTGTTTCGTCTCGCCTCGCCGTTCGCTTTTAGTCGGCAGCGCTCTCGGTGCTTTTCCACGAGCGCCGGCATTCGTAATGCCGGGCCACGATCGACGCCAAATGTGCGCGTGCTGTCATCCACCATTAGTTTCAGTTCGAGCGGCGGGCCCCTTACGATTACGGTCTGCTTTGCCGTTAGCTTACCGCTTCCACGTAGCGCCTACGCGAAAGGCAGATTAAGTGCTTCCGGTGCTTCCCAATCGAGAAGACCTCTCCCCTACCCGCCCCCCCCCCCCCCCCCCCCGCAACCGCCCCCCCCCCCCGCCAGCCCGACGATGCACGCTGCCAGCTAGGTAATAGTGCTGCATACGCAAGGCCTGAATGTTCGGCTTATCGCATCAGATTAGGACGACACGGATGCCTTGACTGAGGAAAGAGCCGACGGGAAAGCATGCTAGTCCGAGAGACTTGGACATCGCGAATGTGCTGACGCTGCCGAGCTGGAGCTGAACGAGCGCGGGCGCTGGTGCAGCCTCTCGTCCCGTCAGCGGTGACACCTTCGTGCGGCTTCTCATCGTGGCCCCAACCACGCTGCTTGCTTGCTGCCTGCTTGCTGCCGCTTTTGGGAAGAACCGCCGCTGCCGCCGCGGGGACCGGCTACTAGGCCGCGGCAGCTACTCCAACAACCGCGCCCGGGCGAAGTACGGCTGCTGATATTTCCCCCAGCTGTCCAACTAGCGTGCGCACACACGGGGCCCGTCGAGCTCGGACCGTAGCTCGGTGCACGGCGGGGGGGGGGGGGGGGGCGGGGCTCGCAGGCCGCGAGTTGCTTCGCTCGCTAGGTAGCGCTCTGAACGAATCTCGGACGGCTGGGGTTCGCGCGCAGGCGGAGCCAGTTCCGTGTCGTAAATGTTTTGTACCCTGCTACTCTCCAAGCATAGAAATGCCGCAGTCTCAGGCAATAAAGGTGTCGGCAATGTCGTCATAGTCCGCGCGTGCTCGTCTGCAGTCAAATAAGCGAGGTATCGGCGCAAGCGACGGGTATGCAGTGTAGGATCGCAATCTTCCTCCACCTGCACGAGAGGGTGAGGCACGCGGGCAGCGCCGAGAGGAGCGCGCAATGCGCTTAGCGCAAAGCCGTTGCCTGGCAACCGAACTAGCGCCGCCCTGCCCTTGCTCGCATCCCGCTCGCACCTCGAGAGCAGCGGTAAAAGCCCGGCAGCAGCAGCAGCAGCGGCAGCTGCTTCCGGCGGAAGAAGAGCTTCATCTCGCGCTCTCGGCACAGTACCGCAACGTCGCTCGGACTTCGCTCTTTGCGCTGTGGGCAATAGGCAGCGCGGCTGCGTCGCCGAACGCGCCGCCCGCACGCGTAGACCGCGGTAAGAGCGGGTACGGCGCTTCTCCTGAGCGGTAGCAGGAAATATCCCGGTCAGCCATCCATCGCACCCTAACGGTGGTCTCGTTACCGAACCCGCTTTGCTGCACACTCAAAAGATGGAGCCAATGCATTATGACTAATTTAAAGTGCCTAGAAAGAGATTAAGCTCTCCGAGGGCGCTATGCATACATATCGTTATTAATATAACTAGTCATAATTAGGCTGCGCGTCAGTATGTTGGCCGTGTATGGCCCTTTGCTCGCTCGCTGGCGTACTTTCTTACCAATTAAGCCACATGTTAGCACTGTCCGCGTGTCAGCTATCGAGGTAATGCTAATGAAAGCATAAATAGACCACTTTGACATTTTATGTTGCTGCTTGGCGGGCGTCCAAACGCCCGTGTGACTCTCAAGTCATTTGCAAAATTTCTAAATGTGCGAAGCGTAAAAAGTACGTAAAAAGTACGTAAAAACTTACAAAGTACGGCATGCAAAGGATTAACAGGAGTTACTCGTGAGACAATTCCGTCCCGCACTGGTAACATTATTGCGCCTATGCCAGTATTTTCATTTTCATTTATTTTCATTTTCATTCAGCTCCGCTGAATGAAATGGCGAAAGCGGAGTTGATGCAGCAAAGACTAGGCTAAGCCGCTAAGTCGCGCTGATTTCCTCCTAAGTTTCTATGCAACTTTTCGTTAATACTAGGGGCCCACCATATGAAAAACCAGCTTGTAAAGAAACAGTAGAGGTGAGCACATGCGCGTACTTATGTCGCTGCCAGTGACCGATGGAGTTTAAGTATGTGTACTCGTGTACAGAAGTTGACGACTTGGCAATGCCAATATCCGAATACGCTGAGATCAACGATCATGTTATTGACTGGTAATTACTCTTTGGTCGCTATAGGCGCAAAAATCCAATCGCGAAGAGCCAGCTAATGCGACGCTTAGAGGTTCATCAAGCTAAATGTGCTCTACTCGATTATCACGGCCGTAACGTGCAGGCGATTTTGAAAGAGCGTTTAGATGTATTCAAGCATTACTCGTAGAAGCATGCAACAATTCATAGCTCATAGAATGAAGCTTCGCCATCCCACTCACGATCTGTGCAAGGGCCTAGATTCATGACGAGCAGAGGTAGCAAACAAACTAAAGGAAATTCAATGGGGTCAGCCGCTTACTGGCCTGAGCTTCAGGTGGCGGCCGGAGGTAGCTCTTTCTGTTACTAGGTTACTCAATCCATTAGCCTCAATTCGACATCATGCCGAAGCGGGCATGGAGGACAATCTGCGGTAAGCGTAGCTGCTTGCGATTGAAGCATCTGTTAAATTTAGAGCATATTGCTGGAACGCCCACATATTCAACGTGGCTTTGTGGAGTTACCGACGGAAATATACACCATTACATTAAATTACGCTATATAATGTATGCGCACAAGTATCAGCTTGATGTGTAGTACACAAACCTGAATATTTCCTGTGTACGTGCAAACACCTGTACGCACGCACACACGGCATTTATGAACTGGAACTTATAAATTGAACTTTCTGTTCTAAACGTAGTTTCTGTACCTAAATGTTGACACGCCAGGTGCAAGGAACGTAAAACGACTATTCCCGCTTCGAATCCATCTTGCTTTTGATTTGTAACTCGATTTTTTTAGCAAGGCCTGCTTTTTATGGTCTCGCTCTCAGATTCCTAGCCAAATTTTTCTATCTTCAAAATTTAGCTCGCCGATGTATGAGATTGCAATAGTGATATTTTCAGTTCCTAGAATTCCTGGTACCTATTTAATTTTAGCCTCACTACGTGCGACCGATGACCCGAGATCCTACGAGTCAATTACTTATAATTGAATTGATCGCATCGTGCGAGTCCGACTGTGACGGGCGAATTCGAATTCAAGTTGCTTTTACCGGATGTTTGAGAAGAACTTTCCACGTTTTCCCTGCCTGAGCTGCACTCTCTCTCGATGCTGACAGTGTGCTCAGTCTTCGGTATTAAGAAAAATTGCGCTTTCTAACCTTGTTTAGACGAGGGCATTTAATTCTGCAACGACCAATCACGGTGGTGCCCTGATTAGTTACTAGCAGCTAACGCCGAGGTTATTTTAGTATTTTAATTCTAAACGCGGACGCACTACGTTGACCGTGTCGCCAAATAATAACGTTCTAGGATACATAGAACAGGTCGCCGTTTTGCTTCAAGCATCTCACAGGCACCAAGGACCACTCGTGGCTGAATTCAATGAAGGTGAGTTCAATTGACCAATGAAAATCTTTGCCGCTTGTGCTAGTGCTGTCTTGTAACACGTCCGCTTGGCTGGGCGTTCTGACTCCCCGAGTAACATTATGAAATTACGCCTAGGATAAAGTTAGATATTGCCACTGGATGGTTTCCTATAAAAATGATGTACTCGCTAAATAGCATTTTGTCATAGAAGCGATGCGAAACTCAAGATTGAGTACCGCATCGTAATGTAGTAATCAAGCAGCCGTCTCATAAACCTTTGCTGTATTTTTTCACGATTAAGACCTCGCGGAATGAGACGTGCATGCTCAGGGCTGCGTGCTTTTGCTTTGGGTTTACTCGGACTAGCTATGCAGACTTATCGCTACTAATGCTAGTAATTAGGAATGCTTGAGGAGGCCTTGATTAAAGAAGTGAGACATTTGTTAAATATCCCTATCACGCCATCGCATCTTCAATAATTTTCGAAGTGCTCAGCAATTGAGATGGGTGCTGCCGGGAGCAGATGAAATGCGTCTCGCAATATAAGCAGATTTCCTCTAAGCAGATTCAACTGATTAGACCTAACATTTGAGGCGAATATCGTGGGGGCGTGTGCTTTGTGTCCTGCTTGGTCTCCCTGACCCGGATGTTACTGATTCGGAGGCGGCAAGCATGCGTGGCTCGATTTTTGTAAGCAATGCAGGAGGCATACTTTTTACTTATAGTTTTCACTCAACACACATGTAAATACGTTTTCAGATTAGTAGCTTTATGACATTCGGTGTCTGTGCTTAGATTTTTGAAAAACTCTCTTCTAAACCACAGCTTTTGTTCATCGGCTCACTAGAGGTCAGAAAGAATCGTAAGATTTTACTGCAGACTTTGCGTTACTCAGTATTTCTATATGCAGTGGTGTCCAAGCAACAAACAGCCGTTGGATTTGAATGTCTTTCTATAATACACAAAGCGAAAAATCACTATATCAGATAAGGACATTTAAGCATATCGGCATGATCTAAAACTTCTATAGAGTCATCGGTATTTCTAGGCAAATCTTCTACTTTTGTCTGCTTATGACCTTTATGAGCCCACTAATAGTTACCAGCTTCAGGTCTTCTTGCCTGGGCAGTGAGATGCTTAAAGTTGGTGCAAAGTGTGCAGCTAGACTTGCCTTCGTGTACGTCACAACTGCCATATTACACCACTTCTCACCGACATCCACTGGCTCCCCATCTTGTTACGTATCGCCCCCTGAGTCCTGTCACTCATTTTAGGTCCCTCAATATGATGCTCCAGAATGTCTCTCCGAAAGACTTTTATCCACTTAGGCCTTGCATCGTACCACTCGATCTTATGACTCAAGTCATGTAGCTGCGCCTCCAGCCAGCCTCAATTCTTTTGCAGATCTTGCCTTCGGTTTCTAGGCTACCAAAGCCTGAAGCTTATTACCTACCGATGTCGCGACGTTCCCTGACCTGACGAGACTTAACACAAATTTAAAAGTCTACCAACGAACGAGTCATAGAATTTGCTTCTTTCTAGTGAGCTGTCTCTTGTGTGCGGATGCATTCTGACGCTGCATTGTATAGCTAATCAAGTGACTCGCCTCTTATTCAGCTTGTCTGAAGTGGCTAGAAAGTGATTTTGTTCTCTTCGGGTACTATACAAGTGTCATATCATTTTTATTAATATTCCAAGTTTATCTTTCCAATGAAATTGGTATGAAACATAAAATATTGTATTGCCTAATTAATCGTAAAAATGCTGCCTGAATTTGGAGATTTTCTGCCATATGTTCACACCTGCATTTACCAACAAACACACCGCCTATTACGCCTGCTCGTGCGAAAGCAGAGTAAATAAACAAGCAGAATACATGCAGGGTTCTTGTTTTAAAATACTTATACGAACTTCTACTTAACTTTTCGTACAGAATTTATTATATAAAAACACTAAGAACATAAATAAATAAATAAATATATATATATATATATATAAGCCCGTATTTAGAGTGTATACACCTGTACATCCTGGCACATTTATATATCGTGAGCTACACACTAGAGCACATACAAGAGTAAAACTTTTATTCAAAGTAGGTTGTCGATGATGGCCATATGGAGTTCGGCAGCGTCATTAATGAAGGCATACATTCTTCTTCTTTCTTGGATTTGGCCGGTGAGAATCGGTGGAGGCTGTTGCTAACGTTAATATTACTCCAGTCCCGTACCATTCGTTTGTAGCCACTGTGTATTATCAGAAACGCTCTGATTAAAGGGGCGCTAGTTGCCACGACGCATGTTGCATAATGCACTGCACACCAGGCCGAAGTTAATGCGCCTTTTAATGCCAATCGATCGTAGTTATTGTGTTTTTGCAGGGCGCTCTTAACGAACCAGCTGCAGCCTTGCTGCCTTGATGCGGCCAATCAGGGCCGATTAAGTAGCACGACAGCTGGCCACATTCAACATTTACCCCAGTCTGCTCTGCACGAAAGCACACGCTCACTTTGGAAATATTTCCCAGTCATGCTGCATGAAATAATAATGCAACTCTGGGGCGAAGCGAGACCTAAGGAATACGCCTGGGAGCTTGAATTTTCGCCCACGAGCTTGCATATTTCGCGTATGCTACGATTGCTAACCTATTCATGATTAAAATATAATTGATTTATATTTATATTAATATTTATATTCATGATTGGGTGCATGTTACTAACCAAGGGTCCTGCTAATCAGCAGCCGTAAGTGTCTCCCTGTGTGTTTTTGCACGCTTGTCTGGGCTTGCCTGATGTATTTCTTCTCATTTCGTCTCTTGGTTATTGCTTCACTTGCAGCGATCTGTACAGAGCCTGCATAGAGATTAAGTTCTCCTAGGGCGCTATACATGCGTTATTATTGTTATTACTGTGAGCAAGTCATGGTGACACGAATACAAGAAATCTGACTTATAGGGTGCCAAAATGAGTCCCGAATGGCCGCGGAGCGTGGCGCTCCGCGTTGGTGAGGGAAGTGATACGCGAGGGTAGTTTGACGACAGCTCCTCCGAGATTGAGGAAACCCTGTGCATCTCCACATTGAGTAGAAGAATTCAGAGAGAAGAAAACCCACGAAGGCGCATCATTGCCTCAGGGGTAAGACCATCCGAGTTGCCATGGCTGACTACTTCTCCCAGGGCGCTACACACCATAAGGTCATCCGATGGCGTCAACTGCTGCTCGGCTTTGCAGCTGGTACCCCGCCGCCAACGCCCCTCCGCTAGCCTACCAGGAGCAGCAAGCCTGACGACCGGTCAGGCTTGCTCTGGACAGCATCTACCCTGCGTCTACTCAGCCCTGTCCAAAGAGCAGCGATGGTGGCGAATGACGGGGCCAACTCCGATAGGCTGCAGGATGGTTGAATAGTAAAGACCGCTGATCGGACTTCCAGATAATAACCACCGCCGCTCTACCAACTTGGCGGCCGTTATTTATAAGACGACGGCATTAGATAAGCTTGACAAGCGAAGCACAGGCCCGAATGGCTGGAGGTGCTGTATACTGGGCTCCCTAATTTTCATAGCGGGTAGCCAAGCGGCGCATATTCTGCGAGAGAGCTCGCAGTTAGCTGGCACTGAATACCACTGCTCTCACTATGTCAGTCAGCAGCCACCCGCTCGTCCAATCGGGAAACGTTCGAAGCACTCGCACTGGTTAAGCTCTCTTACAGAGCGACGCAAGCGAGCGAGAAGGGACGAAACGACAGATGCGTTGGGCTCGCTGTCGTAGAAGCTGTAAACTTTGCTGTGTGTAGTCGAATGATCTCGGCCGGTCCTCGGAGAAGAGCCAAGACGGTGCTAGCTATGGCTGTCAGATCCGCTTGGCAAGTTCCTCGTTATCAGATGAGCAGGAGCGGTCGGGATGGCTAGGGCGAATGAGCAATGCTGTTCGGCGAGGTCGAGGCGGTCAACCTGTTCTCACCCTGGCTCCGCCGCCACACTGCCTATGGCGAGCGTTCTGCTGCTGCTTCTACTGTGGTACGCACGCGTTCGGGTTGCTACACACGTGCGCTTCTGATGTGCACACATTTATGATATTTGGTAGCTATGACAGCTCTATGAGGCAGCATTTTTGTTCCCATGCCGCATGACGAACTTGCTAGCCTATGCACGGAATATCCTCACAGGTGTCTAGTGCAACCCCTTTGGACGAGCGTCTAGTACTGTTAGTGGTCAATGGGAGCATGCGGGACTCACTTTGCTTGAACGCGAGTGCGACCGCCCGCGTCTCGTCTTGTCGGCAAAAGATGGTAGCCTCGAAACCCCGAGTAAGGTAAGCGCTGTGCTCTTTAGGAAGGCCTTCAATGGCTGCATTCCGTGCTATGCAAGCTGATGCAGTTTTAGCGCTTGGATTCTGTCGAACAGCAAGTGCCTCTTGCAAGCGGAACCGCCTTGGCAGGATTATGCACTCGTGCTTATCCTGTCGCTCTCGGTGGCCGGATTGGGTGGCCTGACGTCGGCGATTAGGATGACGATGCTGTTGCTGACAAATTGAGGCAGGGGACGAGCCACCTCATTAGGCAGCCAGCCGCATGCCACTGTCACTCTAATGAATATGGGCCCGTGTCGGCGGCACAACTGTTTCGATCCGCTGGAGCAAGACTGGTTATATAGACGAGTCCTTGCTATGTAACCTCACTGTGTGGCTAGGTGGCTTTGGGACAAACGGCTACCGCAACAAGAACTTGTGTGTGTGTGATCGGCATTGAAAAACTGGGCCCAGCAGACGACTGGGCAAAACTAATAAAACCAAGACTGAAAAGACCGGCTCTTTCTTAGAACTGAAATGATGCCGATAGGCCCAATAAAAAATGACGCCTTCTTGTGGCACTAATAATGGAATATAATATATTTCATTTGTGTAGCGCCCCAAGAGAACTTAATCTCTATTCAGGCGCTTCACATATGCCACTCGGCTGGAGTCCATGACCCCGGTCATCAAATCCGTTCGCCATGACCTCGGTCATAAATGCGAGCACTTCAACGACTTGGCAAAACCAGCGCGGCTTGCTGGCGCTTATACCCGATTCAATGACGCCTGTTGGCGGCACTAGTAGGCACTAGCCCAGACGAGATTCAATGACGGTTCCTGGCATAGAATTTCTGGTGCATAGACCTGGTGCAATGAAGCTTCTTGGTAGCACTTGTGTTGCACGGACCCGATACAACGACTCTTAGCGATACTAAGGAAATACTAGCTGGTCTAACAGCCTCTTTTTGTATAGCGGCAGAAGAGCCTTAAATGCTATCACCATCGCTTGCTGCGGTAATAAAGGATGTCCCACCGCAGGATTCGAACCCAGACGTCGGGATTGAGGTCGTGAAGAGCAACCGCCTTACCAACTGTGCCAACACGGCTCACATAGCGGTGCTTACTTTCCTGCTATTCGGCAACAGTGAGATGAATGAAATGGCCGAAATCCGAAGATCTAATTGGCTCCGATTCTGAAAATCAGTCGGGACTATTTACCAGCCCGATATTTCTTAAGCATCGTTCGCTGAGGTAGCCACTCAGCCCATACTTTTGATACTGCTCTGATGATACGCATTGAGTGCACAGTGACTTCCGAGGCTCCGCAAGACGACTAACGGAACATGCTAACTCCAGCTGAGGTTAAAAAGAAATATAGTGATAAGCGTGAAACTGATGGCAAACTAGGTTACTGTTTGGCCGTGATCGAAAAGTATTATTTGAATCAGCGAACCCAAATTTTGGGTAGGAAGATTTTCGGCACTTTTTAGTGACGAGAAAGCTCAATGCCTTCAAGGAAAAACTAAAGCCGCCTTTTATCAACATCGTTGCTGAACATCGAATATATATTTGAGATGTACAGCATGTGGATGGTGTGTAAGCGTCGCAAGTGATAATCCAAGGTAAGTAGCACACAGAGCAACGAAACCCAACGAATTAATCCTCGAGTAAATATGATTGATTCCAGGGTGCTCCAGTTTGCACTGCAGAAGTATGTGGTCACGATAATGTCTGGCATTGCATACCGCTATCATCCTAAGGTAGTGCGTGTATTTTTTCAGAGTAATGGTTGATTGTGTAATAACAGTGAACAGAATTTGGCTAGCTTATTACCCAGTGATAACAATAATATTCACGAGTCGTAAGCATATGCCCAAAGGGAACTAAAATCTCTAACCAGGCACTAAACAAGTCGCTTCAAGAGAACCAATAACTAAGGGTAAATTATATGCAATTTATCGTGCTGAAGGAGGCATGCAAAAACACACCAGTATTATGTTAAGATGAGCATGCACAAGCACACAAGAAGACACTCAGGGCTACTGGGTAGTAGGACTCATGCTTAGTAACATTTACTGAATCGTAATTTTTTTGGTTTTCTCATAGCGATTGCCGAAATATTGTCACTCTGGGTAAGAAAGATCATTTGTATAGCGCTCTAAGAGAACTTACATCTAGCCGCTTCACACATGCCGCAGGGCTCGAGCCCACGACCTCGGTCTTCAAATGCATTCAGCGTGACCCCTGGGCCAAATCGCAGCGGCACTTTAAACATCAGTTGCTGCGATGACCTTTCAATCTAAATGCACGCACGTGCAGAGAGTGCATACATGTTTTTTATAGAAAGGGGGCTTTGTTTATTTGCATGAAGAGCACTCACCACAGGGCTTCTAATCTGGCTACTCGATAGCTAACCGTATCAGGCGAGATAGTTTATGCTGGAGCCCGTAATGGGTGCACATACGGGCGCACATTGAAAGGTTGATGGTTCTTCTAAGGCACAGCCGTCAGCAACCTACGGTATTAAGAGGCCACACGCTAAACGTTACTTTCATGTGCGATTTCGAGGTAGCAGTAATGGCAAAAATGGTAGCACGCCAGACAGTTTAAAGCATGAAATAGATCGAACGCCGAAGCGTCTGAAAATACGAGTCGTGACGACTCTTGCTTTGGAGAATACTGTGTCTTGCTTAAGCGTAAATTAACGATGAGTGTGTAATGCGTTCTCTAAACTCAGTCTCACTTTACCTCTCAACTGGACTTCACATGTCTGCAGCTAAGAGAAGCTTACTTAGTTCTGAACCTTTGTAAGCCTACAAGTATGAGTTCTATTTACTGCACCGATTAACAATTTTGCTTCGATAATAAATAAATAAATAAATAAATACTAGCTGATTTAACAGCCTCTTTTTGTATAGCGACAGAAAGGCCTTTACGGCTA
The DNA here is from genome assembly GCA_009760855.2 of Cristatella mucedo. Lineage (NCBI taxonomy): Eukaryota > Metazoa > Bryozoa > Phylactolaemata > Cristatellidae > Cristatella > Cristatella mucedo. The sequence continues at coordinate 2,325,673 of WPIO01000010.1, read as the reverse complement.
TCACCACCGCTTGCAGTGGCGATAAAGGATCGCCCACCGCAGGATTCGAACCCACGACCTCGGGGCCGAGGCCGTGAAAAGCAACCACCTTACCTATTGAGCCATTACGACCCGGGGTACCGGCACACTCATCGCGCCCGCGCGCACAGAGACCCGAGACTACGTACGCAGTCCAATGGTGGCCTAAGGTTTTTTGTTTTCAGGTAAACTACTCACGGGCCTTCCTGTATCCTTTGCAGTCAGCGGTGTGCAGCTGTCGGCAGTCGCAGCCTGAGCTTCACTGGCTTCACTTCCTTGATATTATCTGTGGTGTCTCTCTTTTTTTATAGAAATTATCAGGCTTCGCTTGCCTCGCTATTTTCTGTCAAATAATTAAAAATGATTAGTGTGCTACTCAGGTGCAGACAATTGCGAGTGATTCATAGGGGCACCTTTGCAATTTCATGTTTATCTTCACTTATATACCAAGTATCGAGCTATGCTATTGCGTACCACTTGAATCCGGTGAACCGTTATTATGCTGCTGAAATTCACAACTAACGATTGGCCGATTGGCAAATTTAACAGCCTCATTTATATAGCGGCAGAAGAGCCATACCGGCTATCGCTGCCGCTTGCAATAGGAAATAAAATATTGGCCCACTGCAGGACTAGAACTCACGACCTGGTAGGTATAAGAGCGAAAGCGCCTTAGCACCCTAAGGCTAAGTAAGACCCAGGAGCTAACTAACTACTTGCACAGTTGGTGGTTTTTCGCTTGGTATTTAAGTCGTCGTCTTAGAAATGCCCAATAAATACTATTACTATTGTATGCTCCAATAAACTGGTATACTGAAGTTAGACTTGCTTAAAAAGAGCTACCCTAGATTGTGTGGTTAGTAGGGCATCGAGCAACAGCTTGGGAGTAGTGGACGACGTATTACGACTGGACCCAACTGCTGTTGGTTATCTCAAAATTTGAAAATGCAATGGAAAATTAAACATATTTGCGAGGCATGCGAGTTCGCCACAGCCATGAATGCGTTGAAGTTTTGTAAGCGTGTATGCAGTGTAGCGTGCCAGCCCCTCGATTGGGTATAAAGTCGTTCGCTAGTGCATTCTATTGGCTATTCTTGTTATCCTACTCGATGCACGGCAGAAAGCAAGGATACTTTCCTCGGAGGCACACAGCCAATGTTACCATGCATAGCTTCGACAATAGTCTGACAGTCTTTGGCGCTCACGAAGTTCACAGGCCTTTTAGCTGCCTTAACGTGAACGCTTCGCCAGCCACACAGGCTAGTCCGTTTTCTTTTTTACCAGGGCTGGTTGCAATGCATCTGCTGTTTTTGGAACTCACCATTAGCGCCGTTCATTTTTGCGAGGACCTTAAAAATGTGTAAGACCGAGGCAGGTTCATCTGCACTAATGGCCGTCGAGATGATGCTAGCGATGGTGGCCGCAATCTAGAAGTGTCACCAGAAGCGGCTTTTGGTCTTTATGCTTCTACTGCGCTGCCAGGCCGTCGGAATAAATATAAATAATATAATACATTTGTACAGCGCCCCATGAGAACTTAATGTCTATTCAGGCGCTTCACATATGCCTCGGGGCTCGAGCCATCGACTTCAGCCAGACCTTGGTCGGGGCGAGCACCTTAACCGCTGGACCAAACCAGTTCTGACCGGGACGAGCTTTCGTAGACCTCAATTTCGGTGAACAGCAGGCGAGACATATTTGACGTGTCCGCCCGGAAGGACCCACCACCAAGCGATTGTTCCACTGGGGGTGTTTGGCTGGTCACGACTGGTCACCTGCAGCAAAGTCGCGATACCGCCAGTGGCTGTCCGAGTTTTGTATTGCTCCGAGAGGAAGGAGTTTTCATAGCCCATCGAGGAGTTTTAACTCGACCTTACTCGGACCACGTGACCTTACTCGGACCACGATGTGACGCTCCGCTTACCACAGCTGAGTGATTGCGTCTTAAAGACCTGATCGGGCCCTTGGGTAAGGGGGTCATCCTTCAAGACCGCGGGTTCTAGTTCTGCTGCGGGAAATCCTATATTTACCTCTTCAAGCGGTGGTAATAGCCATTAAGGCTCTTCTTTTTCTATTTACACGTAAATAAGTCTGTTTGATCTAATAGTCTTTGCCTTTTTTTTAATTTTAATGCTTGGAATTCTATATAAATATATAAATAATTTTATAAATATATAAATCCGGTGTCGTCGATTTGTTTTATCGATGGTGACTGCACGTGAAGCTAGCTATGCCAGACAGCCCAGGTCTCGTCCTCAAAAAACGCTGTCTCCAACGGCTCCGACGCATGTTTTTTCTCGCTCCACTTCCAGAGGTCAGCAGGGTCAGCGTCCCAGTGCTCTCCATCTCCCCATCCCGCTCCAAGCGCTCTAGCCGTTCGCAGCAGGAGAGCGCGCATGGGGCCGAGGATCCGCGATTCGTGGGTAGATTCGAGCCGGCGGGCAATCCCAGCTTCAGCTTTGCAGCATGCCACTAGATTCGACCCAGCGCGAAATCCTAGCTTCAGCTTTGCAGCATGCCACTAGATTCGGGCTGAAACGAAGGTCTTCTTTCAGCACGATAAACGCAGACACGACTACTCGACCCTGCACTCGCTATTTTTCTTCTTTTTTCCCCCAGTGACAATCTGGCCGCACCGATTTTTCAGTGCTGTTTCTTCTTCTGTAAGCTGAAAGGTCGTCCCGTCCCGTCCCGTTAGCACGTACGAGCTCTTCACAGACAAGCCCGTAAAGCCTCCGCGCTCTCCCGCAGAAGATGACCAGGAACCAGGACTCGAGCGGCGCTCGAGTGCCGCTTTGGCTTCCCCTCCTAGATGCCCGCCAGCCCATCCGTAATAGCTATTACGATTCACCGAAGCGCCTGCCACGGTTACAATATATAAGTAGTTAGAGGACTTCTCGTGCTGTGAACGCAGCTTAAAGGTCGTTGACTAAGGGGTACATCACCCTGTTTTCTTAGATAAGACTGAAAAAGTTTGCCCAGTTCGCTTTAGACATGCACATTAATCAATTTTTAGAAGGGACTATAATTTTTTCTACGAATGGTAATACTTGTAAACGGGCTAAAAAGCTGTTTTAGAATGATGTAAAAAGGTTGTGAGGTGGCGTTTCGCGCGACTTTGCAAGTTCTCATAGTGGAGATGGTGCGATAGAGAAAAAAGAGAGAGAGAGAGAGAGGGGGAGAGAGAGAGAGAGAGAGAGAGAGAGAGAGAGACAGACAGAGACAGACAGACAGACAGAGACAGACAGACAGAGAGAGAGAGAGAGAGACACAGAGAGACACAGAGAGAGACAAAGAGAGAGACACAGAGAGCGACAGAGATAGAGAGAGAGACAGAGAGAGAGAGAGAGAGAGAGAGAGAGAGAGAGAGAGAGAGAGAGAGAGAGAGAGAGAGAGAGAGAGAGAGAGAGAGAGAGAGAGAGAGAAAGACAGAGAGACAGAGACAGAGAGAGAGGGAAAGACAAAGGGAGAAAAAGGCAAAATCGGCTTGGCAAACAGCCTTCGGGTGAAGCTGCAGGGTCTCCAAATGAAGTTAGCCATTTCTTAATAGATTGAGCTTTCGGGAGGCAAACCTTTAGTTCTCAGCACTATCTGCTTGCGAATTAAGGCTCTGCAACTATTGCTGGCTACTGGGCGTAGAGGGGAGTTAAGGAGGCATTCTGGGTAGCGTCAATTCTGAGTCGTATTTATAAGCAAGTATTTAAGCCTGTCGGGAGTTCTCCAGCAACGGCAGTGTCGGATATATTTACCAACAAAATCAGCTCGGTAACTCGATTAGAAGGCACGACCTGCCCATACTAACCTCGAAGACAACCGGGGATCCCTACATTTAGATGCGTTGCTCCTGGTTGCTTTACCCTTACAGGCGTGAGGCCAGATCAGTGATGCCTTTTAACTATCTGCAAAAGCTCATCGTTAAGTGCTCACAACCACAGCTTCCAGTTGTCGTCTGATAATCCACCAAGGCTTATTAGGAATACTGTGAGTTGTATCAGTCAAGACTAATAATATGCAACATAGTTTTTGTTCTTGGGTAGTAATAGGGGTTATTTCCTAACTGCTTATCCCTCATAAATATATTAAAGGTTGTTAATTCCTAAAAAAAAAACTTTGCATCTGTGACCAGGACCACGATTAACTTGGAAATAACCCATATCCGATGAGAAGACTGACTAATTCCCGCGATGCGATCCACAATTAGTCAGAAAGAACAGCAAATGAATCAAAATTAGCATGTATTCACTCTGAATTAATATGCGATTACCGTTCAGAATAGTTCAGAAATGAGTAGATGATCTACAATATATTGGCGGCTATATTGCAAATTTCTTTCTCGAAGAAGCTCCCAAGCATAGCATTCATCTTGTCTTCGCTATTCAGTTAATGCTAGCGACGTTTAAAGTTTAGCATTTCCTGGTCAAAGCGCCCCCTTGCTCCTCTTAATTCCATGCTCCGCTTTAATTTTCAGCACGAGCATCGACGATGGACTTTGAGGGACATTCTGTATCTCGTTTTGGCGCAGATTTTCATCAGAGACCGAACCGGAGGCTGCTCATAGTTTTCAGCCTCGTGTTTTCAGCCTCGTGTTTTCAGCCTCGTGATTTCAGCCTCGTGTTTTCAGCCTCGTGTTTTCAGCCTCGTGATTTCAGCCTCGTGTTTTCAGCCTCGTGATTTCAGCCTCGTGATTTCAGCCTCGTGTTTTCAGCCTCGTGATTTCAGCCTCGTGATTTCAGCCTCGTGTTTTCAGCCTCGTGAAAGCCACGAGCCACTGCGATGCAATGAAGCCGCTGTTACAAGCCGCTCTCGACGTCCCGTTCGACGGCCTATTGGCGAACTCGTAACACACTACCGTCTTTTTTTTATCGGCGGTCTATACCGACTTGGCCATGTCTCCGACAGCTGCATCGCGGAATTTCGGCGCTACCTGAATGCTGGCGATTCACTGTGTCGAGCCGGGACAGAGTGGCCATCAATGTGGCCGATGTGCAGTGGTAGCATCAGCACTTTCCGAGAGTCTACAAGCGTTACCCACTTTATGTCGATCTAAAAGCGGCTCCCACTTGATTTTTTCTTCCCTTCAGTGAACACGGTCCGCAATGGCCAGTCCCTCTTGTGATGGTGCGCCTCAGTGTCCTTGAACTTTGTGAAACCACCCTGAGGGCCCACCAGGAAAGATACCGTTCTAAAGGCTCCAATTGCCTCTTAGCAAGTCACCACATACTTAAAAGGATCTCTAGCAAAATCGCGGAGCTGGCGTGCACTCTGAGGTGCACATAGTGAGCCATAAGGAGAGACGCCTATTGGTTCCGATTTCAAAAGAGCATGGCTTCGAGAAAGAGGCTTCGAGAAAGAGGCTTCGAGAAAGAGGCTTCGAGAAAGAGGCTTCGAGGCTCCTAGGCTGAGCTGTCTCCAAATATGTCTGCCATTCAATCGGGTTACTGGTGATTGCATCTGCAGAAGATGGCTGATCTTTTTCCAGAAGGATGGGGTGTTGGTGAGCCGCGATGGCACACTAAATAAGGCGGTTGCTTTTCACGACCTCGGGGTCATGAGGTCGTAGGGTTCGAATCCTGCGGTGGGCGATCTTTTACTGCCGCTGCAAGCGGTGGTGATAGCCCTAAAGGCTCTTCTGTCGCTATACAAAGAGGCTTTTAAATCAGCTAGTGAGAAGCTGAAGGTGGTGTGGCATCCGCCGAGAGATGGACAAAGGAATTCGTGGCCACGTGATGAGAGGTACGCTCCTGTGAGTTCGACGTTTGATAGGGTCTATCGTGCAGAGCTAGCATTAGTCTGAGCGATCGGTCGGTTGCCGCCAAATTCCGCCAAATTGTTGGTATTCGCCAGCTTCGCGGCGAATACAACTACTCTCCCATGCATTAGCCTGCACACACCTGCTTCACCTTCCGGAGTTCTCTTGCTGTGATCGAACGTGAAATGAGGTGCCCACAGCTTGTTTTGATTCCCGAAAAGCGTGGCGACGTATGCTTTGCAGGTCTCACACATCTTAACAGTCGCTTGCACCAAGTACTTTGTCACTCTTGCCTTTATAATTGGTCCATACAAATAGGCCGAATGCATCTACAGAGTGCAAATGACCATATGATGCAATGAAAATCCAATACAGCTATTCGCTATCCTCTTGCTCTGCCATAACAAAAACTAAAATTTTCATTTAAAGCATCAGTGCGTTACCACTAAGTGTATACCGGATACACGTATAGTGTTGTGTCCAACTCACCCTAATTAATTCGGGTATCGGCAAAACACTTGCTATATATGTGAAACTGATGCGCAACATCGCCAAGCAGCAAAAACAGAGAATATAAAAATATCCTTGTCCTGGTAATTTTGTAAGTAAATTAGGCATAATTGGGGGAACAATTCACCTCTTCTCAGCACTCTAAGCTACCTGAGCTGCGAAAAATTAGCTGCGCGATACCACACTTCCATAATTTCTGGACATGCCAGCTCAAAGTAACGCTTCGGCCCTTCTCCGAAAAACTCCAGGCTGAGAGCTTGTTTTGGGATTATGCGTGTAGGGTGGCATTTAGGTCAGGCCTCATAAGATGTGGCAAACGCCAATTTTAACGATTTTAGCTTAAATTCGGCGTCCACAAATCTTGAATATCGGCATCATATAAAAATTGAAAAAACACTGTGATTTTATTGAAATTGGTGAAAAGTAGCTTTGACGAGCTTGACGTTGTAGAAGGCCTCTTTGTGCTGATTGATGACCGCAGCAGTTTGACGAAAAGACAATCCAGCAGAAGTGTTATCTAGAGCGAGCTCGAATCGCTTCACATTTTGATGACGACCTGATAAGAAGACGTTGTGTCGAGAACTGGTTGGAACAGAGGCAAGCTTTTCTCAATTGATAGAGCCTCTGACTCGTCATCAGCACGAAAGAACAGTTTGGCAATGATATCCTCCACGATTTTCTTATCTACCACGACATGTAGGACATTGCTGCTCTTGACAATATAGCGATCGATGGACGTTGGTTTAGCAGCACTAAATAATTTTCCTTTTCTTCTGGTGTTGCCTCCTTGTACTTCTCCCATTCGACGGTGTGCTGGGTGCCGTTGTGTCTTTCGTAGTTGTCTTCGCGGAATGGAACGCCGTAGTACTTCATGTTTTCAGTGTACTGGCGCTTCGAACCATTCTTCTACGTTCGTTTGAAGGTCGTGCAAAGACGCCACATGACAGACGTGACACAGGACTTGCTGTCGCGTCAAGTAACAATAAATCCGAATTCTAGAGCGTGGTGGTGCCGAAAAGGTGCTTGACGACTCACTTCTGCAGTCAAAAGTTGTCAAAGGCACGTTTAAGTCGTGGGGCAGTCTTAGGTGCACGAATTGATACAAAGAGATCGCTTTTTTATATTCGGCGTCATTCCATCATAAGATTATGTATATGTAGCGTCTAAAAATAGAATGCAACATCTTATGAGGTATGATTTAGGTCCGATTGTAGCCACCCTTACAGACAGAAAGCATCTGCTTGCTTCCTTCCGAGGACGGAACGTATGCAATTTGCAGGAGAGTCACCAGTCCACGACAGTTGACGAGCTGGTGACGGAAGAAGAGCCCCGCGTGCGGAAATGCTTTGGTGATGCTGTGAATCGAGCTTTTCGCTCAGATGTATTGACGACTGGTGCTTACGGCGCTCTCCGCAAGTGTCCGTAAATCCAGTAAACGTGCACAGAAGAATCGCTACTCAAGCCGACGAATCGCGAAGGGAAAGCTTTTCTCTATTGGGAAGAAGAAGGAGAGCTTTTTCCTATTGGGCTGATCCCCGAAGGTCGATTGCTACATCAATTCAAGCTATTCCCGTTGCTATGGACGCAACGGAAACCAGAAGCAGAATGTAGGCGGATTGGCTATTTTCAGACTGTATACAGATGTCTTTTGCAAGTTGATAGGTAGTAGATAGTAGAGGGTCAGAACTTGCTTTTCGCATAATGTAAATCAACTAGCTCTTCTCAATCCCAACGAAGATGAAATGCATGGCTTTTTATTTATAGGTGCCTGCTCTCTTAATTTTCTGCTGCTTCCTCCTTGCCGCCTGTAGCAGGCCAGACTGAAAGAAGGTGAATCGTCACCATTTAATAGAATAAGACAGGAACTGTATGAATCCTTTCGAAGTTCACAGCCCAAATACTTGAAGGCGCGCTGGTTTGGCCAGCAAGGTGCTCGCCTTTAAAGATCGAGGTCAAGGTGAATGCATTTGATGGCCGAGGTCGTGGCTCGAGCATCTGTGGCATATGCAAAACGCCTGAATAGAGATCAAGTTCTCTTACGGTGCTATACAATGAATTGTTACTAATACTATTACTAAGGCGCGCTAGCGGACCCATCTGAGTCATCAACCCCCAAGTCCAACCTCGCAGGCGGGGTTATCCAACGTGGACCGTTACAATGATCAACCGGCAGATCTAGCTGTTTCACAATACAAAACCACCGAGGTACTAAGTACTAAAAAATAATTTCACCTTGAGCAAGGACTTATCTACTAGCCTCGGGGATTTATGGAGCCGTCCATAATTTCTTTGGTATCCAACACTTCGCTTCGCAAGCATCAGGCTTTAAATTTCCACTTACGTTCTCAAGCCAAATCACTGCCTACTACTTGAATAAATGCGTTTTTATGAATACAAGTACGTTGCCAAGCTGCGACCGTTGCCGTGCCCGCTTTAGTTGGTCGCCGTAGAGCCGCACTGCACGCCCAGGCAAGTATGAGAACTCGCCTCGCCTCGACGCGAGGTCTGTCCTGAATTCCTGGCCACCAGCGAGTGGGCTGAATGTGCGGCAGGTCCATGGCGTCGGTTGCAAGTAAAGCTGTTACTTCAAAATACAGAGCAAATGCAGGCTGTCTGCCGTCGGACTGAGTGATGAGTAGAGTTTCGCCTCGAGCGTAAGAGCGATCCTAAGAATTATAGGATATTATCCAATAAGTCGCAGGGTTGATGTGTCGGTGATGGCAGCTCTATTTTGTCGACACGAAAATGACACGCCATCTGGCGGCAGCGTTCGATGCAATGAGTGCTTCGTATTTATGTCGGGGCTACACAGGGAGCGGAGAAGTGAATGTTGAAGACTAATGTTGTACTGGAAAACTCGACAGAATGCTTCTTCTGGGATAGGTTGGCATGGGTCGTAGGCTCTGCGCATGAGTTTGGCCCGCACTACCTCTCTGTAAATGCGCACGCCGAAGAGTTTTGACCAAAGGTGACGAGGAAACACCTGACGGCCAACCGGCTCCGGGAACGATACGAGCGGGGACTCGGAGCGCGTCGAATCGAAGCGGCTCTGCTCCCATACGATCCTAGTTTTAGCTGATGCGCCATTACTTTAAATCCGGTAACTTAATGTGTATATATACATGTATACATTATATTAGATGTATAAATAATTAAATAAATACACACATACATTATATATATTATATATATATACATTATACTATATGTATTAATAAATAAATAAACACATATATATATATATATATAATTCGTCCGTCTTTGCTACGCCGAATGCCAGGCCGAGCTGCTGACTAAAACATTCCGTTTGCTCTGCCTGCAGCCCTGAGGCTAAAGGCTCAAAGAGCTACGCCCCAGCATCGCTGCTTGCCGGCCGCAAGCGCCGCCGCGCATAGCCGAGTGATGCCGCGCATAGCCGAGCGATGTGCACCGGGAGCGGGCGCTACGCCCGCGGCCCGAGGCCTGCGCCCTCGAGGCGCGTGACCGAGCGACCGTAAGTAAGATGGGGCTCGATCGGTGGGCGCCTGAGATGCTCTGCCGCTTGAGACCACGCCGGGCCGCCGCCGGACCGCCGCCGCGGCGGCCCGGCTCTATTTTGCAGTCTGGGCGCTTTGCCCGAAGGCTGCTCGTGAGAAGGCGTGCTCGCGCGCTCGCTCGCCGCCGTCAGACGCGCCGCCGTCAGACGCGCCGTCTCGCTGACAGACAGCCTCGAGGCCCTGCCGCTGGCCAAAGTTACCTTCGGCCTCGTCGGTAGGGGGGGCCGTCCTAGGGCACAGCGCGACGCCTGGCGGACTCCTAAACAATGGCCAGGGACGGTTATGATTGGTCATTTTTACTTCTGACAGTGAGATGAAAAGAGCCGTTCCGGGCAGATTCATGGCTGGCCGGCGGCGCTGTAGTGGCTGTTGAGGAGCGGGCGTGAGGACGTGCGTGCGTGACGGCCAGTGGCGCGCCGCGTGCTGCGCGTACCTGCCCGATCGGACCGGCGTGTAAGATGCCGCACGTGAGCTCGCGCGGCGGCGGCGGCGGCGGCGGCGGCGGCGGCGGTGGCGGCGGCGGCGGCAGCGGGGAGGACCTGGCGTCTACTGACGAAGTGAAGGTGTACAACGACGAGGGAGCCGATGAGCTGGAGCAGCGGTCGTCGGAGAAGTTCCTGAGCGAGGATAAGCTCGGGCTCGTCACGGAGACGGAAGAGGTACTGCCGGCCGGCGCGGCCGACTGTGCTGCCTACGGCGCCGACGCTCGCATCTCGCCTCTCGCTCGGCGCGGCCGCCGCACGAGGCTCTCGCCGGGATGCCGCCGCGGCGGTCGGAGACCGGCGACATCGCGGCCGCACGCTCGTCTCCTTCGTTGCAGGGCAAGCCCGCCCTGTCCGGCCACAGTTTCCAGGTTAACGGCAAAAGCCGGGGCTCGCTCGAAGGTAGGTTAGCGCGACGCGCCGGCCTGGCTCGTGCGAGCAGCCGCACGCACGCCGTGCGTGTGTATGCCTACTCCCTGCGGAGCGCTCTGCCTCGAGGCCTCGGCCGCCGTCGGGCAGCAGTCGGTCGGCGTGCGTTGCGTGTGAGCCGCGTGCTCGCGCGCGCGCGTCTCGACGGTCGTGCTGCGATCGCCAAAGCGGCGCCTCGCGACTGCGGTGCCGCGTTCGCGCACCGCCGGCAGCTGCGGGGCAGTGTGGGGTGCGGCGGCGGCTGCGGCGGCTGCGGCGGCTGCGGCGGCTGAGATGTAGCTCGAGCCTGTGTGTTTTGTGCGTGCCCGCGCGTGCGTGCTTGCGTGTGTGTGTGCACGGGTGTGCGGGTGGGTGGGGGGGGGGTCCACTCGAGCAGTGGCTGCCGCCAGCGAGCGAGCGAGCGAGCGAGCGGTAGGCAGGCGGCTACAGGCGAGCTCCGGGCGCATAGCGCTCGGCCGGCCGCGCTGAGCCGCTAGCAACGACTTATTCGTTTCGTCCTTTTTGTGCCGTTTATTCTCTTCCGCAATTTGTTTTATTGATTACACTTACTGACTTGGTGATTCAATTAGCCATTATTGTGTCTTCAGGGATTATTTATGTATCGTTACAGATAAGAATAGCGGTTCGTCGTACGACGGAGGAGAGCCGCCGATGAATCACTTCGGCTTCTTCTACCACAACCCGTATGGCCACGGAGCAGCCGGTCTGGTATGCAGTGCCACCTCCCTCCCTGCCTAGCTCTGCTGCTTTCTGGGAGCTTCGGGTCAGCCTGCACCGATCGTGTGCTCCGGACGGACGGACAGACCGAGCGACCCTGGGAATGCCTGCAGGGGAGCCGCCTGTAGCGATTGCAGTGAGCTGCCAAGTCCTCTCCTGCAACCTCGCCTAGCTCACCCCCTTCTCTCCTGCTGAGGCCGAGGGACTCGACTCCTCCTCCTCCTCCTCCGAGGAGCTCCTCCTCATCATCAGCCCCGTTCTTCAGTTTATGCAAGGCTGCCATTTTACCAAGGGGCAAGGCTGGGGGGGGGACCGGGTCGAAGAGACAGTGAGGGGCAGTGAGGGCTAGACTAAGATGTACACTTCTACTTGGTGGAAGCCGGAGGGAGGAGAGAGAGTGCCCATGCCGGGACCCTTACACGCTGCTCTACACTCTGCTCTTACAGGTGCTGGAGCCGGTGGGAGGGGGCGAGGAAAGGAAGGCACATGGTGGATACATTCCCTGCTCTTACAGGTGCTGGAGGAAGGGTAGAGAGAGAGCAAGTAGAGAGAAAGTAGAGAGAGAGAGCAGGAGAAAGAGAGAGGGAAAGAGAAAGAGAGAGAGAGAGAGTGAGAGAAAGAGAGAGAGAGAGAGAGAGAGAGAGAGAGAGAGAGAGAGACAGACAGACAGACAGACAGACAGACAGACAGACAGACAGACAGACAGACAGAGAGCGACAGAGAAGAGAGAGACAGACAGAGAGCGAGAATGAGAGTGTGAGGGAAAGAGAGAGGGAAAGGAAATCAGTGAGAAAGGAGATGAGAGAAAGGAGAGCGAGAGAAGAGACAGAAAGAGAGAGAGAGAGAGAGAGAGAGAGAGAGAGAGAGAGAGAGAGAGAGAGAGAGAGAGAGAGAGAGAGAGAGAAAGAATGAGAGAAAGAGAGAGAAAGAATGAGAGACAAAGATATATATATATATATATATATATATATATATATATATATATATATATATATATGAGAGAGAGAGGGAGAGAGCCAAGGGCTGAGCTTAGGTGTACATTCTCCTCATACAGGTGAGCTGAGTCTGGGGGGCTCTTTTTCTGAGTGTGCAGGCTGCCGCAGGCCCACAAAATCAACAGCAACTGCCCTCGGTATTCCCTCGGGTGATAAGAATTGTTTGCTCGCAGGAGATGTAGGAATAAGTGAGCAAATGCCGTTAGCCATTACTTAATGTTTGAATTGCATCGGCCGAGGATCGGCTGACCGGCTGACTGCTGCTGCTTGACTGGGCCAGGCATCGCAGTGGCACCGTTGCATTCATTGCCGGCTGTGGGTCTAGAGGCACTGGCTTTGTTATTTGCCATGCCTGCTGGAGGCACACATGCACAGCTTGGATGTGCCAGGGTAGCTTCCTGCTGGTCTATCTAAAAAGATGTTTTTACCAACTCGATTGAGGCCTGCTGGAAAGCTGTGAGTAGGTTTTGTAAACCTATGGCTTCGGTTGACTTGTGGCTGAGATGCTTGAGAATGTGCGTGTCCTTGAGGACTTAATGACTTAAGCCTCGCTCGTGCGCCAAGCACAGTATTGCTCGGAGTTCGGTGGACACCTGTGGTCGCCGCAGGGCAGCCGCTATTTTAGCTTCGATCGCTTGCAGCAGGGTGCATTCTCTCGTCAGCAGATCTCAGCACTTCCTAGTAGGCATAGTTTCCTTGGTTGCAGAGCCAGCTATCATGGCTACTGTCATTCTTCATGTATCATGGCTCCGTTCTGCTCAAGGCGCCCTGGCTACTGGCTGGCTGGCTGGTTTATGCCCTGGCAGGCTGTGCCCGGGGCAGCAGCAGCAGCAGCAGCAGCAGCAGCAGCAGCAGCAGCAGCAGCAGAAGCAGATGTAATGTCAGCAACGACTGGTTCTTTGAACTCAGTAAGCTCCTGCTGGCTTTCAGTCGGTCTCACTACACTTCGTCCATCCTCCCCACATCTACGGCCACAAGGGGTAGAAGGTCTGCTGCAAGCTGTCTCAACAAAATCCCTGCAGCTGTTGCTTCTGCTGCTGCTGCTGCTGCTGCACGGGTATCGTGCTGTTAGCCACTTGGCAGCTGGCAGCCTTGGCTGTAGGTAGTCTTGCCTACATGCTTGCTCACGACACTCTCAGCGCTCTCAGAGCGGTTCTCGGTTAGCCCCTCGGAGCATTCTGCTTCCTCGTCAGCATTTGTGCTCTGGCTCTCGAGCGCTGTATAAACACTCGGCACAGGCACTCGTCCACACCACCTCGATCACTTGTTTGCGAAGCCCTTCAATCCTCTTCTGGATGGGCACGATCGGGTAGACATCGTCACCGACGACAGATTCTTATCGGTGACAATGGCACTCGATGGGCATGCCTCCTAAATGTCGCATTGGCGGCTGCTACTCACCAGCATGGCTGCCCGGCTGCCTCCCACACTCTTGTCGAGCCAGGTCGGCTCGTCACACACACACGGTAGAGATCGTCAGAGACGTTCGTGTCACAGCTTTACGGTTGACTAGTCTTTTTGTCTGTGGTGATGTAATGACTCCTTATGACATAGACATCGAGGAGGGCAGGTGTGGCCTGGCAACCACTCTCTCGGCTCAGCTCAAGGGAAGGAAGCACGTTATGTAAGCGTTTGAAGAATTCAAGCAGTCCCAGCGCAGTTGCAGTGACCGTGTAAGTTGCACCTGCTAAGTTTGCTAAGTTTGCACCTGCTTGTATTGTAGCGCTCGCCTCATCATGTGCTGGCATCCACGTCGTGTAGCCACTTCTTCAGACTGATAGCCATCGGCTGTCACAGTAGAGGTGATTGATGCAAGCTGAAATGGTGGCTATGCAAGTTACTGAGGAAAACTTGCTACGCCAGGGGGTTTTTTCGATTTCACTCCAATGGGAAATGCACAGTATGTGCTCGAGCACTCTCTCACTCTCACTCGACGTCAGTCGAGGCAGAGAGATTGGGCAGGGCTCCGTGGCCACCGACGAGCTGCAAAGTGTATTAGTCATGAGTGCATGCATTGCAGCTGCCATCGCTGGGCCACCGGGTGCTGATTGGCTTCTCGGCAGTCGAGCGATCGACAGAGCCACGATTGACCTAAATTGACGGAGTTTCATTATAATCTCATGCTCGATTGTCTCAGATTTCGTTGTCGTTGCATTATCCTGCTTGAACTTGCTTCACATTCACGGCTAGCCCTTGCACAGTGCCTTGCACCGTCTTCGAGCTCTTTGCCCTTTGAGCGCCTTGCCCCTGGCACTTTCCTCTAGCAGTCAGGACTAGCTGTTCAGGCCCAATGGAGTTTCGATGCCTTGCAAGCAGTCGTATGAGGAAGTTCTTCAAAAATCGGATACTCATCACAGGTGACATCCGAATGGTGAACAGTAGGTACTTACTCTTACTCGACCACCGAAGCTCAGAGGCCTCGATTCTGGCACGATGTATAACGTTCCGAGACTCCAACGTTCCACTGAGAAGCGGTTCGGTTTTACCTCGTGATGCGTTAGCACACACGTCCTTTGTGTCCACTCCCTCCTCTACACTCTTAGCATGAAACTGGCTGTGGTCGTGCATACTTATCCGGCAGCTGGAAGCTAGCCGTCACGTGACACATGCATGGAAGGGACGCATGCCTATCTGTCTGTCTCCTTAGACGGCTGGCATCTGCTGTTTTAGCCCTCGTCCCCCCCCAGCTTCAGCTTCGTGCATCGCCTTGCCGCGCCCGGCCCACCAAAAGTTGAGACACGATGATGACGGCTGAGTGCTACCCATGAGTGCTTTTGGCCCTGCCAGCCAAGGTTCTCCATCGCTGCTTAGATTTCGCCGGATCTAGAAGCAGTAGTTGATCAAGGGTTCGAGTGCAAATTACGTTCGGCTTCTGGCAGTCTCGGCTAGGACTGACGTGCTACTGCTTCTGGTCATTTTAAAGTGTGCTTCTGTGGAAGATTTGACTTTGCTGGCCTGGCCGGTGTCACACAGAGGCTAGGTTTCTTTTGTCAGCAGCCCTCTTTTCTTGAATGGAGCTCATGCGATCGGTGGATTGGGCCTCTTTCTTTGGCTGCTGGCTTCTGCTGCTTCGTCTGCCAACCATTCATCTGAGCTTGATTTTGTAATCTGGTTGGCCGACTGTCTCGCTAGCTGTTGTGCTGATCTGGTTCACATATGGAGTAGAAGGCTGGTGATCGAACAACATAGATGGAGATAGTAATGGAGGACGACGTGTATTCAAAGTTTTCGGGAGCTGCTACCTGTGGCATGACCATAGCAGCATGACTTTTTTAGCTCAGAAAGACTCGAACCATCTTGTATACTCGAAAGGCAGGCAGCACAATAAATGCAGTCATGGCACTTTCAGTGAGGGGTGTGGGGTAAATGATAGACAGCTCAACCACTTCCCAAGCAGCAGCTGGTAGGAAGTAGAGATCATCAAGGGATGATTATAGGCTACCTTCTATCGGCTGGAGCCCTGGCAGTTGGCCCTACATGGCATGCTGTCACTCTCCTGGATTTGTGATGGGACAGCTGCCACCTATAGATCTCGGCTAGCCGACTCCCAACACGGCAGGAGAACATAGATATGAGTGAACCATCTGCCCCATGAAAATATTCCTTGTCGACCTCGAAAATCTAACCAATACTCGATGCCTTCCACTGCCAGAGGCATTATACTTCCTAATGACGGATGGATCGCTTAGAGCTGAGCTGGTCTGCTGGCAGGGAAGCAGTCATGCCAACTCGGTGCACAGAGAGCACTCATCGAGGAGACGCATGGAGAAAAGCTCCGAGTCTCAAGTGGCTCCCGCTTGGCAGCTAGCTAGAGGCTGGGCTCTGGCCCAGCCTCTAGCTAGCTGCCCCGGTCCTTTGGCTGCCGACAGCAAAAGCCTGGTCACGGCATAGCTGGTGGTTGGCCAATTTTCTCTCTCCTCTCAAAGGGGCGTGCAGTCTTTGTTATGGCTGCGCCGGTGACGTCAACTGCCGCAAGTGCATGCAGGTACCAGCCATCGGCATTGCTGTGACTTGAGACCACTTTTGGCATGCTGGCATGCTAATACGTTATGGGCAAGATGTCTGACTCGGCCGGCTAGCTCATCGGCCAGCAGCCTGACTCTGCCTGTCACTTTGCTGCTGATGCTGTCCTGCTGCTGCTGCATCGCCAGGAGAACAAAAGACTTGAGTTCTCATACATCCTCACTCGCCCATCAGTTCGGGTGGCATCTGTGGCAATACCGCCCCTCTTACCTACCTACCATCGTTGGAGAGTTTTGTGTTGATACTGCTACTCTTGCTGCCCACTATGACCACAGGAGGGAAGCTGCTGTCGGCTGTGGCTTGCTGCAGATGGAGCAAAGCCTGTAACTGGTGCGATCCTTGCTCTGAGGCTTGCTGCGTGGCACCTCGTAGGAATCTGCTGCAGGCAGCCGGAAGGGTCGCGTTGGCTTGATTCTATCCAGAACACACGGATACAAGGCAGTCTGACTTACCGAGCACTCTCATCACTTTGCCCAATGTTTGTTCGTGCACGTGTGCATGCCTGCAGATGCTTGAGCAGGTGCTTGTCTGCCAAGTTAAGAGAGGACAGATCTCACTTGAAGCAAGCTATCTATCTGATTCAGGAGGGGGACTCAGGGGAGGAGACAGTGAGGGTAGGTAGTCACGAATCACATGGGCCGACATCCTGCGCCAGCGCTGCTGTTCTGTGCCCTTTCTGCATGGCCTGTCAGGCGCCTCCAGACAGCCTGTGCTGCCGGGCTGCCAGCCGGCTTCGACCATGTTTGCCCCCCACACACTATTTGTATTGATGTTTTCACAAACTGTTCCAGTGTCAACTTTTCAGCTGTGCAGCCAGGATAGCTGATAGACAGTGGCATTGTGCCCCATTGTGCCGAATATTATTGTGCTGCCACCCATTAATTTGCCTTCTACTTGGCTGCTCACAGTCAATGTCACTTGCCTTGCTCGGCTGGCCTGCTTTTGTAGTTTGGGGGAGGCGCCCTGGCACCGGAGCCAGACCTGCTGCTGCTGCTGCCTCTACTGGCTGCCTCCAGGGACAGGCCGTCAGAGTGACTATTCATCAGTGGGCCAATTCGTTTGGGGGAGGGGGGTTCAAAGGGCACGGATGGCAGCACATATTTCCACACTTGAGTTCTTTGCAGGCCACTCCTGCTGTCCAAGCTGTGGTTGCCAAAGTCAGATGCTTTTTACACTTGTTAGACCGATGAACAATTTTTTAAGGCCACTGCGTTGCTCTGACTGTGTTTAACTGCATGCAGATTTTATCCTTTTGCGGTGAGTTGCTTATGGATGGATCAGGCCAGTCAGGCCTGATGTGGGTGGTCAGAGGAAGGGCCAAAGGTAATTCTTTGGTTGGTACCTAGCAAGTGTACTTAACCCCATCGCCCCCTTCACCAGTCCTCCAAAGAGGTGCATCAAGGCGCTGCACTTGCCATACATCATGCATCTGCCTTTACCAACATTGGTTGCCTCTTGATGAGCACTTCTGCGAGTGGAATGGACTTACTGTGTCACCAGCTGACACTTCCGTCTGTTGTCTCTGCTGTGATGACCGACCTGTCAAAGAACCCAAGGTCAGCTCTATGCTTGGACAGCAGGCCGAGCTGCCACCCGATGACCAGTATCCCACAGGTAGACTGCATACTGCAAGGCACATTACTCCTGCAGCTGCTCCAGTGATCAGTAGGCAGCCTGGGCTAACCGAGGTGTTGGTACCAGTGGCTGGAATCAGTTTGTGCTTGGGCTAACTGCTGACCAGGTGAAACCTTAGGGACAACACTGTGCCCCAATCAATGCACCCCAGGCTTCGAGATGCACACGAGGTGGCGATCTGTGCAGCGGAGTCGCTTGGCAGTGCCTGCACATGCCGTATGGCCTGGTCTCTTATGTTACGGTCTTGACCTTTTGTCTCACGCGCCCTAGCTGCCACCACTGCTGCTGCTGATGCTGTTTCTGTTTCGGTGTTTAGTTGTTGTGGATGCATATTCCCACCAACGGCTCTTTCCTCATTTGTTATGGCATTCGACACAGCCAAATTGCCACCTCCTCACGGCCGCCTCCATTTCGTGAGGCCCTCTTTTCCTTCGGTGCTGGCTGGCAAGTGCCTGTTCTAATGCTGGCCAGTGCTCACCCCGGATGATTAAAAAGCTCTTCCTGCCACTGGCTCCTTTGATTCTCGCTGCCAGTGTAAATGAGCTGCAAGTGAAGTCGAGGTCTGGTGCTCATGGTCCTTGGCGTGCGTGCTAGCTAGCGCTGGTTGCACCCTGGTAATCCTTCGTTGCTGTCGGGGCACGAGTTTTGCCGAGGTGTTTTGACAGCAAATTGCCAATGGCCTTTGTATTCTCAAGCTAATTCATAACTCATGTGCATATTGACTGGCCGTTTGATCAAAGACTTCAGGTGTCAACAGGCGCAACCCCAGCGGTGTACACAAGTGCAGGCTGCCTTATCGTCTGTGCACCTCCGCCTGCTGCTGCTGCCTCAGCTGCCCTTAGCTGCTGTGGCTGGCGTGCTGCTAGCAGCACCTTGTGCTGCTGCTGCTGGAGGCCTCCTGCTCATTTCCCATTGTCAGTGCCTAGTTCCACCCACCGAGACGTGGCTGCTTATGCGCTCCTGCGTTTTCAATGTATCAGCGCGACCTGTCGAAGCAGCTTTGGGTCTGGTAGCATTTTGCCAAGCCAATCCCACGTTCGACACTGCTGCCTACACGGTAGACACAGGCCTCTCAGCTCAGCTCCATCCACTTCCTGTCAGCGGTCCCATACTACCGGCACACCAGGAGGCCACTGAGCCAATGTGTCTCCAGACACAAGCAGGCAGATTGATTGAATGACCGAGGTGTCGGCCATTGTGAGGCAGTCGGACCCTTTCATTCTCTCTCGTCTTTGCCCCCGTGAATCCTTTCTTCAGCTCGATGAACACCGAGACTGGGCTGCGCTCAGTCTAGAGAGCAGTCGGTAGAGCTGCCCAGGCCCAGGCTGCCGCTGTGGTCCGATGTCGTGCCCAGCTGCTGCTCTGGCTGGGCACTGCTTACAGCCGGACCAGTAGCTGCAGTCGAGTTGATCTGACCTGGTGGGTGGGTCTGGCTGGCAGGGGGGGGGGTTAGGAGGCATTAACAGTGGTGGTTGGATGAGGTCAAGCAGCACAGCCGGCCAGGGTGGCTGCTGGCTGAGAGCCCTCCAGCTGTGTATTGCTAAACGGCATCTTTTGCTAGATTGCATTTATTTGTGAGGCTATGCTGCTGCGGTTGGCGGCCGTGGTCCCCCCACCGATGCTATGTCTATGCTGAGATTCCTCGAAGGTCTGCACGCTGCTGAACGCCTTCAGTGCCTTCCGGCAGCTGCCTGCAGCTCGATGTGTCAGTCGGCTCGCTTGCATACACTGTTGCCATGTCGGCCATGTCTATTGATACTGGTATCTAGCTAGGGCGTCTTTGGATGTAGAGACGAGTGATACTGGTTTCGTGCTGGGAAACCCATAAGGGTATGGTGTCGGCTACACAGCAGTAAACCGAAATAGTGGTTAAGCCAGACTTTTCTCAGTCTACATGAAGCTGGCAGCTGACGCCTGCACTTAATGGTGGGGAGGCTGCTGAGCCTATTCCGGTGCAGGAGTCGGATTTTGAGACTCTGGTCATGATTGACCGGGCGGTGCCGGCACCTTGCAATGCAGCAGCCCACAGCTACCACCAGTCATTGGTCAATGACTAAAAGTAGTCACAGGGCTGGATCGGTCAAGGCCAACTTGCAGCCCGCCAGAACCGGGAAAGGGGGAGGCTGCAGTCCGAGGCTCCTGCCCTCAGGCATTCTTTGCCTGCACACGTACCCACGTAGCCCTGCTGCTCGGTTAGCTCCTAGAGCTGCCTGTTCGTGGCAGCAGCACCTAGATTGGGCACGGGCAGCACTTGCAACAGCTCATGCAGCTCACACTCGGGTACATGCACTGCTGCAAGTGCAGCAGCCGCTCCACACTTCTTTTGATCCAACAGCCCTGACTGAGGTGCACTGACGCCTGCCCATCTGCTCTGCTAGCCTGCAGCCGATACAGCAGCCCTTATATTTTTTTTTTTAATGGCTCCCGGCCTCCCTCGGTCGTTAAGTTGCAGTTCCTCCTAGCAGCTGTGATTCTTCGATGGCTTTCTCCTCTGGTTTGCCTCTCGAGTGCTGCTACTGCACTCGGCCGTCAAGTCAGGCATTGGCACCAGCTCCCATCCACCGTTTTGGCCTTGAGCAGCCCCCCATCCCCCCCCCGGAAAGCAAGAGGTTTCTGCACAGCTACACTACTCCCTTCAGCTGCCCGGCGCAGCATGCTCGTACACGCCCGAGCAAGCACATGCCAGTTGGACAGTGCTCGGTGCTGCTGGCTGAGGCAGCATCACGGTCAAGTTGGCCTGCTGCTGCTGCTTCTTCAGTTGTGTACCTAGCCTGTGCTGCTGAAGGTTGATACTTGCTGCTCGAACACTGTGGCTCAAGGGCTACTTGAAGTGTGGGTGGGCACACAAAACTGCACCAGGTTGTCTACCTGCCTGATTTTTGCACTCTTGCCAGTTCTGCCACCAGGCCAGGCCTGCCTGTGGGTGTCGGTGGGCTTGGGATATTGGCTGCCTGTGCCCATTGCCCGTGGTCGGTTCCTTGTCAGACGGCTGAGAAAACGTCTTTATTGGTATCAAGCTGCTGCTGCACCTTCACCTTTGCCTCGGGGCTCAATTTGCAGTCCAGATACTGCTTCCTGTTTTTGCCTGTCTTTCTCAGGCAGACAGGTATTGAAGTCTAACTGCTCACTGAGGCACGCGAATCATGCCGCCATAACTTTTGTTGTCGTTATCCGATTATGTATTTAGCATTGCTGGTCTGTTTCTGCAGCCATTCTTGGGGCATCAAGTAGGAAGTTTCCAAGGTGGCTGTAACTTGAACCTTGGCAAGATCTGGGTCAACGAGGTCAAGCCCGGTTAACCAGCCAGCTCTAGACCAATGAAAAACTTTCCCCCACCAGAATTGGGATGTCAATAGCCATCAAATTTTTTCTGTCAGTGTTCTTACAACCAGTGTTTAGACAGACCGTATCGCACGTACCAAACGAATAAAAACGATGTCCTTGTCACCTTAGCAAACTGTGACTGGTTGTTGAGGTTCTTGACATTATTCTGAGGTTAGCCACTGGCCTCAGCAGTAAGATAGCCAGCCATACTTCATGACCCAGGTCGTGGGTGGGTCTGGCCCGCCGAAGGCAGCAATCCTGCATTGCGAGCTGGATGCGATTGTGAAACGAGGCTCTTTTGCTGCCATGGAAATGACACTATCGGATCAGCTGAATTGTATACTGCTATCCCTAGGAAGTCGGCTTGCGTGATTTGTTCGACTGATTTCCCTGATTGTTGCCTTCAATACCATAATTATAATTATAATTAAATATAGTCACTGGGATTCGCTGCCTACGAAATGTCGCTGGAGCAGCTCCTTGTGTGCACTTCTGGTGATCGCCATGGCAAGCATTCGGGGGAGTGGGTGGGGGAGGAGTGGGTGGAGCAATTATCCCGTGTTCCGGTGCAGCTCGAGTCAATGATCGGTGTGGACATGGCCCGAGGTGCTTGCTATATATTTAGCCTAGCTGGACAGTAATCATTTTGTCTGCCTGTCGTGATGCCTCCTCACTTCACAGAGCAGCGGCGGTGGTGGTGGCAGCAGCAAAGCAAGCTAAGCATGTGATGTTGCACAAGTCTCGACAACAGATCGAATGATCAGTTTGCCTGGGCAGAGTGTTAGGCAGAGTGCTTTCTCATGCTTCCAGTTGGGCACCTGCTTTTTGGTCAGGTAGCTTGCTTGACGCTGCCTTCTGTACGGCACCAAGGCTGAGCTGTAATGCTGTCTTTGCTTAGTTTGTCACCATCCCTCCAGTTCTTGACGAGGGCGATTAGGTTTAGGGGTCAGGGGGCTTGGATAAGGGCAAGCACTACGGTGGCTGGGGTGGAGCAGGTGGAGCCCTAATGCGATGAACACCCACCGCCGCACTCCCTGCCAGTACAGCTGCACCATGCAGGCGGTCAGTCTTTCGAAGCTGCAGCTGTTACATATCGGCATAGCTTCTCTTAGCTGCTGAACAGCTTCCATAACTTTTTATCGGTAGCTAGGGTGTATGCAGTGCCGACGACTACCATCAATACAAAAGCAGCTGAGAGCTCGCAGGCTATTTATGTTTGCCTGTTTCTGGTTGCTTCGCTAGTCCTTCCTTGGTAAGGGCGTGGAAGAGCTCGAATACAAGGAGGCTCGGAATCGGCTATTGCCTTCGCGGCTCGGATTCAAGCTTGCACTAGTGTGATCAAGCGCCGGGGGGGGGGGGATTTAACAGAGGTGCTGACGTCACCGACTTATGCTGTGATTGCGCAGCAACCCTGCTTGTGAAGTTTGTGAGTGCTACTCATGCTCGGCGTAAGTGCCTTGACCCTTGCTGAGCATGATAAGTTGATCTGGCCTTCCACGTGATCTCCCACTGGTCACACCAAGGGCGCCCATGGCGTCACTGTGCCTTTCATGCTGCTGCCTCGTGTAAAAGATGCCCTGCTGATGGATGCAGGCTGCTCCCTCTGACACCGGGCACCGTCGTCGTATTAGCAGGCAGCAGCAGCAGCAACAGCGCTGTCAGCGCCTTGCATCAGCTCTTGCTATGCTTTCCACCTGCCTGCTGCTGCTGCCTGCTGCTGGGCATCGCTCACTTTTGTGATGGGACAGAAAGGGCGATCGGTTGAGAGCCGGAGTCGACGATCGGAGCCGGCAGAGCTGTCAAGAGTGGTCACCGCTGGCTGACCTAGCCTTGCTGCTGCTGCTGCTGCTGCTGCCTGGCAAGGACAGGGGGCAGAGAGCCAGCTCAGCTGCTGCTGCCTTGGGGGGAGGGGCAGTATGCAGCCTGCTGCTCGACCTGCTGCTGCATCCTGCTCGACACCTGCTCTTTCTTCTTCTTTTGCGGCTCTTTTTCCTTTTATTTTGCTGGTTTTATCACCTGCTGCATTCCATCTTACTCGACAGGCTGCGGTTAAGATGGCGTCCAGTCTTCACGGGCACGCAGCAGCTGCAGCTGGACTGCTGCCCTACAGTGACTTCATACCTCAGCCACCACCAGCCCACACTGGCCTCAAGCTGTTCCCAGTACACTTAGTGGACCCCAAGACAGGTGAGACCTCACGGCGGTCAGTCTGAGCAGCTGCCACCAAGCAGCTGGCAGCCCTGCATAGCAATGGCACAGAAGCGAGCCCATCAATGTGTCTCTCCTCCCAGTCTGTCTCTGTCTCTGTCTCCCTAGGATGGTGCCAGCAGCAGGTCTGACGTTGTACTTGGTTTGTTGTAGGACTTGCCCGATCACCCGTGTTCCCGTTGCCTGCCGGTGCTGGTGGCTACCCACTGTACTCAGACCTGACTTCTGCCATGCAGCCGTGGTAAGTCGTCCAGTGCAGTATGCCACGAGGATTATCGTGCTAGTAAGGCTGACAAAGTGTTACCCGAGCTCACAAGAGCAAGATATATATATATATATATCTTGCTCTTATATATATATATCTTGCTCTTATATATATATATCTTGCTCTTATATATATATATATATATATATCTTGCTCTTATATATATATATATATATATATATATATATATATATATATATATATATATATATATATATATATATATATATATATATATATACTATGATATATACTATATATATATATATATATATATATATATATATATATATATATATATATATATATATAGTAGAACTAGTCATAGTATAGTCACTGAAGACATGCACGTAAGACACCACTGTGGTGTGGACAGACTTATTCGCTTTAATTATTCAACAGCAGCAATTTGAATTCCACAATCACTGATGTTCATAGTGTGCAAGTGACTCGACCCATTGTGCTTCTGGCTCAGGCTGAGTAGGACTTCAAACATCAAAGTGGCTGCCCAGGCTGTTTAATAATGCTGTTATATCAATCTAGCTAATGGTAATTGACTCTTCCCGGAAAAAGGCACTTCATTTGCCTTCTGTGTGCTGTTTCCACTGCCCTGATGTGGTTACCGGAGCATAGTGGCTGGTCAATGGACCATAAAGCTTTGCTGTGGTTGATCGGGATGGCTATTAACCGGCAGGGCCTCAGGTGGGTTGTCTCGAAGAGTTGCCCGCATTGGCTGGAGGTTGGGTTTGCGCCCTGCCTACCTGCCCTGGCACACTGGGTGCATCTGAGCAAGGCTTCCGGTTTGCTTAACTATTCTGTCTAACCTCCCAATCTTGTCTGTCTTTCGTTAGACCCGTTTCCCTGGGCTGACTTGAACGTATTAGTGCCATATCATCATTCTTCCTTGGTGCTCTTATGCATTTTTCAAAATACTTCATAGTTTGCATGTAACTTGTTTCACTGGCCAACTCGGAGTGATAACCTCGAATCTTGAGTAGCCAGATAACTCTCAGGGCGATCAGTAGATCAGAGATCAGTAGCCAGATAAGTCTCAGTCCTGCCTAGCCAGTGCCAGCCGTTGCTGGCTCGTGTTAATCCCCCCACCAGTCTACTGCCAAACACCGAAACAACACTGGTTGCTATAAAAACAAAGAGCTGCTGCCTGAGCCTGGTGGGTAGGTGCTGGCAGGGAGCGTCGGCTGCCTGTGTACTGGTAGCTAGCTACCTGCACACTGGTTGGCTCTTGTCGTGCTGCTCTTTGCCACTAGGACAGACTTTGTTTAGGTTTCATCGTCGGATCGGATCGGGCTGATTGCAGGACAAGACATGACAGGGCAGGCTCGCGTGCATGTGCAGACCCACCTGCATGCTTAGGAAGTCGGCCCTGTTGGCAGTCGCTCACGCCACCCACCCCCAGCATTGCGGGCATTGCTCTCAAGAGATTTCCGAGCAAGGCGTAAGAAAGTACCGTAGTGTATAGAAAAAAAGCAAGGTGATGCTACCTTAAGGTTTCCAATGGAAGTTATGCTATGACTAGCCAGCATAGGCCTACCCAGTATTACTTTATAGTTTTGTGTGTGCTATGAATGTCCCTGAACTTTGGCCTTGCCCTTGGTGGCCAGTTGTATTGAGGGGGGCTTCTGACTTGTACTCAGGGAGCTAGTAGCGACCCCCTACTAGCAGGTGTGTGCTAGGCGAGCTTCTAATTCACAGCTCATAAAAAAGCCGTAAAACGCCTTTTCTGAACTGAGCAGGTGAGCTGACCTTGTCAACCAGCAAAGCCACTAGTCTTTTCGAGTAAAGTTCTGTGATAGAAAGTTGTGGTTGTAGCATAATAGCTGGAAGTGAGCGCTAGACACCTGGTTACTCTTACACCAAGAAACGGTGATGCAACTGCTGTCACCATAAGCAGAAGTGGCTGCAGAAGTGGCCCACGGCAGTAGGTCACATCTTCCCGGGGCATAGCCATGATCGTAGGCCATGCAAATGCCATGTAACATACATTTATACAGCTACAGAAGAGGCTTAGTGGATTTAACCTACTTGCATCAGGCCATAAAGAATCGCCAGCATCGTGATGGGTCCGAGCACTTTGCTGCCTGGCCAAGGCCCAGCGGTAAGACACCGACGCGGCTATTGGACGGCCATGTCACAAGAAGACTGATGATGCACACCCGGTACGGTGTGCCTCATGCTAGGGCATTCCCTGTCGGATCGGTCCAAGGAAAGAAGGCCAAGTCCCCAACCGCTGGTTCCCTTTCCTGCGTGCTCATGCATATCCCCGAATTTTGCAGAGGGGGGCTGAACCTTGGCATGGCCTTGGCCGGCTGGCTCTTACCGGTGAAGGGTAATGCCCTTTCGGGTTGGCCATTGGGGCTTAACTGTAGGACAGCTCCCCCTTGGCATGTCATGCCTGTGGCATAGTATTCTGGGCACTCATTCGTTTTCATGTATATTACGATGTGCTAGTGTGCTCTTGCGGCAAGCTAGTGTGCTGACTGTTTAACTTGCTCAAGGCACCCGAGTCGTTGTTGGCCACGAGTCTGGCTACTCTCCGAATGAATGCGGTTGACTGCGCTGTTGGTTTAGACGAGTTTCTTAGAAATCTGCCCCTAAGATAGCTCTTCGGAAATCGCAGCCTACTTTATAAATCGGCTATTTAATGGCGCGTGCACCGGCCCGAGAGGTATGCTCTTACTTCAGCTCGGTTGTTTTCTTAGCATGCGTGTGTTTTCTGGGCCCAATGTGTAGCAAACTTCGAGCTTGGCCAAAGTTTTTAAAAACCGCAGCAAGTCTACTCGGGGAATTTAGGCAGACAGATAGACCGCTATGTTTGAAGATAAAATCGGCAAGCAAGCATGAGAAGATCACTGTCACTTTGCTGGCAGACCAAGACCTGGTGAGTGTATTGTTATCGCTTAGTGAAAAGGCAGTTTGTTGGCCATCGCATCATTTTCCAGTCGGCATCTGGCAAGTAAAGCTTTCTGGCAGAGTGGAGCTGGGACCGTCATAAGGGCCACATTGGCATACAAGTCTTACGAGTTTGCAAAGCTGCGCTAGCTCATGGATAGCTCATTTTGCATCTCTCACTTCTTCTTTTTACCTCCCACCTATTTCAAAGTTTTGAGATGTCAATTGGTGGCCCGTGTCGAGCAATTTCTGAATAGCGAACAAAACCTCGGCCGTGCTTGTGAAAGCGAATGCTTGCTACCTTTCGACATGATGCCGGTGGATAGTGTAGTGGTGGTCGTAGGGACAATTGGATCCATTTAGTCTTTTAGGATGCGCGCTCGCCAAGTGGAAGAATTGATGCATTCCTGTGTGCTGGTTGGTGCTGAAATGCAGGTCGTTGCTGTACTATAGTAGGACCGCTTCTACTGGCCAGCCAGAGAGAGCTGCACGTTGTTGCATTTGCTCATAGCGGGCTTCGATGGTAGGAAATATTCTAGCATGAGATCAGCAGGCCCCTGTCATATCCGTGAATCAGCTAGCGAAGATCGCTGCTGCTCAAAAATGTTAAAGAGCATTAGCAACTGCTATTGCCATCCCGTGTCATTAGCTGGTGCCAGCCCACTACAGCGTTGCTTGTGGCAGTGTTGATCATTCATACAGTGAATTGTCCTTTCTGGGGTCGTTTGAAGTCTGTCTTGGCAGTCACTGTCGAATACATATTGCAAAATTGTTTAATTCAGGCTTCCAACTCCTTGTTCTGTGCTGCTGCCAGTCTCTCTCTGTCTTTTGTGCTTTCTCGATGTCATTCTTTCTCCATCCATCTCCTCTTCTCGGTCTTTCTATCGCTGGCTTTCTCTGTCTTACTCTCTGTCTCTGTCTGTCTCTGTTTGTCTCTGTCTGTCCCTGTCTGTCCCTGTCTGTCTCTGTCTATCCTTGTCTGTCTCTGTCTGTCTGTCTGTCTGTCTGTCTGTCTCTCTCTCTGTCTCTCTGTTTCTCTCTGTCGCTCTCTCTGTCTCTCTGTCTTTCTCTGTCTCTGTCTCTCTCTCCCTCTCTGCTCTTCTCTGTCTATCTCTCTGTCTCTCGATATCTCAGTTTCTCAGTAGATCTATCTCTCTTTTTGTCATTCCAAGTCACTCTTTTACTCTCTCCTTGCTCACACTCTCATGTTCGTGTGTTCTCTCCGATCTCTCTTTTTCTGTGGCCCCATCCAATTTCTCTCTCTCGTTCCTCGATCGCAGATGACTGGTGGTGCCTTCCTGCTGTTGCTGGCATGATGGTGTCATGCCCATGGCTGCCGCCACAGTTGGTGCTGTTTTAATGATTGCGTGCCTTCGTTTGTTATCCCCGATGCTCTGCCACTGCTCGGGCAAATGCTCGTGGGCATGCTGGCCAAGTGAGGTGTTTGTCTGACCCAGCTGCCCACGGTATGGCTCCATTGTTCAGCCGGTCTATCGAGATTGCCCAGTGACTAAGAGTATGAGCTAAGCATTCAGCCTCACTTTCTGTTGACCGGCCCTTGTGCAGTCTCTGTTCCCCCCCCCCCCGTGATTGCCAGTGGATGCATCTTGTCATGGCTTATGGCAGCAGTGATGGTGGCAGGCTTTGACCTGCTGCTGCCACATCTGCGGTATCTGTCGTGCAGTGCCTGTTGTAGCAACTGCATGCCGAGGAATTTATTACCCAGGGAGGGACTGGCGGTGATGGTCGCGATGGGCTCATCACTTGGATCACCCACGGAAAAGCATCGACACTGTGTCTTGATAGCCCTTGGCCTTGCCACACCAACTGTGGCCTTCAGTGCTTAGGTTGCTGTGAGTGCCGTGTCGCAGCAAAGGATATTGTTGCCCAATGGCTCCAACTGTGCAAAGAGAAATGACTGCTGCCTTGAGCCGCTTGCCTCATCCCTTGCCCTAAGGCAATAGCTGATGGCGATGGCCAAAATCGTTGACACGAGCCAAAGAAGTGGTCGTTGAGGTCGCTTGCGTTGTGATGATGACACTGAGGCACTCCCTCTTTTTTGATCTACCTGGCTTCACCATCGCCCCCCCCATTGCCAAATGTAGAAACCGGGCAGCCAGCAACCTGCTACTGCTGAAGCAGCATCTCTGTAAAACCCGGCTGGATCACCTACGTCTGGATCTAGTAGCTTGCTCGTAGCAGCAATTCCTATTGCTTGGCATTTTTCAGGCAGAACTTGGGCTACCAGGCAGTCGGCTCCACGAGCTTTCGAAATCCCTACATTCGCTACCCTGGCAGTCTGCTGCCCTCGCCTCACCATCATCACCAGTTCCCTGCCGGCATGGCTGGCCTGTCGCAGCCAGCCCTGGTCACACCTGGACCGAAGCAGGAAGTTCTCTCAGGCCTCGATGCCAGGTTCATGTAAGTTAAGATATGTGCCTTGCGTGCTGACAGACATTTGTCTGTCTGGTCTGACATTGTGCTGCTGGATGCTCGAACGCCTACTAAGGCTCATGCAGCTCGTTCGTGCCTGGCAACCAGCTCTCTGCTCCTCTGTGTTGGCTCGTCAAGGGCAGTCGCTCGAAGGTCAAATACCACCAAGACACACGGCCAGCTTAGCGTGATCACTTGGCTGGGATACTAACTGGTCACCTGACATATTATGTAATGTACACCCGTCTGTAACCCCACAAAGCCACACAGACTATGTGGGTGTTACGCAGAGGAGTTTTGCATAGTGCACTCACAGGCTTTCGGTACACATTCGGTAGCCAATATGTGAGAAGCATAGCTAAGTCTGGAGAGTAGTTGAGGTAGCGAGTAGCATGGAAGTAGCAGCTCAAGATGGCCGGAAAGGATGTGCCGTAGTCGGCAGCAGGAGAGTAGTTGTCGTTGCATAATAACTGTGGGAGTGAGTACCATAGTCCAGGACCTGCAGAGTAAAAGCTTCTGTCGCCAACGTTCTTTAAGCAGAAGAACGGAACAGGTAATTTATTCTCCATACAGGCCCCGAGGGCACGAGGAGGCTGAAACTGGTCCAGCAGTTCAGCTGTGTATGAAGGAATCAAGCCGTGGCAGGCCTTGTAGGTAAGCGTAAGAACTTGATTCATGTCAGACTGTGTGGCAGGGTCCCTTCTACCAGACCAGGTTTTGTTGGAGTACCGGGCACTGTAGCTGGCCCTGGCTTGTTGGATCGAAGCTCCTGAGGCTGTTTTGGTTTGCTCACGTCCCAAGGGATAGCAACCTGGCATCCGAATCAGTGTGCTTTTGGCACCTGATAAATAAATAAAATAAATAAATCCTAGCTGATTAAACAGCCTCTTTTTTTTAGTGACAGAAGAGCCTTTACGGCTGTCACCACCGCTTGCAGTGGCGATAAAGGATCGCCCACCGCAGGAATCGAACCCACGACCTCGGGACCGAGGTCGTGAAAGCAACCGCCTTACCTAGTGTGCCATCACGGCTCACCTCCAACCCCTATCCCTAGCAGGTGCTTGCAGTCTATGCATCTGATCTTATCATATCCTGATCATACTATACAGGCACTCCTGATGATGAAATTCTACTCATTCATTCACGAACCTGCCTTAATAAATTTTCCCACGAAAGAAACAAATAGGACACTGTTGTGCAATGCCATTTAGCAGATAGGTGATAATCAGCAATGCTATTAATTACATCGTAGTGATAAGGAGTGTAGGAAAAGATGGAGTTAGTTGGCTGATTGAGCAGGAGCTTTAGAGATAAACAAAGCTGAATACTAGTAAGATAGTGACTCTACTGAAGGTCTGTCTGGAATCTTTTGTATGTCATAGTTGGCACTTTTGAAAAAGTGACACGCCTTTTCTCCACATTGAACTGAATAACGGGCGGCAATTCTGTGATCCGATTCTGGTCCAATGAAACTTGGTCGATCCCGCCGTCGTGGGATGCCCTTCTAGAGCATTGATTGCAGCAAAACCCATGCAAAAACTGCATAACTACAGTGATAATAAAGGGGCTGCTTGTTAACCGGACGATTTCCAGTAGAAGTCTCCTCCACACACCTGTGGCCTCACCTATAAAATTACTCTTCTAAAATGCACTCTTGGGTTACTTAGTGTATTTGCTCAGCATCACTGCAAGGTGCAGGTGAAGTCTCGAGTTAGTTAAAGGAATTGTACTAATAGTCGAACTCAGGCAGTGCTGCAGTACTGTGCGCCGTGCCTAACGACAGATTTCTATCACACACGAAATATCATTAGTGATAAAGTGTTTCGAATTTGCGCTGAAACTAATTGTGCTGACAAGAAGCTGTCGAAACCCGTTATGATTATGATTATGATGATGCATTTCCGGCCTTGCGGGAGTTGTCCTGCTGCCCCTTTTATTCATGCTGGCGATTGATGGGTGTTTTTTCAGCATACTTCTATATCCAGTGGCTCCGAAATCTAAAAATGAGTTAATTCTGAATAGAGTAGCCCGTGAAGCTCACTATGTGGAACAACTAAACATATTTTAATTCTATCTTTTATTTACAGAGCGTTTTTCTCAGATTCACACTACCCAGTGAGGATCTGTGGTTGTGTTTGCTTGTGTTAGCATCGTGGAAGCAGTCTTCATCTTGCGCTCGGTCGTGAATTAGTGGTGGGAGGCACACCAACCTGTGCTGCCTTTTGTTATCCATGTCCTATTCCAGCCGATCTGTTCTTGAGGGTCTCATCCGGCTTCTGAGGGCCAGGATCCATGTTCAGATTAGCCGACGAGTTGGGTTCCTTTGCAAGGGGGCAGCCTAGTACAACACTGTCGTGCCTGGCCATCAATCCAGAGATTGTCTTATCTCATAATGGCAGTGAAGCAGGGCCAGACGATCGGTATGCATAGCTGCTTGACTCAGCTGATCTTTCGTGGAGCCTGCTATCAGCTTGAATCAAGCAAACGGCTCATTGATCTCGAGTCAACCATAGTGCCCTGTGTTGGGACAGACGATGGCTGCTCTGTTTGTAGTTGAGATGCTGTTGCTCCATCATGGCTGATAAAGTTGACTGTGTTTGTACACATGCTCACATGCCACCCAACTGGAGCCGCAAAGTAGCTCCATATCGACAAATTAGATGTGTACCACGTGGGCAAATGATACATAATTTGTCTTTGAAGTGGCTTTGCACCGACACCCACACTGCAGGTGAAGCACGTGCACAAGCACCATGTTGCGGGTGTCTACCGGAAAGCTTTGGGATGTTTACCCAACCATGCAGAGCATTTACTGATGCAGCCAAGCTCTGGGCGCATAGAGACGAACAGTTGTGAAGGCAGCCGGCTTAGTTAGGGATATCGGCCTCAGTGCTTGATTGAAAATTTACTGGCAGGCAACATCTTTAGCACACGACTAAGTAGCAAAAGGGCTGCACATCCTTGGCTGACTAAGCTGCACAGCCCTGTCTTAACCATTCTCCAGACCTCTGTCCTTGTTCGAACCACATCGGCATGATCCTTGGCTCCTATTAGAACCCTGTTGACTGTCCATACTGGACTGATGATCGAGTTGGGTTGCTATACGCAGCACTTTTACCCACTCTTTTGTTGCTTTACGACTCTTGACGTGTCTGCAGCTTGTCGGTCGACTGTGTTGTTGCTACCGCTGCCGACATGGTTGTGGCTACCTGTTTCGGTGTCTATGTAGGCATCCAGCATGCAGTGACCAGCAGGGTGGCAGCAAGCCGCAAGACGGCATTAGCAGCGGAGGAGGGACAGAGCAGACGAATGACAAGAAGAGGGTGCACATCAAGAAACCTCTCAACGCCTTCATGCTTTTCATGAAGGAAATGAGAGCCAAAGTGGTCTCCGAGTGCACATTAAAAGAGTCGGCGGCAATCAATCAGATCCTTGGGCGAAAGGTGAGTAAGGTGCCTTGTACTCTCTAGCAGCTCCCTGTCTGTCTCTCCCTGTCTTTCTGTCTCTCTCTCTCTCTCTCTCTCCTCTCTCTCCTTTCTCTCCGTCTGTCTCTCTCTCCCTGTCTCTCTTCTCTCGTGAACAATGTAACTTAGCCTGATTCTGACTACATGTTGCTGTTTACTAGGAAGACTAGCTGGTGGTCCACATGAGGCTCTGATGCATGCCCCTCTTTGACTAGTGCGGCATTGGTAAGAAGGGCATTCACGGTACCAGTTCAGGTAGCTTTTGCTTTTTTTTTTCTAGTGTGAAATTGATTATAGAATAGAATAGAACGGATCATTTTGCTCAAGTACATGATGATCATCTGCGATCTTCCATGGTTTCAGAGGACTGTCTCTTTGTGGTAGCTGCTGCTAGCAGAGGTTGCAGCAGATTCTGAGTGAAGCAGCCAAGATACCCTATTAGCCTCCTAGCTGGTCACGTGCTCTTGCACAGGGTGCAAGTTCTTGTAGGGTATCGGCATGGTGCTTATTAAGGACCGGCTTCGTCCGGTTTTGCTGAAGATGGAGTGTCTTAGATGTTGTCGGGCCAAGCCTTTTGATGCCGTGTAATTACTCTCTCGAGGAGACCGCTCAATGGGCCGGGCTGTCTCTAATTAACTATGGATGCAGGCCGTTCAATTCAACAATGAGCAATGCTATCCCTTGAGGCCAGGGAGCAAGGGAGCTCTGGGCTTCTGTGCCATCGGAGCAAGAGGCTGTTTTGTAAGTGCAAGCTTTTGAGCTGGCACGATAGCAGACTAGTGCCGGGAGGATCCCTGTGAGAGCCTCTCTTCCCTCTTTCCTTCTCATCTCCATGTCTGTCTGTCTGTCTGTCTGTCTGTCTGTCTCTCGTTGCTGCTCACTCTTCATCGCGTCTCTCTCCATCTCTTTCTCCTCCAGGCATCTTCGAAGCTTTCTCTTGCCCTTTCTGTTTGTGTGCCTCTCATGGTCTTAAAATGCAACTTTTGCGCGTCTTCCTTTTGCTGATTCACGTTGCTCAGCAAATCACTCTCCAGCGCTGCACACGATCACATGCCGACCTGTTACAGTGGCATGCACTCGACCGATCTGAGCAAGCCAAATACTACGAGATGGCAAAGAAAGAGCGCGAGCTGCACATGAAACTCTACCCTGGCTGGAGTGCGCGAGACAACTATGCCATGCATTCGAAGAAGAAGAAGAGACGCCGCGAAAGCCAGAGCGAAAACAAAGGTACGAAAGCGAGGCACGCAAAGGCCAGCGAAGCTTGTTTGTTATGAAGCCTTATGTCACTTGCATTTCGGACAGTATCGAGTGCTCGGCTTTGATGGCCCATTCATGCCATGCGATACACGCTTAGAGCCGAGGCGAGTAGAGTGCTCCGAAGGGCTCCTCCGTGGTCAGCGACGGTAGCGATAAGTCGAGGCGGCTCCGACCGATCCCACCAATCTGTGCTGTGCTGTGCTAGCTGCTCGTGAATGTGAGGGAGCTCAGGCATTTCCAGGAAATGATAGTCTGTGCCGCCTCCATGCCCGGATTTCAGCCTCAGCTGTGTACAGTGCTGGCTTATCTTTACATGCAGTGTACTCTCATCACCACCACCACCACCACTCCTGATATCATAGCAACCAAATTTGTAGGCTAGTCTTATTGCCCTATAGGCAAGTAGTCTCGTCAACTCTAGATCAAGTGCATTTAATTTGAAGGTAGATAAATGCAAAGCTTTTGTCCAGACTTGTCTTCCACAGAATCCTTCGAGAGGGCCATCCTGAAAAGGAATGCTGGATAGCCCCAGTTCAATCTTTCGTGGGATAGTATCAATCTTGCATGTTCTTGACGTGGTGATTTTTTCGGATGCTACACGGGTACTAATATCGTCGAATAAATATCAGTTTGCAGAATTCATCAGTTAGCAAGTTACATTACAGAGCCTGCCATGCCACTACTGGCAGGGCAGCCTCTCTGTTTCCCTGGTAATGCAGCACCAAGCTGGCTGGCTGCCGGGGGGGGGGAGGGAGAGGATAGGCTGCAGGGGAGGAGAGGATAGATGTTTCTAATCTGGTTCTGGTACCTCAGCTGTCAGCAGGGGGCAGCTAGAGGGGGGTGTGCGTGTGTGTGTGTGAGAGTGTGTTTGCGTGTGCATGCTGATTCTGGATGAACAACTGTCGAGGTGGTAATAATAATAAAAATACACTTGATAAAGGGCCCTCAGAGAACTTAATCGTTTTCTAGGCGCTTTACATTTGCTGCAAAGGGAAACACGATTGAATGGTGAGTGGTATCATGCTTGATAAACAGCGTGAACAACATGGTTAGCGGTGACATGCACAGGGTCAGCATGCAAGTCTGGTTAGTGGCAGCATGCACAGTAAACAGCACGCAGTGGTATTTTTATACGCTGCTTGCCAGAGGAGTAATCAAACGACGATGGTGAGCCGTGACGGCCCCACTAAGTAAGGTGGCTGCTTTTCACGACCTCGGTCCCGAGGTCGTGGGTTCGGATCCTGCGGTGGGCGATTCTTGATTGCTACTGCAAGTGGTGGTTATAGCCGTTAAGGCTCTTCTGTCGCTATGCAAAAAGAGGCTGTTGAATCAGCTAGTATTCTTTTGTGTTCCGAGCACACTTACTCAGTGCTCCCGAATGTGGGATCACTGCAGCAGGCATTCAAACTGCTTCCATTCGGTCGAGGCTGTGCATTCCAGCCATGCTTTCCTTAGCGGCTGTTGGCAGGCTAATGGTGGCGGCCGTGCGTGCTATTTAAGCAGCACAGGCTGGGTGAGCAAAGTAGGGGGAAGCTAAGACAGCAGCAGCAGCGTCTTAACGTGTCAGCGGCATTGGCCGGATGATGTGAGAGCATTGTGAGAGCAGCCGGCAGCCCGATCGAGGAGCTGCTGGTGCTCGTCGATAGCAAACCGTAGGCAGCAGCCAGCGAATGGCGAAACGGCAGCATCAGCAGCATGGTCATGGTGGCTGCACACTCGCCGGCAGCCAAGGAGTGCACGCGATAAGTGTAGCACGAGTACAAGTCTAAGTGACTGCCGACCACTGTCGCCACCTCGTACGTCATCAGCCGTAGGGGGGGGGGGGCTCGTGGCAACAGAAGAGACTCTTCCTTGTTCCTCGGCCCTGGACATGTGGCCTGTGGCCAGCAGCAGCCGAAGGCCAGCTGGTCTGGCCGAGCAGACAATTGGTAGGGCCATGGCGAGGGGTGTGGCGCGAAAGTGTGGGAGTGCCAAATTCGGGAGCCACTGCTGCTGCGCTGCTGTTTGCTCTGCCCCCTGGCGGGCAGGGCTTGCCTCGTGCCACTGCCACCGCCGCACCACTTTCTCACCGATTGCCGCAGCAGTCTCCATTCGTGCTGAAGTCTCGGGTCAGGCTGCGCAGGTAGCAATTCCTTTTGGACCTAGCAGTCCGTGCCCTGCCGGCGCCCCGGGCCACCTGCCAAAGCTGATCCTGGCACACTCTGTCGGCGTGCGACAGGCTCGCGCACTGGCAGTGCTCTGAGGCGTGTGCGAGTCAGCAGCTGCCTACTGTCGAGCATCGCCAGCTGTTGCTGCCGCGCTCCTGAGCATGCCTATTCAAAGCGGAAACTGTGTCAGCCCATGAAAAGGGGGCTCTAAACAGTTCACCTGCTTGCAGTGTATCGCATTGTACGTCGGCTCTCGGGCACGCGGCCGTGCGCTAAGAATGTGGCCCCCGGGGCTAACCGTGGCCTGCACCCACCTGCCCTCCCCTCCCTCCCTCCCCCTCCATGCTTCTAGTGGTAGCGGCGATACTTGGCGAAAAATGCTGCTGCTCGGACCGCGGTGTCTCTCCAGAAACCGCCGATGGCTGGCTGAACCGCGCAGTTGCTCAGTGGCCGCAGGGCGTGCACGTTTGTGGCTAGGGAGCAGAGCCAGCATTTGCTAGCTAACTAGCTGTCTCATTGCAGAGTGCTCTAACCCGAAGAAATGCAGGGCGAGGTTCGGCCTGGACCAACAAAGCCAGTGGTGCAAGCCATGCCGGTAAGACTCAGTCAGCAACTGTAATCGCTGTGGTGTGCCCCAAGCAGCAGCAGCATTGCGCTTGAGCCGTTTCGATGCGGTTTCTTATTGAGAAGGTCCCAGGCCCATGAGTGGCTTATCACCTGAGGCAGCCAGTGATGGTGGCTCTCGTGCAGCATTGCCCTCGCTCTGGCTCTGCCTCGCTCTGGCTCTGGCTCTGCCTCGCTCTGGCTCTGCCTCGCTCTGGCTCTGCCTCGCTCTGGCTCTGCCTCGCTCTGGCTCTGCCTCGCTCTGGCTCTGCCTCGCTCTGGCTCTGCCTCGCTCTGGCTCTGCCTCGCTCTGGCTCTGGCTCTGGCTCTGCCTCGCTCTGGCTCTGCCTCGCTCTGGCTCTGCCTCGCTCTGGCTCTGCCTCGCTCTGGCTCTGCCTCGCTCTGGCTCTGCCTCGCTCTGGCTCTGCCTCACTCTGGCTCTGCCTCGCTCTGGCTCTGCCTCACTCTGGCTCTGCCTCGCTCTGGCTCTGCGCATCTATGGCTGAATCAGTCTTGCAGCTGCTGGAGGTCATAGTTTTTATTTATATTTTTTGGCAATAACCTCAGCTGCTGCTGCTGCTAGCCTGTAGCAAGAGCCCAATGGGCGGAGCCCAAGCAGCAGCAGCCCGATAGTAAGCCGGCATACTTGAAGAGTCAAAAGCTACGTAGTCAGCTGCCCAGTCAGCCAGATGGACGGCGGAACCTGTGCGCTTTGTCAAGTGTACAGGAGCGTTTAGAAGGAAACTCATTTCGGCTATGCCCCCTCAGCCTGCTGACCAGATTAAATACTTGATCATGCAGCTTCCGGTCATCTGATGGTCTCTCTCTCTCTCTCTCTCTCTCTCTCTCTCACTCTCACTCTCTCTCTCACTCTCACTCTCACTCTCTCTCTCTCTCTCTCTCTCTCTCTCTCTCTCTCACTCTCTCTCTCACTCTCTCTCTCTCTCTGCTGTTGCAGCTGCTGACCTGTGCATTGCGACCACATTTCCATCCCTCCCCCTCACTTCAGCTAGGATCCTTCTGTCACACACACACAGCTGCTGTCGCTGAAGTGTTCACTGCAATCGGTCATTAGAGCCTTTCTTGATCTCCCGTGTGGCCCACCAGAGTGAGCACGTGATATGCCTCTACGTTATGGTTCTTCGACTTTAGTGCTACGGCGTAGCTGCAGAATTTAGAGCACGCAGGCACTTTTTTGTTTAACCGCCAAGCGTCAAGTGTGGACGAAATGGAATGACTGGCCATTACTTGTACCGAACCAACAAACGAACCTGAATACTTGTGCCTGAGTCCATGCGCACAGGCGGCACTCATCACGTGCCCGCACACACGGACACCACAGTGCAGGCACGCCTACGGCACAGGTTGAGCATCGGCTGCCAGGCCCTCGTCCTCTGTGTTGCAGATCAGGTTTTGAATGCCCATCCAGCAGTGCTGCCGCAGCTGTGGTCGCGGCGGTGGCCGCTGCCTCACCTGAGGCAGTGCCGTCGCCGGCGCAGGCGCAGCCAGGTATTGTGTCTTGCTGCATGCTGCACGTGCAACCCGGTGTTAGAGTCGGCAACTGTGTGCGCTATCGACTTCGACCTGGTACATCAGTCTCTGCATCCTTTTTTTGTCCTGCTCGTGGTCCTTTACAGCCGTCGGTCTTCATTGGTCTGCCGGCATCGGTCAGCAGCAGCAGCAGCAGCAGCTCGGTCCCTCGGTCCCTCGGTCCCGATCGGTGGCTGCGTCCTGCGTCCCCGATCCTCCGTCCCGATCGGTGGCTGCGGCGGGCGGCCCTCCCTGCAGCAGCCACCGACGTGCATGCGCATTTGTTGGGCCCTTCGTTCGGTCGGTCGGTCGGTCGGTCTGCATCTCGGGTCTGCAGCTTGGCCACTGCGCGGATACGTGCCGCTCGTCGGTCGTCTAGGCATCTCAGCTTTGTTCGCAAGCGTGTGACGTCCTGCTGCATGTCCCTCGCCCCACCTCGCGATGCCTGCAAGAAATCGCTGCTCGGCTAGCTGCGGGATGTGCTCCGTCGACTGGCGAGGCTCGTCTGCTCGGCAGGGGCGTGTCGTCAGCCCGGCTGCTTGCTGTGCGCAATAGGAGCACTGCTGTCTCGCATCCAGGCGACGCCATGACCAAGTTGGTCGACCACATGCTTGGCTAAAACCCCGGCGACAAGAGGCCAGCCGCTGGAAGCACTTAACGTGCGGTCCCCGTCGACGGGTTTTGCCTGCGCAGCAGTCGGCTGCAG
This sequence comes from Cristatella mucedo, assembly GCA_009760855.2. NCBI lineage: Eukaryota > Metazoa > Bryozoa > Phylactolaemata > Cristatellidae > Cristatella > Cristatella mucedo. The sequence continues at coordinate 2,286,729 of WPIO01000010.1, read as the reverse complement.
CGCAGCTAGCGTTTGAGCGGAAGAGACCACAGCAGCAGCAGCAGTAGCTGCAGCTGCAGCGCCTGCAGTTTGAGAGAGCACCTCTGCTGTGCCGCTAGGGCAGCGCTTCTGGGGTGCCCGGTCACGTGCACGGTCACTTTGTGTCATCCGCTCTTTGCCTGCTGCCATCCGTGGCCCACTGTGGCACGTGGCAGCGGCGGTTTAGTGGCTGCTCCCTCCCTTCGGCTGCTGCGGCTGCATGCTCTGCATGCGGTGCGAGCCCTGCTGGCTCCGTCGGCTGCTCCCTTCGGTGCTTTCAGCAGCTGCTGCTGCTGCTGCTGCTCTGCGGCTCGTTTTGTCTTGTCATCTCTTGTCTGCCCTTTGCCTCAGCGGGCGACGAGAGTGCCAGCGAAGCCCCTCGGATGACATGGCAATCTGCTGCCTCGGAGCCGGTGCCAGCCAGCGCCATGCTACTGTCACCAGTCGCTTGAACCGCGCCCGACCGTTTCAGCCAGACGGCGCTGCAAGCCGAACGCAGGACGGCCCCGCTGCCGTCGCCGTCCTGCGCTCGGCTTGCCCAGCCAGCTCCGTCCTGACTCAGAAGCTTGACGAGCCACCGCTTGTGCCAGGAGCCCGGCTCGGCTGCCCCGGGCTGAGCGTCGCCGGGCGATCCTGTTGTAGACGAAAGAAGAAATGCATCCGGTTCATGACGGGCGACCCGAATGCCGACACGCGAGACTCGGACGACAACTCTGACGACGACGAGGTGGGCAACATCGCCGACACGACAAACGACGATGACGGCGGAAGTAGAGACAGCTACTGCGGAGAGAGCTCGCAGTCGTCCGACGACGACGATGACGATGTGGACAGCCTCGGCGGCGGCAGCAGCGCTTGCAGCCGAGACTCGGGGCCCTCCAGCACCGCAGGAGTCGGTCAGGAGCGAACGTTCGCAGCAAACGGCTGCTCGGCGGCCGAGTCGCCGCTGACGGGTGATGACTTCGTGTCGTCGTCGACCGCAGTGGCCGCGGCAGCACAATGCAGCCGGCTGCCGTGCATGGGTGGCACTGCAGCATCGAGGCCTCTTTCAATCCTGCAGACAGCGCGGGAGGACACTTAGTTTGAGTGGCCCGCATAAAGCAGAAGGAGCGACTGCAAAGTAGGAGGAGCGGAACTGCAAGGGAGCGATCAAGCGAGCCAAGCTCGGACGAAAGTCGTCGAAGCAGATGCAACATTCCTCGTCGTAGTGCCCTCATTTTGGGTAGCCGTTGCACAGTATCTGTGCCTGTAAAGCTTTCTGTCGAGTGGCCAGCATCGTCTGCAGTAGGCATCTATCGGAGCAGCCGACTGCAGCGGACTGTCGGCATTGCTCCGCCGAGCATCAGACGCGCTGAAGACACTACAGCAGTTCATGACGAGATCGCAGGCTGCCGGATGCTGTGGCAGAAACGGCCTTCCTGCTGGCAGAACGGTCGGCCGGCCGAGCCGCCCTCGTGCCACCGCGTCGCGATGCTGCTGCTGCTCGGCTGCTTGTAGAGCAGTCTCGATTGTTTGCGCGGCTGCTACTTGGTCAGATCCAGAAGCAGCTAATCTGAGTATGGAAGACGGTAGCTTTTTGCTTGGGACCCACGTGGCATCAGCAGCAGTGCAGCAGCGGCATCAGGAGCACCAGGAGCAACGTTGGAAGCAAGCTTGCAGCGCAGATTCAGCATGGCCACCCACGGGAATGGCAGGTGTGTCCTCACTGCCATGATTTGCAATGGAAGTGAGTGAGGATAGTCCTGCCTGAGGTGCTTCGAACTAGGCAAGCAAGCGATCATCGCTGTCGTGGTCGGTCATCGCTTGCTCTGCAGCGCATCGGTGTCGACAGGCCTGACTTTTGGAGCTGTGCACTGATTGCGAAGGCTTTTTGCGAAGCCTTCATCCATCGCGTTTTTCTGAAGATATAGATAGCATGGTGCTGCATCTGAATCTGTTCATATTGTTCCTGTTTCTGAGATTGAGGCAGCAGGTAATCTTAGCTGTTTTCTTTAGGTGCCTACAAGCATGATCTGTTTTCTAACTACATGAAGCCGTGTAATAGATATCCGATCCACCTTGTCGAGTCGATATTTTTTGTATTGCAATCAGGATTTCACGACCTTGTTAGCTAGGTCGATGGTAGCACGAGGCTTGCAAGAAAGTTTTGTTTTTATCGAAGTTTGGATGCAGATTTCAGCCGTCACCCCTGCTCCAGCTGATGAACAAAACTCCCTCAGTGCATTTTGTTAAAACTAGACTATTGGTTCTAGCGGGAGCACGGCTAACCTCTAACCACAGAATTGCTCTTACAGTAACAAATAGGCGCATACCCATAAAGGAAAAGCTTTCGTTTAGTTTTGGTTGTCTGCCAGAGCTGTGTGCTCTTGGCTGTGGTCCGTTTCCATGCAATGTGCATCCTTTAGCCTTCAAAGCGCCGTGGCAAAGTTTGTGCTGTACCGGGCATGATCCTCGTTTTTTCTTTGCAATCCAAATAGATCAATGTCCTCGAGGATTGATCATGTGGTTAACATTGCCTGCAGCAACAGTTCTTGGCATGTTAACAATGACGATTTGGCCTGTGCATGGTCTTTGCCTGCTTTTGCTAGGCATTCTTGCTCTTTGTCAGTCATAGCCAATTCTCCTTACTCACTTAATGTAGTGAGTGTAGCAGGTAGCTATGGATGGAACAATGAAGTTATTTTTTGTGGGGGGGGGGGTTAATAAACAAATATTTTGATGTCACTGCTCGTGCACAGACTTTGGAAAGTAAGAGGATTACAACGAGCTGGTTTATCGAGAGAAAAACGAAATATTGCACCCTACTTTTGCTCTACTCGTTTTACCGACAGATTGGCTAAGGTGACGTCTTGCTGCTTACTCACTTTTTTTCTACCTCGTAGCTATGTGGTGCCCAGAAAAATATGGTCCACATAGCATGCATCACCCGGACTGCCAGTGAATGTGAATGTAATGTATCTCCATCTGTAACTCCACAAAGCCATACAGACAAAGTGGGTGTTACGTAGGAGAGTTTTGTATAGTGCACTCACAGCATAAGAGGCTTTCGGTACGCATTCGGTAGCCAACAGACTTCGCCTCACACAGCAAAGAGAAAGTGGGAAGCATAGCAGAGTCGGGAGAACAGTTGAGGTAGTGAGTAGCGTGGCTATTACCTTCGAAGTGGCTGGCCCTTTTTGCAGGCACTTCTTTTTGCCATCACTCTCCCGGGTCAGTTGGAAGTAAGCCTTCTGCATGGAGTGTATTGTTAACCCGTCTGCATTCGCAAAATTAAGCATCGATCCAGAGAACGAAGGCCAATAAAATCCCTTCGCCCAGCACGTACAAGTAACTTGTTTCTATGTCAGTGCATTACGAAGCAGTCATGCCTCCAAAGCACCCGGTCCAAGGGGTGTCACTTCCACAATTGTTATATTGACTCGTCGGTGCACTTGACCATCAATTTCCCAATTGCTTGCCAAGGGTTGCCACTTAATCAATTCAGACCTGGGTGCCACTCTTTGCTGACTGATGCCGTCTAGCTGTGCAGGCTGCTTAATTATTGATAGCCTCACAACACCGGTCGGGCAATGGCCTTGGTCTACAGCCTCGGCCAGCTCCATAGTCAGGTGCAGCCTGGCCCTGCCTGTGTGCCCACGTGCTGAACCGTCCAACAACGAAGCTATTGACGACCTGCAGACGACCCTGTCGGCTGCAGGGAGAAAGCAGCAGCTCTGCTGACCTTGAAGTCACACAGAAGCCACGCAGAAGAGAGCATTCAAATGCGAATCTAATTAAAATCCATTTACACGACGTTCCCTGGCCCGATAGCAGCAGCAGGCATAGCCTGCAAGGTTTGTGGCCCAAATTGTTACTATTGATGCTGCATGACAAAGTTGCACGCTTTTAAGTGGGAGCAAGCGGTTTCTCTAACGTCGCTTGCTTATTCTAACGGGCAGATATCGATTTGACTTTAACTACTAGCTCCTTACCTAGTGATCCTTGTGGTGATCTAACCGATCACTTCTCTAGCTTCTTTGTCAACAAGATAGACAAAATCAGGGAGCCCATTCCAAGGGTGGCTGTGTCCCCTCTGGAATCCTGCCATTCAACTCCTTGCAGCTCCTGAATGTTAACATTTAAGGAGGGCACGAGTGACCTCGTCCTGAAGTTCATATTCCAATCAAAGAAGACAACTAGTCCCCTGGACCCTATTCCCACCGTCCTACTTCTACGATGCATTGGTCAGCTGCTGCCATGCATAACTAACATGACAAATATGTCATTAGCCTCATGTCATCTCCCAGCATATTTCAAAAAAGCTGTAGGCAGGCCACTACTCAAGAAAGCATCACTAGACCAAGAGAACTTGGTCAACTTCCGCCCAGCCTCGCTTCTACCGTTCCCATGAAAGACATTGGAACGAGTCGTGGAAGACCAGCTGAATTCGTACAACCTAGCCAGTAGCTTCCAGTCTAGTTTTAGAGCTAATCACCCCACAGAGTCAGCATTGCTTTGGTTGTATAACGACCTTCCTAGGAATGCCGACTTAGCTGGACTCTCTCTGATCTATCTGTCGGCAGCTTTTGAAACTATCGATCATCAAGTTCTTCTCGAGCGTTCTTCCTTATTGAGTGCCTCTCATCTCGCCTGGGCATCACTGGTACTGCACTACAATGGTTTAACACCTATCTCAGTGCGAGACTCCAGGGTATTGATGTGAATGGAAAACGACCATCCCAGGAACCACTAGAGCATGGGGTACTTCTGGGCTCTGTGCTTGATGCGGTTATTTTCATGGTTTATATTCCCCTCTTGCCGATGTGATTGCCAGGCACAACCTAGTCTTTCACTTTTATTTAGATCACACTCAGTTGCATCTTTACAGCCCAGCCCTCCAGCACGTCGAATTCTCTCACCTCCCTTGCCACATGTTTTGGTTACATCCGCACACGGATAGCAGCAAACTTTGTTGAGCTGAATGATGATAAAACCAACTAACTAGTTGTGGGCAAACCAAATGCGATTCAGGAATTGGAAAGGTTAACGTTCACAATCGACGCTGCCAGTGTATCTGCTGTTGAATCTGCACGAAATCGATGGGTTGTGATCCAAAAAGACCTTTTATTAGACGACCACATCAGCTCTACAGCTAAGCCTGCCTACTTTCAGTTACATAGCGTTACTAAAATTCGTGCTTGTCTAGACAGGATCACTACATCTAAATTGGCCTATGCATTTGTTACACCCGTCTCGACTTCTGTAACTCACTGCTTGCTGGTCTACCGGCCTGTGCAAAACGTGGTGCACACACAACTCTGCTTGTCTGTCCTGAGCGTCCAAGTTGCGATATCACACCACTTCTCGCCGACCTGCACTGGCTCCCAGTCAAGCAACGTATCGACTTCAAGGTTCTGTTATTCGTTTATAGATCCCTTTATTCTTTGGCTCCGACCTACATAACAGATCTACTTCCCGCCAGGCTAAGCATCGTACCGCGTGCTTTTCGGAAATTTTTCTAATCGTTAGCCATACTTCCTAGGAACCTCAAATCCTTTGGAGATTGCACGTTTAGCTCGTATGCTCCCAAAGCCTGGAACTCACTTCCGACTTGCGTCACATCCCCTGACTTGAACCCATTTAAAAAGAAGCTAAAGGCATCCATTTGTCACAGCATACAGTGAAGAATCGTCTTTTGCGTGCTTGTGCATGCTGACTTTGTGCATACTGCCAGTAATCAACCATATTTGCTTGCTGACCGGTGCCTGTCACCTCTAAAAACGTTATGTTTTTTGTCATTGAACAAGTTACCATTCGATCATGCTTCCTTTGCAGCAGATGTAAAGTGCTTAGAAATATATTGAGTTCTCTTTGGGCGATATAACAAATGTGTTATTATTATTATTATAGCGACCACACGTTTTGAGTGGTAAACCTCAATAGAATATTCTTGCATCTCCGTCTGTATCTCCACAAAGCCACAGAGACTATGTGGGTGTTACGTAGGAGAGTTTTTCATAGCACGCTCACAGCCTAGGCGGCCTTCGGTATGCATTCGGTAGCCAACAGACTTCCTCTCACACAAAGAAAAAGTGGGAAGCATAGTCGGGAGAGCAGTTGAGGTAGTGAGCAGCGTGGAAGTAGCAACCACTATTTGTCGCATTGCATAGCCTAAGGGCTTTGTACGCCACGACGAAGCCCCGATCCAAATTAAAGACTACAACACTTTGAGAAGATATTGCAGCGATGCAGACCCAGACCGATATGCAAAGTTATTCTGTAGAATTTACATCTCGCATCGAACAGCTAGGTAAAGAAGCTGGACCCTCCTCGACATGGACCGCCTCGGAGGCAATCTATAGGCCACTCCCGATAAATACTGGCCGGTCGAAAACGAAGCTCCAGGAGTGGCTGATCTTTCAAAGAGCGGAGTAGGAAAGATTGATACGCCAAAGCTAAAGCTCGCTAGATACGAAAGGAGCCAAAGTTCTGAAGTGTAGCTACAGAATGTGTGACTGATTGCAGTCGGCTGCAGTCGGTAGGGCCGCAACGATCGAGGAGACGCCATCGGTGGTTTGCAATCAGGGAAAGGGGGAGAAGGGGGACCGGACAAGGCCGATCGTCGTTTCCCGGGTGCTGTACGACATGAAGCAGCTGTAGTTACATGTTCCAAAGTGACCTCTGGTTAGACGACCACATCAGCTCCACAGTCAAATCTGCCTACTTTCAGCTACATAACATTGCTAAAACTCGGGCTTGTTTAGATAAGGATACCACGTCCAAGATGGTCCATGCATTCGTGACATCCCGTCTCGACTTCTGCAACTCACTGTTTACTGGCCTACCAGCATTTGCGATCAGGCGATTGCAGCTGGTGCAAAACGCCACAGCTAGGCTTGTCTATCGTGAGCGTCGCGGTTGCCACATTACTCCACTTCTCGCCGACCTGCACTGGCTACCAGTCAAGCAACGGATTGACTTCAAAGTTTTGTCGCTCACTTTTAGGTCCCTTCATTCGATAGCTCCAGTCTATCTCTCAGATATACTACCCCACCAGGCCAAGCATCGTACCACCCACTTTTCGGAATCCAACAGTCGAGAAATACCTCGTACAAACCTCAAATCCTTTGGAGACCGTGCTTTTAGTTCGTATGCTCCCAAAGCCTGGAACTCCCACCCGACCTGCCTCAGAACATACCCTGACCTGACCACATTTAAAAGAAACTTAAAAACACACCTATTTAGGACAGCATTTAGTGGGTCCCTGTGATTCGTCCTTGATGTGCTTATGCGTGCTGACACTGTGCATGCTGCCACTAATCACATTTGCATGCTAACCCTGTGCATGTCACCCCTAACCATATTATTCATTTTGTTTGTTTTTCAAGCATGATTTTACTTACCATTCAATTGCATTTCGCTTTGCAGCAAATGTAAAGCGCCTAGAAAAAGATTAGGTTCTTAGAGGGCGCTTTATCAAGTGAATTATTGTTATTATTATTTGGGATAATGTTTTGGTAAACCAATCACTCATTAGAGCTGCACCTGAAGTTGCAGCTAGCGCCATCGGTTGTGGAGCTGCTGGAGGAGAGAAGGTCTGGCATGGAGTGTCTGCAATTCGTACAACGAAACGCTAAATGCAGAGCTTTGAAAACCTTTGGACTCGGTTGCTGCTATTCGTGTATTAAATACCCTGCTGCCCGACACTGGTACTTAGGGCAAAACCAGGAATGAGACACCTTTGAGGAAAATGGCGACATCCTTGATTGGTAATGCCAGTAGCACAAGGTGCATCGATTCGCAGGAAACGACTGGGTTCTAAGTCCCCAGCAGGTCTTAGAAATAATAATAATAATACATTTGATATAGCGCCCCCAGAGAACTAAAACTCTTTCTAGGCACTTTACATTTGCTGCAAAGGGAGCACGATCGACTGGTAAATGGTAGCATGCTCAACGACAACAAGCATAACATGGTTAGGAGTGGCACGCACAGGGTCAGCATGCAAATATGGTTAGTGGCAGCATGCACAGTGTCAGCAGGCATAAGTACGTATAGAACGAATCACATGGACCCACTAAATGCTGTTAAAATATATGGTTTTTTAGTTTCTTTTTAAATGAGGTCAAGTCAGAGGATGTCGTGACAAAAATCGGAAGTGAGTTCCAGGCTTTAGGAGCATACGATCTGAAGGCTCTGTCTCCAAAGGATTCGAGGTTCGTAAGAGGTATAAGTAAATTATTAGATTCCGAAAAGCCAGTGGTACTATGTTTAGCCTGGTGGGGGAGTAGATCTGATAGGTAGGCTGGAGCCAAAGCAGTGCAGGTCGGCGAGAAGTGGTGTGATGTGGCAAGTTGGATGTTCACGACAGACAAGCTTAGCTGCAGAGTTTTGCACCAGCTGTAAGCGCCAGATTGTACAGGCCAGTAGACCACCAAGCCGTGAGTAACAGAAATCAAGACGGGATGTCACAAATGCATGGGCCAGCTTAGTTGTGGCATCCCTGTCTAAGCAAGCCCAAATTTCAGCAATGTTATGTAGCTCAAAGTAGGCAGGCTTGAAGGCAGAGCTGATATGCTCGTCTAATGAAAGGTCACTTTGGAACATGAACTAGATTTCGTGCAGATTCAACAGGACATGTGCTGACAGAGCCAATTGTGAGCGTTAACCTTTATAATTGCTGAATCACACTTGGTCTGCCCATAACCAGTAAGTTGGTTTTATTATCACTCAATTTAAACAAGTTTGCTGCCATCCATATGTGAATGTCATCACAAATTGCTGCAAGGGAGTTGAGAGAATTTGACGCGGTCGAGGTCTGGGAGGGACCGAAGCAAAGGTAAAACTGAGTGTCACCTGCATGGAAGTAAAAGCCAAGTCATAAGGCTGCATGTTTCCCACTTCGGATGCCATTTACGATTCATATGATCTACCCGAGGAGGAGGTGGCAAATTTTCGGATAATGGCTCGAAATTGCCCGTTTCGTATTTTTTATGCGGACACGGCTAGAACCGCAATGTTGCTTTTAATCCACCACTCTGCAAGTCTTGTCATACCTCGGCGTAGCATGAAGACTAAAATTAGAGCTTTCCTGCAAAGCTTCGCAAGTGCAAGTATGGGTGCTCGTAATCATGGCACGGTTTAGAGACTGGGTAAGGAAGCACGTAAAAAGTACTAAGAAAATTAGCCTTGACAATGCGTGCGTACGCCGTCTTATTCGTTTGTTGAATACGTCTTGCTATTATGGCTAAAAGCGTTTAATGAGGCGTATTGCAGGTGTAGAAATCCTGATATCCCATCATGCGTCATTACAGCTGCACAGAAATTACAAAATCACCACTTCTTATCAAAGTCATGTGCACCGGAAGCAGAATCCAGCGCCTTGGTTCGGGTACCCGATGAAGGCAACCAGCTTTCGATATCCGGTGAAGGGTTCCCGTTTCTGTCGGCCCGATCTGTTGGGCACTTTGCACACACAGTTGTCTGTCCTTGACATGAATACAAACGCTTACCTTGATCAAAGATCAAGGTCATCCCCAATTCTGCAGTGGTATCGGATTCAAGGTTTTGTGACAGTTTTCGTACAAATCAAGTAATCTTTTCCTATTGTTTAACTCTTCAGGAGTAAAACTTAGTTGATAACTGTAGTTGTTTTTATGAAAGCCCCTCATTAGTATTTCAAGTTAAAAGTTTTACTTACCTCCAGCACGGAAATAATCGTACTGATTGCGAAGTAGAGAATTTTTAAAAGGAGGTAACGCATGTACACGGATGTCTCCTGCACGAACGAGCAGCTACAGATATATAGTATGCAATCTACGGATTTATAGGGAAGCACGGATTAATCATAATTGGCCATTAATTATGCTTTTAGAAAAACCAATTTATTCATGTTTGTGTGCTACGAGTAATAGAAAATGCATCGGACATAATCTCAGGCCTTCATATTCTGTAACGCTGTTTAGCCTGTGCTGTCTGAGATTGAGCAGATGACGGCCTTTAAAGATGCACATAGTCTTATGTAGGCGGTTCGATTTATGCCTCACATATAAGCAAAATAAATAAAGATCATTTAAACCTGAGCTTATTTAAGGCTACTTCCTATAGAGTATGATGAAGTGTAAATAGTAATAGTGAAAATGGACTCTCCGGTCTACATAGCTCATTGCCTGTAAGCCTGCGTTCAGTTAGCGTGATCTCACAGGCCATGCTTAGTTTTTGACAGCTTAGGTTTTGCTTTTTAGAAAGCCGGCGTTGAAGCTGGGCTATCCTGTAAAGTGTATCTTCCTGGCATAACCTCCGAAGAGAGCGGCTTAGCAGCATTTTGTACAGCTGAAAATCTGCTCTTAAAAGCTTAGATTGTTTGGCCCGTCCGTCACGATAGCGATTGAGCCTAAAGAGACGAAAATATTTTTTTCATGATTTTCCTGTTGAAATTACTGCCTAATATTATAGCCTATGCACTGCCTGAAAATCATTAGGTTCCTTGCAATGTGTACACCTTTATAGCCTGTCAACTGTAATTGACCAGGTTTGCTCTTTCGTAAAGGCAGACCGTTTCCCTAGCTTGCCCATCTCTCACTGCTCGAAGATACTCTGCACTGCTGCCTCCAAATTTAGTTGGAAAGGAGTGCGACCTGAGCCAGCAGCAGTCTAGCTCGCATCATTTGGCATCACTCCCTAGCACTATTAGTGTTCAGGATTAACCCCACTTTTAGCGAAGTACCGCACAGCTATTTGGACGCCATTTTAAAACCCACTTCTCTCAAGAACTATTATCTGCGAGTACAATTTTCTTCCTACGCACTTGCACGTTAGCTAAAAAGCATTTCATTCACATCAAGATCAGCTCGGTGTAATGATTCTGTCAGCGGCAGTCGCGGCTAGAGAAGCTTTTGTCGCCAGGTTTCTAGTTTTTGGATACTCAAATTAGCCGACGGTACCCAGAGACACGAAAACATACAAACACACACGTATTCATACATAAATTAATAAATATGTGTATATATATACATGTAGAAAAACCTCATTGTTCAAGCACACAGGTAAATACTCACACACACAGGTCATGCATGGGCGTAGTGAAGGAGACTAGCGCGACCTGACCACCCCCCTTAGGCCGGACGGCCACCTCAGCCTTCCTCTTATTTAACTGCCTCTGGTGCGATTAAGGCCTGACCTTATCCTGAATTTGTACACGATATAGGTATACTCTCTCTCTCCCTGTCTATCTCTCTCTCTCTATACATACATATATATATATATATATATATAGATAGATATATAAAATACATATACCGGTATATATAAACATAAGTGTATATGTACAAGTCCACACACACACACACACACACACACACACACACACACACACACACACACACACACACACACACACACACACACACACACACACACACACACACACACACACACACACACACACACACACACACACACACACACACACACACATATATATATATATATATGTATATATGCCTACTGCATAATGCTACATAATCACTTGTCTCCACCGCATTTGAAAAGGGACTAAAACTCACTTGTTTTTCGTAGCGTTTGCTCCGCTCATTTAAGTTAACTCCTCTGTGCTAAAATTGAGCAGGTCGTCACTAAAAAACCGACGTGGATCCTTTCCAGCATGCTGCCAAGTGCCTAGAAAAAGATTTATTTCTCTCAAGGCGCCATGAAAATGTTCCCTTATTGCTATGTATGCACATAATGCTTACGCATATACTGAACGTTAGCATGCGGAATCAGTCGGCTATGGCTGATGCACAGATCGCTACATTTTCTTGGTTATAACTATAAGTAATCGGATATGTCAAAGCGTTGATTTAAATCTTATAAAAGGTGATCAGAAGTGATCAATTTATGAATCGTGGATTTTGTTTAGTAAGTGAATTTGTTTTGCTGACATGTGTGAATGAAATTTTCCGCATCGTCTCAGCTTCTTTTCACGTCTTCTGGGCGCCATTGGTTACCTATGCAGTTTATCGAAGACAAAAGACTACAGAGACTCCCCTTAAGGAATTCTGCTAGCCTTTCATAAAATGAGCTTTACTTGCCGGAAGAGATCACCCGTGGTAGTCACAACTGTGACCTAGCCAAATTTATTTGTTAAGGATTCCACGGCCAAATGTCACCGACTTGACCCCTAAGAATAAGAAATCATTCGGGAAAGCCACCTCCAGAAGTTGGCTGCAACACAAGATTGGAAGGCCACCTGAGCGAGCCATTTCAGTCGTTGTACCACGCTACTAGGACGCAGTTGAATCATGAGCATGCAATCGAAGATAGCCTGCCATGCCGAAGTGAATCTGTTTCGGCAATTGGCCAATTGGAAAGTGCTCTGTGGCTGAGCAAGCGGGACCGAGGGGCGTGATCCTGAAATGAGAGTGACTCCAGTGACGTCAGCAACCTGGATATTGCCTGAAGATCGGCGCTCGGTTCGCTGTGACGGCAAAAGGGAACTTGAAATCTTCGGGAACAAGATGCCAACTCCATGTAAGCTTCGTGTAGCTTCATGTAAGGCGAACGACGAGAGAGGAGCGACCACTGCCACGGCGGAACGCTGGTTAGTAGAGCGGCGGCCGGATCAACGCCTGCCGTCTCTTTCCGGTGGTATCGTACAGTTGCATTGCATTCGCAGCACTATGTATGAATGGAGAAATACATTTTTTTTAGCATGTATCTATTTGACATGTTGAAGAGCGCCGGAATTCCATTCAAACGATGACTTTTGGGCACCAACTTTATTTACCAGCAAGACTTGCGATGTAGCGGGTCAAAATAATGTCTGCAGGCTGAGCATGAGAGGTGACGGATTGGATGAATAGGCTGAAACCGGATGAAAACCATATCGACCAAAACGAGACATGGGGAATTGAGAAGTAGTTTCAAGCAAGCTACCTCCGATGCATTAACACGCGCTGTACCTGTAATTGTCATCTCTTCCTGCATTCCAGCCCTCCAAACTCTCTAAACGTCATTGCAGGATATGTTGCCGAAATTTGCACTTGGATGGCAGCACGTACACTAAAATCGAGTGGCAGTAGAACAAACTTATTATTCGTATGCAAACCTACTCCTAAATTGGAAAGCTAATCCCTCAAAATGACCTGGCCAGCGTGCCTCTCGTATAGCGTACGAACACAGTCTGAGAGTGACCTGTTCAGCAGTAAGCATTTACTAGCTCCACAGTCAAGTTCGCCTGCTTCAGCTATTATGCTATAGCTATATAACGACGCAAAAACTCGGGTCTTCTTAGATGATAATACCACATTCAAAGCGACTCCTTGAATTTATAACATCCCATATAGACTTCCGTAATTTGCACTTGTAGGTCTCCTTGCTCATGCAATAGACGCTGGATGTTGGTTCAAAAATCCACTGCCAGACTTTTCTTCTGTGAGCATCGCAACTGTCACATTACTCCACTTTTCATTGATCTGCACTGGCTGCACATTAGGTAGCGTATCGAGTTCAAGGTTCTGCCTCTGAATTTAATGTCCCTCCATTCTCTTTCTCAAGGTTATCAAAGCGAATTACTTCCTTATCGGGCTTCGCATCCTACCATTGGCCGTCTGACTCAAGTCGCTCAGCTGCGTCGCTAACCAGCTTAGTCATTTGGAAACAGTTCATCAGCTGCCAAAAGCGCGAAGCTCACTGACCTCATTGGATCCTTTGATTTAAAATTTAAAAGGAATCTCAAAGCCCACCTTTTCGTTGAAGCATTCGCTTTGTTAATATGAACAGTCTTTTGCGTGCTTATAGGACCTGTAGTCGTGTATAATGAGATTCCTCGCATGCTGATTGCTGGAGAACGTGTATTGCTTAATTAAAGCGCTCTTTGAAGGCCTTCGCACTGCTACTGCACTACGCAGGTAATATTAATCGTCACACAAGCTCGGTAATCGAGCCGTTCAACGAACTCTGTACTGTAGCGGCTCTAGAACTACGAGGTCGTTTGCCACAAAAGCGGTGCGCTTAACGATGCTAGTGTCATCGCAGTCTCGTGACAAATGATGCCTGTGCAGCTGTCGCTCCGCAGCAGCACGGATAACGAGTTGTGGCTGCTGCATCGCTCCGACAGCCATCCAATAGCACCCATACAATGCGTCACAGCGGAGCCGTCAATTCGTTGGGTCACAGACGGTGACTGGCCTGTACAGCAACAGCCGCAGGCAATCGCTCGCTAGTTGAAATCCTAATGTACAGCTAACTGACCGCCACTACTGATGTCTCGCTCATACGATCCAAACTGTATATGCACGACTGGTTCCAAATGCTTATAATTTGGGTACTGCTCATAATCTCTAGCACTGTCGTACATACTATGATCGTTTTAGCAGGCGCACGTTTCAGTTGCAAGCAGTTTAAAAGGTTAAGTAACTACCTGAAAGTATTTTAATAATTATTCACATAGTTTTTTCAGGATTTCAAACACTTTTAGGACGAGAATACGAAAATGGTAAGTGGGATCAACGGAATCTTTCAGCACTCACCTAATCGCCTCTGGTACCAGAAGTATAGTGCGGGCCCAAATTTGCACACACGCACATATTAATAAAGAAAAAAAATATATATACATATTCTATATTTATACTTGCAAAACAGGTAAGGTAGGATACACACTATTTATACACACAGTCAATCTACAGGAACCTACAGTGTCTACTCTATATTGTAAACTATATAAGATACAGATATATTGCATACAAATGCATACGCAAGTACCTTTATATGCAGATATTAACCTTTACGCCTGTGTATAAAGGGTGAATACACACGAGTGATTTTAAAGCTCATTGCTCATTGGTTCGTCGCTTTTGATGGTAAGCCTTTCATCCACATGCTTTGCAAGCTTACGAAATCCCTAAGGACGACGGGGATAAAACCGGATTATTATTTTGAAAATGATGGTCCAAAATAAAGTAGCCCAATTGCTACTATCAATCACTAATTCAATGACTGCTAGTGCTGCTAGTGCATGTACCACTGCTACCACCGCCATCACTAAATAAACACCGTAACTTGAATCAGCGAAGCTCACTCACTCACACTATTGATATTACGGTCCAAGTTGAAGCAATTAAGCAGCTTTTCCTAATCCTGCCAAGCGAGCAGCATTTTTAACTAATATTACTTTTAATTGAAGAGGATTTCTAAAGCACTGTAGCTGGCTAGCGGAAGTGACGACTTATTTGAGCCAGTTGTTTATGGTTCGGAGGAAGCGGCCTTAAGTGAGTGACCGCACGGTGATCACCTGCCAGTCCGTCTAAGCAGCAGCGCGCTGAAGCCACAGCATCACCCACCCCCCGTGGGGGCTGCGTGGCTCACTCCGCTGCGCTGCTCTGAAGCGCCAGTCGCAGAGCGATTCCCCAACTGACTCGAGTCAGCTACCACCGCCGCCTAGGAGTCCGGATAGCGCCAAAGGGAGGCGACGCTCTCAAAGAGTAGTGCAACAGCGGCAGAGAAAGTTCCTCTATATGACTACCAAAATGGCTCCTCTACTGACTTACAAAACGTTTTTGACTGTCCACTCTGCAGAAGACAGGCATTTTTGAGGGCGTATCCGCGGCCCGGAGCTGAGCTAGCAAACATAAACGGAATATGCGGTATTCATACTACATACATGCATACATACACACACATGAACATATATATACACGGAATGCGCGGTATTTATGCTAAATACGTACATACATATGTACTTACACACATAGACACACACACACACACACACACACACACACACACACACACACACACACACACACACACACACACACACACACACATATATATATATATATATATATATCAGGCGGGTTTAAGGTAGTCGCATTGGCATGAGTTTTTAGTTACAGCCAACCATGTTTTGCATCTACCTTTAACAATAAACCACACAAATGTTGCAGCCTGATAACATACTAATTGCATTTTGCAAGTACTTTTTACTTGCGCAAAACTTGATATTGGTTTTACATTTATTTTTTCTTCAAATCTTTTGTAAACCAATTTGAGCAGAATGTAGCATTCAGTCACTCATGAGAAAGTCGGGAGATTTTGCATTCGTTTCCGTGGCGGTGGAACGCAGTCCTGAAGCACGAATTGGTTGGAAGTGATCGTTTAATTTAAATGGCCACTAAATTGTGGTTATAATTAGCGAGCAGCAGACAAGAATGGAAAATCTCACGAAAACTTGAGGAGTCTCAAAAGATCATCGTTGCTACTACGCCGACACTCGTGCCACCGTCAGCCTGGGATTAACCGATCAGTCGGCGCACCCGTCGTCGTCGGCTTAATACATAATCAGTGGCCTACCCGCCGCGGGACGATGAGGCTCCTGTAGAAGATTTTGTATATAGCGCTTCGCTGTGCGAAATATCCCAGAGATTTATTTGAGTTATACTATATCCCTCTCCTGGTCGGAAATTAAAAAAAATGGCTCCATTCAGCGCACGGAATGCTGCAAAAGCCCGCGATTACGTACTATGAGCGTTTTTCGAACAGCGAGCGTGGGGCCGCTGAATTCTAACAGAGAGCCGCTTATGCGATAGCAGTGATAGGACGAGGCTTCTGAGCGGCGCGATTTATAATTGTGGAGAGGATTATTAGATGGAGATGCAATCGCTACTTATCTATACCCTCGAGAGGCACCTACGGTTCGAGGTCGTCCGCTGGTTTCTCGGGGTCAAGGTCGTCCGCTGGTTTCTCGGGGTCGAGGTTGTTCGCTCCTTCTCCATTGAGAGACTCGGTTGACCGTCAGCTTCCGCATTTGTACCGCTTGGAGAATGGGAAGAAGCAGCACCAGCAAGACAAACTGTAATTATTACGCCGCATACTTCTCATGTTTTCCGCCTACTCTATGTGGTATTTATGCCTGGCCGGGTAGTGCTGGCTTAGATAAGGATACTATATCCAAAATGGTCCGTGCATTTGTGACGGCCCATCTCGACTTCTGTGACTCGCTGCTTGCTGGTCTACCGGCGCTTGCAAGCAGGCGCTTACATCTAGCGCAAGATTCTACAGCTAGACTTGTCTGTCGTGAGCGCCGCAGTTGCCACAGCACACTGCTTCTCGCCGACATGCAGTGGCTCACAATCAAGCAACGTATCCTCTTACTTTTAGGTCCCTTCACTCTGGCTCCAACCTACCTATCAGAACTACTCCCCACCAGGCCAAACATCGTTCAACTCGCTGTTCTGACTCAAATCGTATCAAGCCAAATAAATATAGCTATACCTCATACGAACCTCAAGCCTTTGGAGACCATGCCTTTAGTTTATATGCTCCCAAAGCCTAGGACTTACTCCCGGCTGATGTCACGACATCCCTGTCACGACGAAATTTTAAAAGAAGCTTAAAATACACCTGTTTATAACTACATTTAGTGGGTCTTTGTGATTCTTTCTTTGTGTGCTTTTGCATGCTGACACTGTGCCTGCTGCTACTTACCATATCTACACGTTGACCCTATACATGACACATCTAACAAAAAATATTATGCTTGATGGCACTGTGAATGTTACCACTAATCATTTGGTCAAGATTTCTTCACAGCATCTATAAAGTGCCTAGAAAGAGATCCAGTTCTCTGAGGGAGCTATACAAATGCATTATTATTAATATTATCATACATAAGCAATATTTTTGTATGACTTACTACGTGGCCATTATTTAAGGCACGTGCCTGACCGCACTCGCCCTCTTGGAGCAATGTTCCGCCGCTCGGTGATTCAGAGCGCCGAGCGTGAGCTGCTGAAACCTGCATATGAATCGTTTGTAAGTCCCGTGCAGTGTCAGCCGTAATCTAAAGGCAACTGTGTATGCGTTTTCTAATACGATGCTTTTGTTAGCGCTGCGTGCAGAATATCAAGTGCTGCGTCTTTATCGTTTTCGTATAGCGAGCTTCAGGTCTTTCCACGTTGTATGTATTGAGCTGCTACTTGAACTAGTGAGGTTCGTGCTGTCACAACGATGCGTACTCTCCTCTTACGCAAGCATGCACGAGTTCTCAGCAATGGCGGCACTGTAAGGTGCCGCTGTCATTGCTTAGTAGAAGCCAATAAAAGCAGCAGGTTACCATGCTGCAATTAATACGGATCGACACGCAACAAACCGTATAAAAGATAGTGCATACATGAATGTCTGTATGCACGTGTGTATGCATCCTTTGAAGTGTCCGAAGAGCTTGGAGTCACTATTAGCTTCACTATTACGCAACCGCCTTCTTGTACTTGTGATGCGGGTGCGGGACCGATGGCAAGGATGTGCAGGTTGCATTTAAATCATGCAAACAAGTTGCTTCCTCCGGTTTATTTCTTAAAGAGAACTCGTTATTCGAGTATCGTACTAGAAGCAAGCTCGCGAAACGCGTCTTGGGACGTAGCGAATCGTGCCAGGTCGCTAGCACGTGACCTGGTGCGACTGCTCCGGCGGACATCCTATTATACTTGCACCTACTTATAGCTCCATATGAGCCTGATTTCTGTTTTCATCGTCTGTATCTCTTTCCGCCTCTCTCTCTCTCTCTCTCTTTCCGTCTTCTGTCCCGAATCAATGCAGATAATTTGAAATTTATTTTCGATTTCATTTTTTAACTTCTATTTAACTAAGAGTGAAGTTAATGAAGTGTACCGTACAATTTGCTCCGTACAGACTAATCAAATAACTAAGAGCCAGCTGCTAATTGCTAACATTTGGCTACTGTGGGTGGACACAATGGTCTGGTTGATTCTCTTTCATATGGACCAACATCAATCGATCAAACGTAATGTACCAACATAGGCGAAATGCATCAGCGCGCGCTACCAGACTTGTGTAGAAAAGTTTAGCCAAGTTGCGGCCGCTTACTTTGTGGAATCGCCTGTGCACAGGCTACAATACCTTGAACTTGCTGTCTCTTCAAGGCGCAGGGTGGAGCCTGGGCCCGAATAGTGAAGCTCGACGACTACAACAGCGAAGCTGAATTTTTACAATCCGAGCAATCTAGCAATCCACTAAAAGCTCCCTTCTCTCCACGCCCCCAAATCCTGGCTTTACCGTGCAATGCTGGAGTGCCGAATTCAGTGACCAGGTATTAGAGTAGGCTCAGTTCTTTGTCAAAGGAATCTGCCGAGTTTTCTCGGCATCACCCTATCATGTAGTAGACAGAAAAACGGGTCCGAGCAACCGTCTATTGTATAGTTCAGTTGCATCTGTGATGAAAGTTCTCTTACAGCTGTAAGGGCAGGATCCTTACCTTTATGAAGGCCACTTTCCCACTCTCTTCAGTTTAAAACTAGATATAGTAAGATAAAAAAAAGATAGAAGCTAGCGCGTCTTTTACTGAAAGACCAAGGAAGCACGGGAGCGGCGGTAATTGTTCCTCAACTCAAGCAGAGCGGGTCTCGTGTACGAGCAGGTGTCCCCTAAACTTGGCAATCTTTCTTTCTTTGTGTGAATGGAAAATATTCAGCAGAAAAATTTGCATGCTGCGTACAGGAGAGCTGTTGAAGATGTCGTAGGACTGAGATGGATAGGATTTCCCGACCTCTATGCATTCGCACGGCTATTCCCCATTCGTCCACATGTATTCTATGTATTAGTGTGCTTCGCGCGTAACAATAAGTTATTCACCACGCTTATTTAGCAGATACAATAGGCTTACAATGGAGCGCTACGGGTCTCGGGGGGGAGGAGCGAGGAACGAATTACTCATGTAATTATCGGAACGCAGCCGAGGATTTTCAAGGTCGCAGCGTGCGGCGTTATCTGTTTGCTATGCGCCTCCGCCTCCGCCGCCGCCTCCGCCCGCCGCCGCCTCCGCCGCCGCCTCCGCCCGCCGCCGCCTCCGCCGCCGCCTCCGCCGCTGCCCATCTGTCGCATTGGGCAGTCTGGAGTGCTGCCACAAAATGGAGATGAGCGACTAATCGTCTCGACAATTCCAGCGGAGCAAAGCAAAGTCGAAGCGGCGAGGGGGGATGGACGGATGGATGGATGACCCGTTGCGAACGGAGCGTCCGAGAGGTGCTATCGGAACTCGAGAGAGATTTGATTGAGCTAAAGAGTTATTGCGAAGTGCAACTGCCTTGCAATACCGCCTTTGATTTTGCGACCATTCGCTGTGCCCATACGTTCAAAGCGCCGGGTCTCGTTTCCAATGGCACAGTTTTCGCCGCCGTATCGTCGGGCAAGAGGTGGTCTCAACAGCTGTCGGTGGTCGTCGATGTCTTGAAAAGCTTCTGTATCCGCGCGGGAGGTGCCCCCCCCCCGCTGCCTGCTTGAAGAAGACGAACCAAGGTCACTGAGCGTGGATTTTAATTGCGCATGGAGCTTCTTTAATGGTGTGCATGGAGCCGGCAGCGAGCTGTGGCCAACGAGCGGGTAGCCGCGATCAGAGCAGACGCGACCGAAAAGTCTCCACTGCCCCCGGCCATAGCAGCCGCCACCACCGCAGTCGCCGCCAGCCAGCCCCATCGTGGTGGTCGCAGGTTTCCAGCTGCAGCAACCGAGCAGACAGCTAACGTATTAACTAATTCTATAGTCTATATGTCGTCGGGTGTTCAGTGCTAGAGTCGCCAGACGCGCTCGGCTCTGAACGCCGAGGCGAGGCCTCGAACACGCCAGGGCCCGCGTTGGAGCCGAGCTGCATAGGAGCCGGCTTCCGATCGGCCAGCCCTCGACCGGACGCCGGCTGGGTGGGCCGGTGGAACGAAGGAGTCTATTCGACGAGTTGCGCCGAGTCGCGAGAAAGCGCCAGCTCGCCGGCGTGTCGCGTGCAACCTCAGATCGGCTGGGGGGGGGGGGGGTAGCCGCGCTGGTTTGGCCTAGACGGTAAGGTGCTCGCACCGACCAAGGTCTGGCCGAGGTCACGTGGGCTCGAGCCCCGAGGCGTATGGGAAGCGCCTGAATAGAGATTAGGTTCTCTTTGGGAGCTACACAAGTGAATTAGAAAATAAAGTGGCGGCTGGTCGGTTTTTTCGCTACATTCTCCAGCTGCAGGAGCTAGAGAGCGCCAGGCCAGCCGGGAAGAGGGTGAGGTGGAAGGAGGCTGTGCGTAAGAAAGCTCCGGGCAGAGACAGAGGAAGACAAGCCGGGCCAAATGGTCGAAGTTCCACTCGGATTGAAGGGCAAGGCCACGCTGCCCTGGCAATGTTGCAACCGCACCAGCTCCCGATTGCCAAGAACGCCTTCTACTGCTTTCTGGGAGTAGGGCGGCTTTTTCCGGTAGCTATCGTACCAGGATTCTAGGAAAGTGCTAGCAGACCAACAGATGGCTCCAGAGGCTTGCTCTGGTTTGGTCTAGGGTCCAGGGTGCCATCGCCTCCGCTACCCGGCGTCGTGGACTCGAGTCCAGCGGCATATGCAAAGTGCCTGGATAGAGATTGAGAGTCCTCTTTGAGCGCCACGCAAGTTGCGTGCTCGCTTGTCGGGCGGTGCGGGCGCGAGCTTTAAGGCTCTCCTCTTAAGGGGGCAGCCGCCGCCGCCGCCGCCGCTTCCTTATGCTGTGCTGGCAATGGCTGCCAGGGCAGCTAGCCGTCGGCGTAAGCGCTCGCTGTGCATGGAGTCCGTGGCGGCGGCGGCGGCGGGAGGCTATCGGTTGTCAAAGAGAGCGGTCGTTTTTTAGATTTCTGCACAGAGGCAAGCCGCATTAGGCAGGTTCAAAAAGGCTTTTCGAATGGCCGCTCTCCGAATGGGGTGCGTTTTCTTTTTTTTTTGTACGCAGGTAAAAGAGAGTAAAAGAGAGCTCGCCTGCCTGTGGGCGGCGAGCCATTGGCTCGGAGCTCCAGGCAGCGAGCAATGACTACGACTATTGCAGAGGGGCCAAGGAGCCTTGGCGATTTGGTCGCGCAGCGTCGTCGAATCTCTCCAGAGGAACCTGCCAATCATTTAGCATGCAGCTACGTAGTCGGCCGGGCCGGGAACCTTCAGGGCGCTGCTCTCCGGGAGGAGGGGGGCCGCCTCCAAAGACGGCCACTTGTCTCTCTTTGGATGGCGTCCGAAAAGGAGACAGGTTTCTATCGGCCTCGACGACAGAACTCGGACTCTCGCCAAGTTGGGCTTTTTCTAGAAGAGTCGAAAGGTTCTTCCGAGGGACGCTCCTATGCGGCTGATTTATCGTATTCGTAGCTTGTGGGTCAATGGCATTTATTGCCTCGTTATTCCCACTATATGGCAAGTTTAGGGCCAAGAGTTACTTGTGGCTCAGCAGAGTTTACGGCGCCGCCGTTGGTTTATGGGCCGTTGCAACTTATGACAGTGATTGTTAAGTAACGGGTGGCAGAGGCCTGGGCAGTTACACGACGAGGACGCCGGGCAGTACGGTCACGTACTGGCCAGCAGCGGCGTCCGTGTGAATAAACGTCTCTTTGAGCCCGCTTCGGTGTTCTGCGTGGTGTCGCCTACCTGCGGTCCGGAGAAACTACAAACTACATCCTTGAGCGGCGCTCCTTTGGAGCGCAGAGTAAGAATCTGTTTCCAGAGGACGCCAAAGTTTGTTTTTATGAGAAGCCAGCGCATTTTGACGCAACAGGAGCGCCGTGCGGTGCACGCTAAGCTTCACACTATGTCTGCACAGAGAGCGACCGACCACGGAGGGAGTGACGCTAGAAAGGCACTTGACTGCCGCGCGGCGTCTCTTCAGCGCTCTAGTTCCGAGTCGGTCTCACGGAAGCGTGCGTCAACGACGTCTAGAACCGTTCGGCCAAATAGCTGCCACAAAGCTGCTCGCACCTTCTGAAGCTTGCCCTTTGTAGGCTGCTCATCAGCAACCACGCGCGGCGCAAAATCGAGACGCTCTTATTTGATCAAGCCCCTCCCCTCCCCCGACTAGAAGGAGGGCCACGGGGACAATCTTAATCTGGCCCCTATATTTGGTCCCAGGAAAGAAACTTCCGGATGGTCACCTGCCGTCCAGCGAAAGGCTGCCTGGCTCAGAGAGTGGCTCTAGAGGATTTATAAGCGCCACGTATTCCGCGCCCGCCTTCCAGAAGTATACTCAATCGAGTGGCAACTGCATTTTTTATCATTCGGCTAAGACGAGAGGACTAAGAATTACGAGAATTAACAACTTAGAGCGCCGCAAATTTAGAGAATTTTCAGGATTAGTTTTCAGAGGAGCTATAACTTATTTACAGGGGCTATCGCTTATCAAGTTTTTAAAGAACGATGTCTCTTCGATTTTGTCAGGCATAAGGAGACTAGTTGAGCGGCATACTATACGCGTGAAGCTTAAGGCTAATGGGAGATTTCTTTCAAACGATTGAGTCGATAGGATTTGAAGTGACACTCTTTAGAGCAAATCTTCGGGCTCTCAAAGTAGGAAATAACAATTTCCTCTTGTTCCAAAGTCGTAGCTATACCCTTGGAATTTAACACACACATATATATATATATATATATATATATACAATGTAATATAAATAAATAAATAAATAAATATATATATATATATAATGTACTTCCGTATGCAACTCAACAAAGCCCCGACAGAGTGGGTGCTATGCTGGAGGGTTTCTATAGGGCACTGAAAGCCGACGCTTAGGCTTTCAGTGCCCACACGCTAGCCAGAACACTTAATCTCATGCAACCAAGAGAAAGTGGGAAGCATCACTGAGTAAGGAGGGCCTTCGAAGAAGTGAGTAGCGTGTAAGTAGCTGCCCAGGAGGCTGGAAATGATGTGCCACAGTCAGCAGCAGGATAGTTGGTATTGCATAAGAACTGTGGATGTGAGTTCTACAACATATGACCTGCAGAGCAAAAGCTTCAATCGCCAAAGGTCTTCAAGCGTAGGAATGTGTCGACGAATTTATTGTCCATAGAAGACCTAAGGGTAAGAGTAGACTGAAACTGGTGTAGAAGTTTAGCTAGGTATGAAAGAGCTCGGCCACGATGGGTCTCGGGGACTGGTTGGCCATTCTTAATTTATCCTAATATTTATCACCGGCTTCAGAGGTTTAATAGATTTTTCTGACAGCCCAGAAAAAACTGAGCTGCAGTAGTCCAGCCTAGACAAAGCCCGAGAGCTAGTAAGATTTTCTAGCAAGCCACCATGGTTGACAATCCAGACTCTAAGACAGGGATAGAATGCGGTGGCTAGATGTGGTAGGAGTCTTATCAAGGAAGCTTTCAAAATTTAAGTAGTTATCAAATAGGACACCTAAATTCAGAGCACAGGATGAAGGTAGAATCATTAGTTCGAAGAGGCAAGTCTCCTAGTCCAGCTGTACGCTTGGGGTAGCCTATGAATAGCAATTTGATTTTTAGGTGCTCTCACTCCACGACCCAGGTAATGGGTTCGAGTCCTGCAGTTGTCAATCTTTTATTGACCACTGCAAAAGGCAGTGATAGCCACGAAGGCCCTTCTGCTGGTAAATAAATGAAAGCTGTACAATCAGCCTACCTTTTTCCAATAAGTTGATCTTGTTTAATCCTTATATAGCTTAAGAAAATTCGCCGACATGTAGGATCGAATTTTTGCAAGGCAAGCATTCAGTTTAGAAGTTGCTGAAGGAATGAGACTCTGATGGTTTGCATGACAGGTATGGCTGGGTATCGTCAGAATATAACTTATAGCCGGTCCAAGTGTCTTTAACCAGAAGCTCTGTATAAATGGAAAACAGCAAATGGCTAATAATTGAGCCTTGTGGAGTTCTACAGGTCAGCTGGATGATATGGATGTTATGCGACCACTGCATGACAAGGATTGAACACGATCGGAAAAGAACGATTCAAATTAGGTACGACCGATCGTGTTCTCAATCGTTCAAATAGGATATCGTGATCAGTAGTGTCAAACGTAGCTGATAGGTCAAGCAGGGCCAAGGCAGTAACATTACCATCGTCGTTGCTTCGTACGATGTCGCTAGTCATGCGGGAGACGAGCAGTTTCAGTAGAGTGGCGTCGCTTGAATCGCGACCTAAGTTTTTCTGACGATTTATTCTTGTCAATATGTTTCAAAAGTTGCCTAGCGACAATATTTTTGATAATTTTGGGCGAAATAGGAAGATGGGAGACTTGGCGATAGTTCGGTAGGAATTCTGAATCCAGTCCAGGCTATTAAGTACTGGTCAAACAATGGCCGGTTTGAAAAACTTCGGATCAACCACTATCTCGAAAAGCATTAAAAACCTGATTTATGGCTGGAGTCAGTTTATCTGCAAGTGAAGACCGGAGAAGGGGTAGAATGGGGTCATCAGTCGACTAGCCCTTTTCACCAGGATTAATTTAGCTAACCTCATCGTATGCAGAAACCAAGGGAAATTTCTTAGGAGGTCGTAGGATGCGACACAGCACTTGCTCTAGCCGGATGGCTTTATGGAGGCAAGAATATGGGAAATTTTCTCAAAGATGAATGCAGGAAACTTATAGGCCAAACAATCGATATGCAGGTCGTCGGACTACTCATAGTTTTCAAGTGAATGTTTCACTGTCTGCACAATCTGTTTTTGTCTGAGTGACATGCCTTTAGCTTTGAAGAGGAAAAAGAAGCTCTGACTTTTCCAAGCTTCCCGGTGTACGCACGGATGTAGTATTTGAAACGATCGCTCGATCGGCGTCGGATCCGGACTTTCTGATAGTAGTGCTCGAGCTTGCACTTAAAAGGGGATTCTTTGAACTTCACCGGAAAGGAATATCTACGCTTCTGCGCACGAACAGAATTTAGAAGAGCATGGTCACAGAGAGCGCTACCAAGTGTTTTGAGTTTGCTGCACCAATGAGAGTATCAAGGCAGAGTTGGCAGAGTCTTCGGGCAGATGGCTTCGTCTTGTTGGCTACAGCTCGAGCGTATCGTGAACCACCGATTATATATTTGGATCAAAATGACCCGGAAGCACTTTTATCCTATTCATTCACCGTAGCTTTCTTACTGTCAAACGATCTTACGAGCTTGTGATGGTCTAAGCTGCAATGTCTGCTGCAGCAGTCCTGGGCTCTCGAGAACCTCCTCCCCCACGGTACTGTAGGTCCATCTCTTCACCAATTTCCTGGAAGCGTGTTGCTTCGGCATGACGTGCTTCGACCCACTTCGGTGAGGCTGCAGCCCTTAAAATGAGAGTAGTACGACTTCGAACGTTGCAAATACTTCAATATTTATGTTGATAACCCTATCAACAGCCAGGTCCACTCATTTCTTGACTGTCTGGAGAATTTTGGTTTGGCCCAATACGTTAATCATACCACCCACGTCGTTGGCCATATTCTAGATCTCGTGATCACTAAGGATGTCCTCCACACTGACATTGTGGTGTGCCCACTGACCCTCTCAGATCATTGTTCGGTCTCGTTTATTGTTCCTGCTCCCTCGTACGTAAGGGCAATGTTGAATTTGCCAAACGACGTAACTTACAAAGCATTGACATGGACAAGTTTTTGAAATCTGTTTGTGATGCAGGTCTTCTTGATCTGCATTCAGACTCGACCGGCTGCCTCGATACCCTCACTGATGCAATGAATATGACACTCAGGAGTGCTCTTGACAAGCATGCTTCCGTTCATTCTATACGTGTACAAAGTCGTGGAGATTCCTTTCAATTTACAAAAAACTCCTAAAGACGCGCCGGGTTAAGCGCAGGCTTGAACGTCGTTTCAAGAAATCGGGATCTGATGCAGATCTAGTCAATTTCAAAGACTTCCTTCGAGTTTAAACCCGGAAGCTTAAAAAAGCCAGGGTTTCTTTTTTCATCCGAAAGCTGAATTCCAGCCAATCGGACTCTAAACAGATTTATACGACCGTAAACCATTTACTGGGTAACGCTGAGAGTTCTGACTCCCCAGATATACTAAGGGCTCAGCCGAAAAGTTTTCAGCCTTCTTTACTGAAAAACTCGTGCACATTCGTGCCTCCACAAAGCCCCCTCCGACTAACGCAATTTCAGAATCACAATGAGTGACCTTCCTTAAAAGGTTTTCCGAGGTTTCCGCATGCGCTTGATCTGGCGATCGATCGATCGATCGATCGATAATAAGGTCAAGCAGAAAGAGCTTGCCTCCTTAAGAAAGAGCTCGCCTCCTTAAGACCCTACACCATCATCTCTATGGTCTTCACTGGCATGTCTTTCACAGATGCTTGCAAAAAATCTACTTGCTCCTTAGTTATGTCTCGGCTTGATTATTGTAATTCCCTTTTGGCTGGGCTGCCAAAGAAAGCAACTAGGCCACTGCAGCTGCACTATGGATATGGCTGCAAGGATAGTCTTCAAGTCCCAGCGGTTTGAGCACGTGTCTCCTTTGCTGAAAGAGCTAGGATGGAGGGCGGTTGAGCAACGGATACAGAGCAAAGTTCTTACGCTTACCCACAAGGCTCGCCACGGCTTGGCTCCTTCGTACCTAGCTGAACTGTTGCACCAGTTTCAGCCTCTTCGCGCCCTCAGGTCCTGTGTGGACAATAAATTAGCTGGTCCATTCCTCCGCTTAGAGACCGTTGGCGACAGAAGCTTTAGCTCTGCAGGTTCTAGACTGTGGAACTCGCTTCCACAATTCTTACGCAACGACAACTAATCTCCTGCTGCCGACTATGGCTCATCCTTTTCAGCGGTCCTGAGCTGCTACTTCCATGCTACTCACTACCTCAACTGCTCTCCTGACTCTGCTATGCATCCCACTTTCTCTTTGTTGCGTGAGACGAAGTCTGTTGGCTATCGAATGCGTACCGAAAGCCACTTAGGCTGTGAGTGCGCTATACAAAACTCTCCCGCGTAAAACCCACATGGTCTTTATGACTTTGTGGAGTTACAGACGGAGATACAATACATTACATTACATAACATACAACGTCGCGAGTCAGTGAATTCTCTTCGCGCTTCTCCCACTGAGACCCCATGATCACGAAAACTGTTATTCATCAAAAGTATTTCAGTACATGTTCCAAGTGTGGTTCTGTTCTTTATCTTTAGCCAGTGATTGCCTATAGCGTGAAAGAGATTGTCGGCGTTTATGACCTTTTAAGTTGGGAAAATCAAACAGTACATGTAGCTTTATTACCTTCTATCCGGGCATGGTCGAAGGCGTAGCTATTTTTATAGCACTCAGTTGTACAGAATAGGTAATCAACCACTTGGACTAGAACGTAAAACAATTGCTGAAATGAAGAAAGATTCTTCCCACATATCTGTTTCGTCGAGAACAAATTTGCCATGAACCCATACATTCCAGCAGTCATGGCGGTTTCCTACACTATGCGGAGTGCGAAAACAGACGCCAGTATGTCCTTGGTATAGAGCATTACGAAGGGACATTTTGTCGCTATTCACAGAGGTTTTCTCTGCATCTGACTGCCTCGGATGAAAAAATTCTCCAATCAATTCGCATGATTGTCGAAAGAAAGTGCCCATGGTGCAATCGGCACGTGGCCGGGGGGGGGAACGAGTACTGCCCTGTGGCAAGCGTCGGCGGACGTTGGATATTAGTTCGAAGGAGATGTAGACAGTGTAAGTCTATAGCAGCAGGCGGTGGCAAAGCAAAAGGTGCAGGATGGCAAAAGAGCAAACGCCGCTTGACAACCTGATCGGCCTGGAGAGTCTCCCTTTAATTGGTTGCTCAAATTACTAACGTATTAGCATAGACACATGGAGCCGGCTGGGTGCGGCTATTGAGAGCGACCAATGTCTCTCGTTGGTCGGGATTTGTCCAGTCTAGGTATACCCAGTTATCTATGGCTCTGCCTTTACTATTCGTAAAAGAGTTGGGTAAAAATGGCCGTGCGCCTTAATCCAAATGGACGAGACTCTACGTACAATGCCAGTCTGTGAGCTTAGGTGGGGTAAGAATGGACGATTTCGAGCACCGAGTTTCCTGTTGTCAAGTGGGCTCATCCGAGCAGCACTGGTGTGGGTTACTCATAAACTCGCTCAATTGCAATGCCCCGCGATTATGGCCAAAGTTAAATTTGGCCATCTTTGACGAAGACCAGATGGAATATGTACAGCGAGTGATAAGTGGCGATGAACTGCACACTATTCACGCGTACACTTTCATGGCTAAACGGCGGAAACTGGCTACCAGCAGACCTAATTACTGAGTAGCGACTTGGCTAGTACCGTGATAGATAAAACACTGATAGATCGATCGTAAAACCAGACTGATGAAAAAAAGTATTACCGACTAACGTCCAGCTGAATGGTCAGACTTGTTCGTTTGCCGGCAGGCAAGTTATTCGACGTTTCTGACACCATCGCATGCTTTTTTGATTCTGATAACGCTGCAATTTGATTGACAATTTCAGCTTCGTCAAACTCATAACAATAACAGCAGGTCGTTTGCATAGCGCCTCAAAAGAACTAAACCTCAATCCAGGCGTTTTACAACACGCTGCAAGAGAATCAATAACCAGAGGCTAATGACATGCACGGCATTATGTTTAGAGCGCAAGCATGCGAACGATGAGTAACGTACTTGGGCCCGCATGCTAAGCATACAAGAAGACACTCGTGGTCACCAGTTAGTCGGACCTCGAGCTAGCAACCAACATGCATTGTATCATGAGCAGGTAAGTGCACGCAAAGCAAGCAGGAGCAAAAAAAGACACGTGAACCAGAGAGGTGCAGAGAAAGCTGAGCTGAATCGGTGCGTCTTTATCTGAGATTTTAATGATGCCAAGTCGTTGCACGCGGCGACAGAAGCCAAAAGCGAGTGACTGACTTTCTGAGCGTGGGCACATACGGCTCGACCATCAAGCGATTACAGTTTAGTACGGTGGGCGCCAATGGCGAGACGGCTGGACGCCGATGAGCCGGTGGTGGGGCGAGAGCACGTTACCAGAGGAGCCAGGAGGTGGCTGATGGTAGGTTGATGCAAGCGAGATAAGCTCTGCCTGTAAACCAGGCAGACATTAGGCTCTGTAGAATAAAATGGTCTACCTGTAAACCAGGCTCTTTCAAGTTGAATTGATGCTTGACAAGGAGCCAGCGAAGCCCTGACAGAAGTAATTGCAATGCGACTGTTACGCCATTAACAAAAGACAAGACGAGATGCTGAGTTGTGCACCAGTTGCCCACGATTACGGGCTTAGGCCGTGAATCTTAAATAAAGAGAATTGAAGCAATGTACATGCAAAGTCACAAATGCGTCAACTTGTTTGGCTGCCTTACTCTAACTAGACTCAGCCTTTTTTTCGATAATGTTTCTTATCCTAGCGAATGCCGACTTGACTGTAAGCAATGTGCTTATTAAAATAGCAAGTCTTTTTGAAATGGCATACCCAAACTACGGGCAGGCGTAGAGGAGGTAGCAACTCCAAACCACCGTCCGCATTAAGCCATTCTTGACGCACTTGCTAAGGCATTGCTCTTGCTAGTGTGGCAATTCATGGCGATTCGCTGCTTGCAAGACATGTTATCCGCCCCAGGTCTACTCAAGTAGACAAAGTGCTTACAACTCATTCGTTCTCCACAATTGTGAGGTCAAGGCTAACGCTCGCTGTCGCAGCTTATAGAAAGTGGCGCTGCGAGAGAGTATCAATGTTGAGTATCTTGCTGATTATTTGCGAGAATCTGGCGCCTTCGTCCTCCGCAGGGGGGGGGCGGCCCACGGCACTTAATGAAAGCCAAAGCCAGCCGAGGATGCTTACGTTCGTGATAGAGAGGTAGAGAGAGAGAGAGAGAGAGAGAGAGAGAGAGAGAGAGAGAGAGAGAGAGAGAGAGAGAGAGAGAGAGAGAGAGAGAGAGAGAGAGAGCGGCTCCATTGGCATTTGACCTAATGAAGCGCGACTTCGTTTGCCATGCCAGCAAGATCAACCAGTGTGCTTAAGGCGAGATGTAGGAGAATGAACGAAGCTGCACTTGTAATCGTATGGCAGGCAGCAGGCAGAGCGATCTCTCGACGTCATGTCTAGAGCTTACAAGCAAGACAACAAGCTGCCGCTCTAGGTGAGAACGCTGCGGGCTAGCGAGAAACTTCTTTTAAACTTTTTTTGTAGGCCGGTTCTGATAAAACGTCGTTCACAGCAAGCCCGAAGAAGAGTTAGGAGCTACAATACGAGAGTAGCGCTAAAGCGTTAATGAATGGCCTTCTTTTTCTTCGCGATTGCATGAAACAAAAAATATAATTGATTTGTATAGCGCCCCAAGAGAACTTAATCTCTATTCAGGCGCTTCACGTATGCCTCGGGGCTCGAGCTCACAACCTCAGCCAGACCTTGGTCGGGGCGAGCACCTTAACCACTGGACCAAACCAGAGCGGCAGCGTCGGGGGTAGCATTCAGCTATAGTTCGCTTATAAATCGTCTCATTATGTAGGCGTCATTTGGAAAACACCCATATTGTAACACTAGGCTCAACCTTAATTTAAAAAAAAATGAATGCAACGTTCAGATGAGGGAACAATTAAAAATTGACTATAAATCGTGGCCGTTCTCCTATTAAGGAAGGAAAAACTCGCCGTTTTTGCCACAAACACCACAAACACCACAAACACCACAACTTGCATGAAAGTAGGCGTGTGCATCTGCCTTCTGCTTGAGCATCACTGGCTTCCAACCAAGCATCGAATCAATTTCAAGATCCTCCATCTGGCGTACAGGTTACCTCACTCGTTGGCACCAGTTTACCTATCCAACATGATTGGTCCTCCAGTCACGTGCTCTCGCACCGCCAGCCCCCCCCCCGGCGTTCACTCATCTCACCATCCCCACCCGCACGATTTTGAAATCTTTTGTTGATCGGGCCCTAATTTCGGATGCACCGAAAATCTGGAACGCTCGCCTCGGCAACTGTCATCGACTGCACCGACTTAGCACCATTCAAGTCTCTCAGCTAAAGACGCATCCGTTTCGGCCAGCTCTCCCTTCCTCCCCAGCGAGCGAGTCTTCTTTGTTTCTTTGTGCTTTGCTTGCATACCTGTGCACGACTCAGAGCGCGTTTGACTAGCCCTACTGAACCCACAGAGCGGTGGCTCTGATAGTATTCCTGTGTGCTTTAGCCCGCTGGCCTAAGCATGATACTTGTTAGGATTTGCATGCTTGTCTAAGCATGATAATGTGCGTGCGACACTAACCCTTCGCTACTCATTCTTTTGCAGTCATAAAGAGCAAGAATGGAGATTAAGTTTTTTTGGGCGAAAATAAAATGCCCTCTTATTATAATCACTGGGTTTTTCCGCCCGTCGAGTGTGACGGGATAAAGTCTCGCTTCTTTCTCCATCTCGCCGTCACTCTGTGGCTGGCGCGACTGACGAACGGCGACAGATTTGCCGGCATCCTTTTTTCACTGCTGAGAGCGGCTTCTTCTTTCAGCTTCTGCTCTTCTTTCAGCTTCGTCTCTGCCGCGTTCAGCAGCGTGTGCTGGCGCCTATCCAGTCCGTTATTGCGGTCTAGATAGCCCTTCCCTCTTTCATATTCTTGACTGGCAGCCAGTGCAGGTCGGCGAGAAGTGGCAACTGTGACGCTCACGATAGACAAGCCTAGCTGTAGAGTTTTGCACCAGCTGCAAGCGCCTGATTACACATGCCGGTAGGCCAGCGAGCAGTGAGTTACAGAAGTCAAGAAGGAATGTCACAAATGCATGGACCAACTTAGACGTGGTATCCTTATCTAAACGAGCCCAAATTTTAGTAATGTTATGTAGCTGAAAGAAGGCAGACTTCATTGTGGAGCTGATGTGGTCGTCATATGAAAGGTCACTTTGGAACATGACACCTAGATTTCGTGCAGATTAGACAGGAGATAGGCTGGCAGAGCCAATTTTGACTGTTAGCCTCTCCAATTTCTGAATCACACGTGGTTCGCCCATAACTACTAAGTTAGTTTTATCATCATTCAATTTAAGAAAATGTGTTGCCATCCAAGTGCGGATGTCGTCAATCAATGCACCTGGGGAGTTGAGAGAATTAGACGTGCTGGAAGGTTGCGAGGGATAAGAGCAAAGATACAACTGAGTGTAATCTGCATAGAAGTGAAAGCCTAGATTGGGCTTGGCAATCACATCGGCAAGACGGCAACAGAGAGAGAGAGAGAGAGAGAGAGAGAGAGAGAGAGAGAGAGAGAGAGAGAGAGAGAGAGAGAGAGAGAGAGAGAGAGAGAGAGAGAGAGAGAGAGAGAGAGAGAGAGAGAGAGAGAGAGAGAGAGAGAGAGAGAGAGAGAAAGAAAGAGAGAGAGAGAGAGAGAGAGAGAGAGAGAGAGAGAGAGAGAGAGAGAGAGAGAGAGAGAGAGAGAGAGTATAAACCGTGAAAAGAACAGGACCTAGCACGGAGCCCTGAGGTACCCCATAATTCAGAGGTACCTCGGATGATCTTTGTTCAATTAAATCAATACTCTGGAGCCTCCCAATGAGATAGGACCTGAACCATTGCAGAGCAGTGCCAGTGATACCCAGGCGAGACGAGAGGCACTCAAGAAGAACTTGGTGATCGATAGTCTCAAAAGCTGCCGAAAGATCAAGAAAAACAAGCAGAGACACTCTATCTAAGTATGCGTTCCTAAGTAGGTCGTTACACACTCGAAGCAACGCTGATTCTGTGGAGTTATTAGCTCTCAAGTCAGACTAGAATTTGCTAGCAAAGTTTGAAGTATCAGTATATGAGTTCAGCTGGTCTGCCACGACCCGTTCCAGTGTCTTTGATAGGAATCATAGAAGGGAGACTGGGCGTTAGTTGTTCAAGTTCTCTCGGTCTAGTGTCGTTTTCTTGAGAAGTAGCTTGACTACAGCTGTTCTGAAAGGTGCTGGAACATGACCTGAGGCTAATGACATTATTTATGTTAGTTATTCATGGCAGCAGTAGATCAATGCAACGTAGGTGCAGGACAGTGGGAATAGGGTCCACAGGACTTGTTGTCTTCTTTGATTGGGATACGAACTTCAGGACAAGATCACTACTGACCTGCTTGAATGTAGCCATTAAGGTGCCGAAAGAAATCGAGGGACAGCATTCTAGGGGGTGCTGCCATCGCAGGGATGGAATCCCCGATCTTGTCTATCTTCCGGACAAAGAATTGAGAGAAGCGATTAGCTAGATCATCACAGGGATCAACAGGTAAGGAGCTAATCTGGGAGCGGTTGAGGAGATGGTTGATCGTCGACAACAGCATTTGTGAATTGAGCACCTGTAATTCAACAATTCTTTTATAGAAGCTAGACTTGGTCTTTGCTATGATCGATTGGGACGATCTACCGTAGTCCTCGTATGCCTGTTGATGGACAGTCAGTCCTGATCATTTGTATGCTTTTCAAGCTTGCGCTTAGTAGACCTAGCTAGTTTAATGTCTGTGGTAAACCATAGGTCACCTGGATGAGGGTACGAAGTGCACCTAATCAGAGGTGGAAACTCGTCGAGCGTGTCAGCTAGTGTCGTGTTGTAGCAATCTACCAGATCGGAGGGGGGACTAAGCAACAGAGGCGAGGCAGATATTCTTGCACGGAAAGCATTGATGTCAAGGGTCTTGTGGTTTCGCGATTCACAGGGGATTTTAGAGGAGGAGGCGGCGGGCATACACTGTAGACTGAATGAGATCTGCATGTGGTCAGATAAGCAGGATTTGTTAATAACTGAGGATGAAAAAGTGCATTTGTATGAGAAAATTTGGTCGAATGTGTGATCCTTGACGTGAGTAGCGCCATGCACATGAGCCACCAGAGACAATGAGTCAGTCAATGCACGAAATTCAGTGCTGAAGGCATCAGATAAATTATCAAAATGAATTAAGGATCAATTTCTTGCACGCAGAATCAAAATGAGATCGGATAAATCTGAGATCAAGAAGTATTTGGTACGTGGTGGGCGATAGACTACTGCCACCGTTGGTAGCTTGTTGTCGGGTGAAATCAAGACAATCGATTCGGAAGACTGCTTCGAGGGTACTGCAAATGGCATGAAGTTGAATTTCGAGCGAATGATCATAGCAACTCCACTCCAGTTTTGATTAATCTAGCGGTGTGAAAGAACGAGAAACCAGTCGGGGTATCGTCTTTAATTGTCGGACAGTTTACCAATTTTAGCCAAGTTTCAGTTAAGGCGAGCAGGGCGAGATCATTTTCAGAAGTAAGGTCGCTTATTACCAGAGAGGTTTATTGCACATTGAGCGAGGTCCAAAGGCAAGCGTTAAGTCGGGCCGCCGGAGTTATAACAGGCCTGATGACCACTAAGTTAGAGAGATTCACAGTGACGCATGTGGAGGAGCGTGCGGAGTGGTTCGAGACAATGCTAGGAATACCAAATGAGCGGGTACTCAGCTCACAGTTCCCGCCAAACGAGCGGCGTCTAACCTGGCGGCTTTGACCACAGCGGCCGCTCCAGGGTGCTTTCCTTTTGTTAATGCATAACTGAGGGGATAAAAGCTGAATTTACTGAGGGTTAACCATCGATTTACTAGCACATATTGCTAGTTAGAATATTGAGGTGAGGTAATAGCTCCAGAGGGAGCCATTACGTCAATCATTTTCACAGGTGTTTGGTATTTCGCAACTGCAGTCAGAGTAAGGAGGTTACGGCGATAGCGACTCACTTTCTTTCAATTTTTCCAATTACTGCTGCATTCAGTAAACAGTTAGCTGCACTAATGAGCCAATCAAGAATCCATTACTTGTTCCGCTCTTGGTTTTTGACGAAATGAAAGTTACTCTTGAACTACGCGCATCATTGTACGTGAAGATTTTTTTTATAGAGATACACTGTAAATGTATCTAATCATACACAAACCACTCCTGAACAGTCTCATTCCACCGCTAAAAATAGACGGAGTGGTCAAAAATAGCCGAAGAACCAAGCGCAGCCGCATGATCCACTAAGTCTGAGCGCAGCAGTCAAAATGGAATAGCTGTGAGTGCAAAAAGCCACCCGGTTTGCATAGATTTTGAGTATTTAAGCATGGCGTTTATAAGGCCTCAAAAGTCAGCATTTGTTAGAATTTTGCTCCAGACGAGCTTTCCTATTCATGCGCAGTTGCCGTTGGCTTGACGACAGAGGGCTGGTTTTGCTCGGCTTGTTTTGACGTCTAGTTCGAGATGCCTATGAGGTCACCTTTCAGGCAGCACCGGGAAAGGTCGAATTTAGGCCGTGCATGAAATGAGCCTAAGCAACAGAGAAGTGGCACGGACTCTTAAAATCGGCCATAAGGCAGTTAACTACAATCTTTTAAAAGCTTAAAACGCACGGCATTGTGTCTGTAGGTAGGGTAGGGCCCATTATCCGGGCGACTGATATCTGCCGCGGCCAGCTGGAGCGGTCGCCCGACTGGGCCAAGTCTGCCCTTCGACCAAGGTCAAGTCGGATGTCAGCGACTTGGCCCGGGTTTTTCAGCGGAAGTCCAGGGCGAGTTCGTACGTGCTCGTACCTGTGACGAATGTGCTCTGCGTATTCTTCAGAAAACGCAGCCAGGTGTCGTCACGGACGACTGAAGCTGATAGGCCGACTCGAGCCCTCAGGGCATACATGAAGCGCCGCAATAGAGATGTAGTTCACTGAAGGCGCTAGGCAAATAAATTGTATTACTAATTATATTAACACTCCGGCGTTTGCAAGCGCTTGCGCCTGTCATTTCGCGTACCCAATAGCTTTGCTGTACTTAGGGTTCTCCCTGTAGTATTGTCTAGTTTCGTCGCTGTTATTAGCGCGCGCGTCTACACTAATAAATTGTCGTATAGCGCAGGCTATCGTCCCTCCGTGGTTAGCCCGATGCAGCCAGGTGGCTAGGGTCCGGTGTAACTGAGTAGGAGAGGTCTAGCGTGAAATTTCACGCCCTCTAGTAGTAGGTGACTTTTCCCTATTGCAGCCTCACCCTCAAAGAGGACCATATTTTTCATTCGATCTCGCATTGGCTCGATCTCATTACAAAATGGCCCTCTTTGAGTGTAAGTTTGCAATATGGAAAAGTCCCCGACTACTCGAAAGTTGCAGATCCTAGATTTACTATAAAATAGTAAAAATCTTCTGCAAACTTTGCTGATATTACTATATACTATAGAAGTAATTATTTAATTAAATAAAATTCAATACATATATAAATGCCATTGTCATATATTTCTAGAACATTGCTTAGAAGAAAAGGAGAAAAAGCAAGTAGGTGGAAAAACGAGTTCTAAATATATTTGATAATTATTGAATGCATAGTGTTGGTGTACCTACTAAGGTTAAAGAACTAAGTTCATTCGTTACAAAGTATACGTTTTTAGAAGATAATACATGTTTGTTTGATAAAATTCATAGAGTTTATAAATTTGATTATATTTTAAAACATGTTGTCTCTAAAGCTGTTTATTTAAAAAAACTAGTAGAAAAACATATTAAGAAATGTAAAGAAAAAAGAAGTTCTGATATTAGAAAAATGAGTTGGTCTGAGAAATATAAGGAGATTCTATCAATTATTTCAAAATTACAAAATGGAGAATATACTTAATGCAAACATCATACTAATTATTACAATAATGTTAGTGCAGATGATTGTTTTTGTGATAAAGATGAATATTCATGGAAGACTAATGTTGATTATGAGTTAGAAATTAAAGAATTAGGTGTTCCAGAAATTAGAGTAACAGATTATGATTATTATATGAAAAAATTATGGTGATGATTGTGGTTGAATGTTTCCAATGTGTCGTCATAGTTAATCTCTTTCACCTTGTCAAGCATATGGATTTTAATTGTAAATTAATATTGGAACAAGACATGTCAGACCTTCGAAGTAAATATGCAAATGATAAAAATAACAAAATACTTTTAGAAAATGATAGGATTAAAGGTTGCTTAACTAAATTAGTAAGAGTTAGATACCGTTTTCAATTTATGGGTATTTTATTATCTCTTGCAATTAGAGTAACCAGTACTTATATTCCAAAACATGAGGATCTTTCTCATGTAGTAACCGTTTTAGGAGGTTTAACAACGATGTTAATCTCAATAGATGGCACGATATCACAAATTGATAGAAGAAAAAGATCTACACTTCAAACAAATCACAACTTAGTTTCAAAGATTGTTGATGCTTTAGATGATGATAAAATAACTAAAGAAGAATTCAATGAAATATTAATTGATCCATTTGAAAATATAAGTGATACTAAGTCTTATTAACTTGTAACTCCTCTCTAACAAAACTTTGCTTACCATTATTTACCCAATATCAAACTACCTGTTCTTGCAATACCATTATTCTAACAATACTATGTTTAGTTAAACTCCATATCGGATCTGTAGCTCTTCTTTTCTCATCTTCTCCTTCACCCGGTTCTAATAAATATCTAACAGTTGTTCCAAGTTCTAATAACTTTTCTTGTTCTCCAACCTTTCTATGATATTTTGGTTTCTTTAGTTTTACTTTTTCTTTTTTTATTGCTTTAGCAGGTTATTTACCAGTTGCTTTTGTAATGCTATTATTTAGAAAATCAATAATCTTTGGCAAATTATAAATCCACTCTCCGTTTCTAGTATATTCTCCTTTATTGATACTTTCTATTTCTTTTTCATAATGTGCAATAAATGCTCTCTCAGCAACTGTTCTATTCATTCTTTCAAGTAATGCAATACTCTTTTTACTAGTACCTTCAATTATTCGTGTTTCATGTTTTTTCATTTCTTTAGCAAGCTCTCCTTTAAACTCTGATCCTGGATCTACTGTCATTTTATTTTGCCACTTCAAAGGACCTTTATTGTAAATATCTATTATTGCTTTTGTTACTTCTTTAGAAGATTTTATTTTAAGTGGTCTTGAATCTTTATATCTACTTGCAACATTAATAACACTCAGTGCATATTTATATTCAGAACCATTAGGCATATATAAAATGTCTGCTCGATGATTTTCATTAGGTTCAACAATATTAAAGAATCCTTGTGGAATATTCTTAGGTCTTGGTTTGAATACTAAACTTACATCTGAGTCATGATTGAATTTAACTTCTTTTTTTCTTTCATTTAGAGTTAAAAATGATATTCTATAGAGAATGGAAATATTTTGCGATATATGTTAAAATACATTTAATGAAACTGAATACCTTGAATTAGGTCATCCTTATTGTCATACAAAAATAAAAAGACCAAAACAAAAATATGAAATACGTTGTGGTATCTGTGATAAAGATATGAATGAAACAGAATTTGATTCTAGTCTTATGCGTAATGATACAATTATAATTTGTTCATATTGTAACATAAATACTAATTCATTTAAAAAGAGAGACAAAATAAATTATAATCATTAGTTAAGAAACACTTAAAAAAATGTTGCTCTACATCTGTACATCATTGTCTAGACCATGAAGCTATCTGTGCTATTTCAAAGCTATTCCCTCTTGTTAAAGGCAAACTTGAAGCAACAAAGTTAAAAGAGTTAATAGTCTTAATATTTCATTTATACTTTTCAGAAGGCTACATCACTGACCAAGGGGTTTACTCTTAATTTTCCAGTTGCATCAATGAAGTAATAGTCTGTTGGTAGTCTAGTGAAATAAACATAATACTTTAAGTCAACACCTCCACTTGCAGAAGTATTTATTGCTCTTATATCTCCAGATACAACAGTTGTATCACTATTAGGTTTTAGAAATACACAATTAGATGCTCCAACAACCATAACATTTAATATCATTGTAGGTGGGGCTGTTTTATTTGTCCTCGAATAAGGTGTTGATAGGTTTAAAAATGATTTCTTTGAATTACCATCCATTGAGATAGCTATTACTTCTGTTATGTTTTTAACTGTTTTATCCACATAAAATTTAGTTGCAACGTCAGAAGGATTAACAGGATCTGCATCGTTTGTTATTGATAACCACCTATATCAATGTTTGTCGTTGAAGGAAATGCTTTCAATAATACATCTCGCTTCCTCCCACCCTATGTAACACAATAATCATCATTTAATACTACTGGTTTTTTATTACCTGAATTCCAATAATTAGATGTTATTGCATAACTATTCATGTTTAGGTCTCCCAAAATTGAATCACCAGTTTTTTATAGTTATTTATTTGACTAACATTAACAGCATCTGTAGGATTAACACCTTGTCCAAGATTAGTAATTGTTTCACCAGCAAGATTAAGTGTTGTTCCTGAATTAACAACAAAGTTAGCATCAGCAAAAGATTTTGTTACTGCATCAGAACCATTAAGTGGATCAGATAGATTTATAATTCTATTTCCATTTGCATTTAAATCTGAAAGAATAATACCATTAACCTTTGACACATATTATTTACTATCGAACTTGCTCATTTTCTATTTAATTATTAATTAGTATTTTACTTATATTTAATATTTCTCTAACTACTGATTCAATTCTTGCAAATCGTCCATAGTCTTCTTCCTCAACAGCTTGCATCTCTCCTTTTTTATATAATATTTCATATCAAAACTAAATTTTTTTTTATTGTTAAACGTCCATAATCACATATTATATCAAATTCAAAATCATAATACTTCTCATCTTTTAAAAGGTACATAAACAAAGGTTCTCTAATAGGCATATCAAAAACATAATTTGTAGGAATTCTTACTGTTCCAGCAGCAACCAAATCTTTAGGTGGTTCTTTACAATTCAAACCTTCAACGATTATTTCAAGTTCACCAAAGAAACATATGCTTAGTTTTAGTACATGTAATCCAAGTAAACATTGAGCTAAGTATTGTTTTGATATAAATTCATCAACTATACTTCAACTCAATAAACATTTTATTTCTATTAGCGTGTCTTTATCTATTATTCCATCTGGTGAATAACGATATACACCATCACTAGTAAAACACTCATTTGAATTTTCAATCTTTCTATCTAATTTCATTTCTAAAAAGTTAGCAGCTATTGGTTTCAACAATTTACCAAATAAAATTTGCGGAAACCTCATTGGCTGAGAATTAGCAATATATTTTTTTAGTTTTCTATTTATAATTATTTCAATATCATAATCAATTTGTGAACCAAAAACCACATCATTTCCTAAAACAGAAAATACTTCTGATCCATTAACATTCAAACTCATAGCTCTCTTCCACTCATCAGAGCCTTGAATAAAATTTTTTTTGCATTACATTTAGTCATTATAATTTTATTAAAAATCTTTTCCATCATAAACAGTCATTCCTGTACTGCAAGTGAAGTTAGCACCAGTACCATTTGATGTTAGCTTGGCACTATTCTAGCAAATAGTCAAATAGTGAACTGTAAGAGAAGTTCCATTAGGAATATTATTTCTATTAAATTCAATACTTACATTAAGTCTTGAAGTTACCCTAAGAGGCTCATCATTATACTGCAAGTCAATAACATGGATGGGATACAGACTTAACCATTCTGAATAAGTAACACCAACAGGTTCAGTAACTTCATTAAGTCCAAGATATTGTTTTCTAAAACTTGTGAAATCCATATATGCTGGAGCACATTTTCCAAGTTTTGGTTAACTATATCTTAGAACAGAAGGATATTGTTTAGACCCATTAGCTAGTACAGAAACACTTTTAATATCGAAATGACTGTAAGTACAAGGATTTTAAGTATAAATATCATATTTACTATAATTTTGAGCTGCAACAATCAACCATCTAACTTTATCAATTGTATTTTGATCTGATAGAGTTTTAGTGAATTTAGTTCCTTGATTAAGACTGTTTATAGTAACATTTTCATATCGTCTAACTCTGTAATTAAGTCTAATTTTCTTTGAGCTCTCACTTGAAATATCAGCAAGTGCTCTTTGAATACTTTTTGTTGGGTGTTACACAAGGAACAACTAGTCTCATTTTTGACATTGCAACTCTGAAAGCAGTGTAAGCACCTTGTCCATTAGCAAGAGCTAATCCTCTTGTAAGAACTGCGTTATCCATGTTATTTACACCACCAGATGCATTAGTCAAAATAATATCTCTATCAAATTCACCAACACGAGTCATTTCAAGAGTAAATGGAATATTATAAAGAATTTTATTCATGTCAGCACAAAATCCTGAAATTCTTGCTAGTGGAAGTGCAATACTAAAATTACCAGCATCGTTAGTTTCAAGAATGTTGTTTAGAAGTCCTCTTCTATTCACATATCCAATGTTTGAAGTGCTAGCTCCAAAAGCAGGACTGGTATATACACCATTATTTAGATATAAATCATCTATTTGATTTGCCTCATCTTTTGTCCATCCTGTTGGAAGACCTTTAGTTCTATTGTAATCATTTGGGTAACAAAGAAGACCCATAAGTGTTGCAACAGTTCCAACTCCTTCTTTTAGTGGAATACTTTTAATTTCTTCAGCACCAAGTCTAACTCTCATACTAATGAACATCCATGCACCTGCATTATTAACAAGACTAAAAGTAAGATTTCTATTACGAGTATTAAAAGCACCAGCAGCAGCAGTTTGAACTTGTACTTGTCCTTCTAGTAAAAGGTAAGCATCAGATAGAACATAAACTAAAATAATAACAATAATAACATGTTTGTTTTTCACCAGGAACAATAAATGAAACTAGTTTACTAGAAACACTATCAGTTTCATTTCCATTTGTTTAAAAAAAACTCTAAACTGATAATCTCCAAGTTTATAATCAGGAAACTCAGGATCGCCCAATTCAAGTATACTATCGATAGGTGCACTTGCCATTTCTTCTCTATGTAAAAAAATAAAAATTATTTTCTACTTTGGATATATAATCCTTC
The DNA here is from genome assembly GCA_009760855.2 of Cristatella mucedo. NCBI lineage: Eukaryota > Metazoa > Bryozoa > Phylactolaemata > Cristatellidae > Cristatella > Cristatella mucedo. The sequence goes on along the minus strand of WPIO01000010.1, from coordinate 2,244,151 downwards.
CCCCAGTTTTTTCTTCACGTTTCCACCATAACCATCAGGTCTAGCATAAGAAACGACAGCCTTGGTGTTAATTACTTTCTCTATTTTTTATATGCTTTAGGATCATTCTCTTTAACAGTCTCTGAATAGTCTTCAACTTCTGGTTCATGAATATAAACATTTTCTACTTTTTTTTAGATTTTGGTTTAACCTTCTCAAGCATGGCACGTTTTAATTCAAGATCAACCTTTTTCATCTTTCTATCATAATCTTCATCTTTTCTTTTCCTCTCAAGTTCATATTCAAGTTCTTTCTTTCTCCTCTCTTCTTTAAGTTTATCATCCATCTCTCTACGTTTAATAGCAAAATCTTGATCTATCTTTCCTTTTTTAGTTTGTAATTCAGTAAGTTTTCTTGCTTGTTGCATATCAACACCTTTATTTGCAATATTCATACTCACAGAAGTTAATCCAGTTACAATTCGTGCTACTTTAGTAACACCGTCAATTACTTTATCAAGCAATCCATGTCCATGATATTTCCCTCCATGTATTTTATTATGACCAACTCTCGCATAACTACCCATTGCTCTATATTACTTTGAAATTTCCATTGTTGCAACTACATCAGTAATATTATTTACAGCATTTCCGTTTTGATCTGTTAAACTTATTTTAAAACTACTTATTGCATCTATATCACCACGTGTTGGTAGATTTAATACATTAGGAATATGTAGATCAACCTTTCACCTGGATTATTATCATCAATATCAATAATATATACAGAAGAAGATTGTTCTAAAAACCCCTTTCATCTTTCTATATAATTCTTAAAAGGATCAACTAAATCACGATCGACACTTATCCATCGTATTCCTTTCTTATCTGGTAATAGCATTTTATTCCATGCTTTAAAAATACCAGCGAAATACATTGCTTTTTCTATTGTTTCATATGGTGTTCCACCAACAAGTGAACTATCAAACATTTCTTGTTGATTTGAATTAAAACCTAGAGTATCTCCAATTGAATTTACAGCAACATTTGAATTACTTCCGAGTAGAACAACATAATCACCAACTACTTGCATTAATATTCTATCATCTGTATCAACACTAAATTTTATACCTGTGCTATTTCTTTTTGATGTATCATAAAAAGCACTATTGGTTGATGATGATGATATTGATCCACTTTGAGCAACAATAGTATTTGGTTGAGGTTCTGATAATGGTCTATTTAGAGCTGCAACAATTTTATTTAAATCATAATAACCAGGAGCAATTGCAATATATGTATTAGTTATGTCAGTCGTACTCCATCTAAACCAAAGTTTATTTTTTACATCTTTAACAACATTTAATAAAACTTTATTAGTATAAGTACACTCTACTCTTCGTAAACCAATTTTATTATAACTTGAATCAGATCCAAGCATAAGAGGTGGCACTAAAGTTTTTGATTCTGAACTGCTTGTTCCAGTTAATCTTATCGACATTTTCTTATATTAAACTTCAATAATTTCTACAACAACTGCAATTTCTTGTGAACCAAAATCAAGTACATTCAAATTCTGATCAGTTACAGTGATTTCTATATTTGAAATAGTATCACTTGCTACGCTACGGTATTCAATGGTATTTGGTTCTTATATCATCCTTTCCCATTGATAGAACTCGTAAAGAAAACTTCTTAGTACTTGTGTTTCTCTTCCATTTATAAAACTTGTTCCACTAGCAACTAAATTACAACTTACAAGTATTGTACTTAAATTTGACATATAGATTTCTTTTTCAGAAGTAAACTTTGTGTTAGGTACACAAACAACAGGGGCAAGATTATGATTTTCAGCTTCATAACATTGCTAAAATTCGGGCTTGTTTAGATAAGGATACCACATCTAAGTTGGTCCATGCATTCGTGACATCCCGTCTCGACTTCTGCAACTCACTGCTTACTGGTCTACCAGCATGTGCGATCAGGCGATTGCAGCTGGTGCAAAACTCTGCAGCTAGGCTTGTCTGTCGTGAGCGTCGCAGTTGCCACATTACTCCACTTCTCGCCGACCTGCACTGGCTACCAGTGAGGCAAAGGATTGACTTCAAGGTTTTGTCGCTCACTTTTAGGTCTCTTCATTCTATGGCTCCAGCCTATCTTTCAGATATACTCCCCAATCAGGCCAAGCATCGTACCATCCGCTTTTCGGAATCCAACAGTATGGAAATACCTCGTACAAACCTTAAATCCTTTGGAGACCGTGCATTTAGCTCGTATGCTCCCAAAGCCTGGAACTCCCTCCCGACCTGCGTCAGAACATCCCCTGACCTGACCACATATAAAAGGAACTTAAAACACCTATTTAGGACAGCATTTAGTAGGTCCCTGTGATTCGTTCTTCATGTGCTTATGCGTGCTGACACTGTGCATGCTGCCACTAACCACATTTGCATGCTGACCCTGTGCATGTCACCCCTAACTATACTATTGATTTTGTTTGTTTTTCAAGCATGATTTTACTTACTATTCAATTGCATATCACTTTGCAGCAAATGTAAAGCGCCTAGAAAGAGATTAAGTTCTCTGAGGGCGCTTTATCAAGTGCAATATTATTATTATTATTATTATGATACATTATGAAAACTTTGTAACTGTTGTATAAGCAGCACTAGTAAAACAAGGTATAGATGAAATACTAGACTTACTAGCGAGAAATGTCCATCCAACAGGCATACTGATCCATGAATTAGCCGTAGCACTATCATAACCTAAAGCAAACTTATCAGCTGTCGCTCCAGATTGTGTAACTGAATTAGTAATTATATCTGGAATACCAATACTCAAATCATCTGTAATTGCACTATAACTTCCAGGTTTAATTGTCATTGTTTGTTCTGATCCTCCTGTTAATCTATAAACAAATGCATTATTTGATTCAGTTATATTTTATAGAGTTAGTTCTACTGAAGTTATCATAAAACTTTTATTTTTTAATAATATTGGTGAACTGATACGAGCTTTCATGGGATTAGTAGTACCACTTATGTTAAAAACATACCCCTCTTTACCTGCTTGACTACTTTTTCTAATACTTCCAACACTCTTAAATATGTCGTTAACGCTTTTTAATAAATCAATCATTTCTATATATTATATAAAAGATTGTTTATTTTTGCAACATAACCCTTTGGAGCTTTTCGAGATCTAGCAAGATAATCAACAGCAGAACTGATAGAACTTATTACACCTCTATTCCCAGCGGCAAGTTCACGAAGCCATTAATCAATCTTATCAAATACTTCTTTTTCACTACTTACAATTTATGGAATTACTCCTACTCCTTTACCTGTTGCTTCTGGTTTAAACCTTGGTTTAAGATAATTAGAAATTGTTTCTTATGTTTCTGTTCTTTTCTTCTTTGAATATAATTCTGAAAAGACATTGAAAAGTGCACCATCAAATTGGCTTTTCTTTTTTTTTTCATTAAGATTTATTATAGCATCTTTTAAATTACCAGATACATCACCTTTAGCAGCAAGTTCAAGGAGAATCTCTTTATCAGTAGGAAATACAGGAGCAGTAATTGCAAGTGCCTAATCTTCTCTTATTTTTTCTATTCTTACTTTTCTTATTCTTCGTGTACCAGTTGAAGGGTTAACATTAAGAGTATCAGCAATAAATTTACGAGTACATTTAAGATATTTCATTGTTTCAATATTAGGTGCATTAGTAATTGCTCCATTAATTATATTAAGATATTTCTTAGGATCTCCTTTATTGAAAGCGTCGATAGCTCCTTTAAATGCTCCTGTTATATCAGGTGTTGATTTTTGTTCTAATGTTTTTTGCGCTTTATCTAATACTTTTTTTTATTTCTTCTTTGTATTCTAGTATATTTTTAAAATGGTCTTTATAATCTAAATTCATACTTTACATTTAACTTTTTAGTTTGTCTCCATATTCAATAACATCATAACCCAATGTTTTCTGCACTTGTTCATGTTGTTCCATTTGTATTGCAAGTGTAGGTCTAACTTTTTTTAGTTTATCAATAACAACATTACCTGAATTATCAGTTGATTTTTCTAATGCACGTTCATTCAATTCATGTTCTACTCTATCTCTTGCTTGTAGTTCAGATTCAATTCTTTGTATCTCTTGAGCATTATCAAGTATACCAGCAACACGTAAATTTTCTAAATTAATAAGTTTATTCTCTAAATCTAATGCTTCTTGAACACTTCCTTTGTAAGGTATGTTTTTACTTGCGTATATTTCACCATTAATCATTTTCCTATATACAATTTAAAATATTTATTAATTGTTTACCTGTATTATCCACACTCCAAAATCTTCCTTCTGATTCTGTTTTAGTTAGATCAATAACACAATAACTAAATCTATTTCTAGTACAATTATTAACCCAATATTTAGACATTTTTTTTATCTATATCACCATCAAATGAATCACGAATGTATTTTATATCAGTGCTATTTTGTTTAAAGATTATAGTCATATTTATATTGTTTCTTATTTCTTTTCTAGGAATATTAGTAAATCCTTGAGCAAGATAGAATATGTTCAATCCTTTATGTCTACCTCTAGTACAATAATCCAATATCTTAGATTGATATTCTGTCATTAAATCATCTAATACAACAAAATTCTTACAATTCTTATAAGAATCAACTGCAGGCATATTATCAATTACATTAACCCAAACATAAGCAGGATTTTGTTTACTCATTGACATAAGACCATGGTACAACTTTTGATCTAAACTTGAAGCAATGATTGTACATATATCATAATTGAGCATTCCATAAAATATCCAATTCATTACTAACTGTGATTTACCTGTTCCACTTGGTCCAAGTACTGATGCTCTAATAGGTACTTTAGGCAATGGTTCTATATGTCCAGTAACTACATCTTGTCCAAAATTAAAAGCTCTAACTTGCAGCAACATTTTTCTATATTATAATAGACATAGAAATTAATTGTTTGAAGTGTAAAAAACAAACTGATACAATTCATGAACAGTATGTTGAGGTGGATTCAACTAAAGGGATGAGAGGAATATTAAATGGTATTTGTACTATTTGTGATAGTAAGAAGTCAAAGTTTGTTAAATTAAGAAGTACTGGTGAAGATGTATTATCTCATGGTAGAAGATTAGGAACTGGTGTATTATCTCACGGTAGAAGATTAGGAACAGGTGCATCAGGTGAAGGTGTATTATCTCATGGTAGAAGATTAGGAACAGGTGCATCAGGTGAGGGTAAATTATCTCATGGTAGAAGAATGGGAACTGGATTAGAAGATAAGCAACAAATGCTTGCAGACCTTAAAAAGTCTATTGACAAACTAAAAAAAAGTAATATCAACACCATTAACAGATCTAGATTATATAAAAGAATTAGATATAAAAAACTTTAGAGGTGTGTTTGCAAGAGATGAACTATCAAAACCATTATATAATGAATGTATTATTTGTAATACAGAAGATTCAGATATAGCAATATATCACTGGGTAGCACTTAAAAAAGAAGGATCTAAATGTTTTTACTTTGATTCATTCGGTGCACCACCGATGCCTGAAGTAATAAATTATCGGTGTTAAACCAAGCTGTCAGACATTTAAGCTACAAGAATACAATCAAACAGATTGCGGAAGAAGATGCTTAATCTTTCTAAAACTAATGCAAGATTAAAATTTTAGATTGACAATGGAATTATTAATTTAATTTAAACATTTTCTTCTCCTTGTATAGAAATGAATAAAAAAAAATTCGTAGTACTTGAAAATTCTTCTGTTGTAATTCCCAAAGGAAGACCAGCTCGTGCTCATATTGAAGAGAAAACTAGTAAAGATTCTAAATCTTACTTCAATGCATGAATTTATATTACAGAAGATATTAGACCTGCACTAGAAGATATTGCTAATAGAGCAAGTATGAAACTTGAATATAGTGGATATGATTTGTCTTGTCGTTCAACTATTGGTATAAGGATTGCATTTGGAACTAAGCCAAGTATATTCTTTGATCAAAAGAATAAACAAACGAAATTTGGTAGTGTTGCTAAAGTAATTCAAAAACTTGGTAATGACTTTGCTGTTACTGGTATTCTTGATGGTGGATATGTAACTAAAGATACTTATAATTCAGAAGAAAGACTTAATATTAGATTGAAGCTAGACCAAGTTAAAGTTTATAATGTTGATAAAAAACAATATAAATTCAATCCTGCTGATTATTAGATATATAAAAAAACAATAAACAAAAACACAAAAAAACAATTAACCAAAATTAGATTAGTTTTTAATTTTTCCATATCTTTTTTCTTGTAATATCTAACATTCTATCAACTATACCTTTGGCATAATTTGTAATCTTCTTTAGACTTGCAAGATTTGATACTTTATCTTTTAAGAAATCCATTGCAAATGAATCATTCAACATACCAATACCTAATTTTGCTTTAGCTGACATGACCGCTGCAACTGTCCATGCATCTTCTCTAACATAAGAAGGTTGACGGGGGTCTAATGCTATTCGTGCAGCTGATTCTGCTAATACAAGATCTGATATATTTCTTATCTCCGTACGTTTTGGTTTTGGCATTGAACTTGTTTCAGTGTATGTATGATCGTGAATTAAAGCACGTGCATCAAGATCATTGACACCGGTGTACCCTTGTTCCATACGTTGATTACATTTCTTGCCTGAGCCTGTAGAGCTATATTTTCCTATACCATTGAATGAACCACCAGGAACATTTTCAGATTGAACACCATTTGGCAAACGCATATGCATTTCACGAATCCCAGTAAGTTTATTGATAAAATCGACAATACCAGAGCCACGTTTTCTATTTTGTTTTAATTGTTTGTTTCAATGATAGATTCAATTGCAAACCAATACATTTTATTCTACTCTTTTCTATTTTATTTAGTTGAGTCTTTGTAAGAAGAATAGCAACATCACCAGAAAGATCAGAGTGTTTTAGTCTTATTGATATTGCTTAAGTTGATTTATGTATTTGTTTTAGTTGGCGATTTGACATAAGTAATTTTACTTCGTGATACCTATTTCTAGATATAATAAAATAATTTAAGCAGATAAGAAACAGTGTATAGAGAATGTCAGATAATGATTGTACTAGTAAAATTGATGAGGTTGTACAATTTAGAGAACGTATTAATGAACTTTTGGATTTTAATCCAAATACAGGCAAATTCACACAAAAAACAACTCGTGGGGGTTTGCAAGAATTGGTGAAGAATCTGGAACTATAAATACAAGTACTGGATATAGAGAAATAAAAATGGATAGAAAAATGCATAAGGCTCACCGTCTTGCTTGGCTAATTTAAAAAAATGAAATGACAATTTTTGAAATTGATCATATTAATGGAGTTAATGGAGTCTGATAATAGAATGAGTAATTTAAGACTTGCAACACATTCTGAAAATATGAGAAATAAACCAAAACAAAAAATTTATCATCTGCTTTTTTCGGTGTTCATTGGCATAAAGGTCATAATAAATGGTGTGCACAAATTAGAATAGATGGAGAAACAAAGCACATTGTTTATTTTGACAATGAAAAAGAAACAGCTTATGCTCATGATATGGTTGCAATAGAATTGCATCTAGAATTCGCATGATTAAACTTTGACTATTCTCTAAATGAAGATAATAAAATAGTTAGATTTACTGACTACTAGCTACGACATCTTTTCTTTAATGCATCTCTAAGTTTTAGTACTTCTCTGTGTATTTCTTCTTGTGATTTACCTTGTGCAAATAGATTTGCAAGAAGCATCGCACTCTCAGCTTTGTAATCGCAGGTTTTAGATCCACCAACAGTAAAAGATTCTACTTTTTTTTATATCTCTCTTCAGTTCTGATGAATAGTCAACTCGAGACACTTCCACAAGTTTCTTCCCTTGTTTAAGGTAATTCAGTCTATTCTTTACCTCACTGTTTTGTACTTTTCCACTTAAATCAATATCAACACCCATATCTAATAATTCTATCATATTATGTATATCAGTCATAGCATTATTAGGTCTCTCACTCTGCAAACTCAAAGCATTTATTCGTTGTTCATGGGTATTCATAGGCGGCACCTTTGCTGTATACATTGTCTCATCCCCTATCTTTTTTATTAGGCCTGCAACAGTGACTGCAACACTCACTCCTAATCCAACAGCCCCAACAACAGATGCAATTGAAGCTACGATTGCAGGAATAACAGGTAATATCCCTCCAGATCTCATTTCAAGAAAGTTCTTACTCCAAGATTTATTTCATATCTAATTGAGTAGCATCCCATGACATTTCTTGTCCAAACATTTCACTCAATTTACTTGGGTCTAAATACCATTCACTATTTGCTTTCTCTGCTTCTAATAATATTTCATTGATATAATATCCTAATTCTAAAGACGCAACCATTTTTGAGTCCTTCTTTTTTCTCTGACATTGCCTTCCAAAACACATTTCCATATTTTCCAGAAGCAACATAATTTACTATTTCTTTTATAAATAGACTAAGATCGACCATTCCAGTTACTCCTGATAGAAAGCCTCCTAGAGCTTTAGTAGCTGCACCAATCACTTTAAATGATTGTTAAACTTTTGGAACTATCTTTGCAATTTTATCCGACGCCTGCAGTGAAAGTCTCATAGCTATCTTTGGCGCTATTTTTGTAACAGCTTTTGATCCAACTTCAGTTGCTGTAGTAACACCTGATACAACTTCTTTTGTTGTACTAAATCCTTTTTTTATATCAGTAGAAAGACCTTTTCCTTTTTTATTCTTCATATATTATAAGTAATGGAAAAAGCAAGAAAAGTTAATGGAAATGTTTATACTGATCTTGATTGAAAATAAAAATAGAATAAAAAATTTAGGAATTCCTATTAAAGACTCTGATGCTATAAGACTAGATTATGTCTTAAGTTCTAATGCCGATGGTAGTGTTGTTAGTAATGCTTCAGGAGAATTAGCAGCACTATCAAGTCTAAGTAGTTTATTACCTAGAAAAGATGCAAAAATGACATTTCAATTGAATTGTAAGAACGTTATTGGTATATCTGTTAATTCTGCTGATGGAACTGTTTACTCAGATCTAAGACCTTATAAAGTAATAAACTATGGATTACTAAAAAGTATGACACATGTGTTTCAAGGTAAAGCAATGGCAAGTATTGACATGGGAAATAAGAATATTATAAATTTAGAAGATTCTGATGTTATAACAAAACAATAGGCTGATAGTACTAAACAAATATCATTTAGATATTTAGCTTTGGATTTTAATACTTATCCAAGTGTATTTTATCTTGATATGCTAGGTTTAAATATTAATGCTAATGGAAGTACAGGAAATAAATTTCAACCTCAACAACTTATACCTGGAGATTTGCCTGTTATTGCACAAATAGGAAAAGTTGTTGCATATGCAACTAATCATAAAACATTCTTTCCAGGAGTATTAACTAATTTTGGTATGGTTTCTAATTTTATGTATGCAACTGATAAAACTAATTCTTATGTAGAATCAACTAGTGATAATACTTATGGTATCAGTGGTACAATAGCTTTATTAATTAATATTGATGGAACATGTACTTAAGCTGTTGATAAGTTTACAGTTGCAAGTGGAATGACTTTTATAGATTTTCTTGTTAGTATTGTATAGAAATGTTGGGCTTTAGAAAAAAAGGAAAAGGTGTTAGTGCAAAGAATTATATTAGAAAGACTGGTGATATACTTAGTGGTAATATAAGTATGAATGGTAATCTTGTATAGAATTTAGGTGATCATGTTGATGCTGGAGATGCTGTAAACAGAATGTATATAGATACTAATTCTGTAACAAAGATTTCTAGATCAACTACTTCTGACGGAGATATCGACATGAACAATCACAGGTTAGTGGATCTCTTGCTAATCCTATAAATCCTAGTGATGCTGCAACGAAAGATTATGCTGATACTAAACTACCAATTACAGGAGGAACAATAAGAGGAAATTTAACTGTAAATGGAAGTATTACTGCGAGCGGCTCTCCTGTTGGTGATATTAGTTATGATTATAGTGTACCAAATACAAGTTATATTGATACAAACTTTCTTAATTTACATGGAGGAGCTGTTAATGGAAATCTAGATATGTTGAGTAATATTATTAGAATTGAAAATGATTCTGTTAATCTTAATGATAGTGTTAACTTTGATTACCTAAATATAATTACACATGGTAATGTTGCAGTTATAAATTTTACTGGTTTCATTGATGGTTTATTACAAACAACACTTGGTAATTTAACGTATAATGGTAAATGGATCAGTAGTATGTTGTGAGAAATTTCTGTACCTAGAGGTATATTTGTACTTTCAGAAATAAATTCATTAACTCCAAATTTTACAAAAATTATTATTCCTTTTCCAGCAAATGGAATAAATATTAATTAAAATTAATTAATAATAATTAATATTTGTTACATATTAATGCAAATGAATATCCATTTCAATTGTTTGGAAGTTATTCTTTAGATTCAAATAAGAAAATAGTAGAGAGCTCTCTATTTGTATCTACAACAGACTTATTTAATGAAACATTAAATGTAACACTTTATATAGCAACATATTAAAATGCTTAGTAGAAAAGATTTACAAATGACAGAAACTTTGAACTTTGATTCAAACAGAATATCAAACGTTGGAGAAACTTTTGATTCCTTAGAAACTGCTAATAAGTCATTTGCTGATAACAATTATCTAAGAAAAGACTCAGATCAACATATAACTGGTAATTTATCTGCAAATAAAAAAAAGTATTCTTCATTTCAGATGCTATTAGTGAAAGTGATATTGCAACAAAAAATATCTTGATACAAAAGTTGATGTATATAGTCCAAGTAGAGGAATAAATGGAAACTTAAGAGTTAATAGATTAATAATGATTAGAAACGATATTTGAAACAATAATTCTAAGACAAATGATATAATTCCTAATACATTTCTTCATCATTTTTATTTAAGATGTGGAGATTTTCCAAATTTTTCTAATATTATTGCTAATGCTCGTTTTATTAGATATTATGGAAATTTAACTGTAAAGAGTGTAAGTAATATTGGATATCCACCACAAGCATTTTCTTCTTCTAGAAGTGGAAAATTAATTTTTAAAAAAACTATCAGATATTAAAATAAAAAAAATTAGCATAGACAAGTATAATAATAGAGGTAAGTGACATAAGTAAAGCAACAGAAGGTGCTAGTAATTTTGTTGATTTTCTAGCTAATTATACAGCTTCTAAATCAATTTATTATGGTGATTCATTTACATCACCCGTAGGAATTGAAGTTTCATTTAGAAATATGAAAGTAAATATTACTATTAATATTGAAAAAACAACAGATAGTGATGTTATCGTTAGAAACTTTTATCATAAGATTGCATATCATCAGAAATTTGATGCTTACTTCAAACTAAGATATGATGGTGTTGTGGATAATACGATTTTATTAAACAGTTCACTATCTAATTTTACTATAGAAAATAATCAATCAAAATCTAATTTTCACTTTAGTATTATTTATCGTTTTAAATATTTCATGCATTACAGCGCCAACCGATACAGATTATGTTGAGATTGGTTTAGTTAAAGGAGTTTATTATTCTCCTTCAACATCAATAAGTAAAACATATGGTATAAAATGATATGTTTCTCCATATATTTTGAAAGTTTAAATCTTCCAATTCATAGTCTCTTTAATCAATTCTTCTGGTAGGTCGCAACTCTTTCCTGCATCTATTTCTTTCTTTCTTTGTTTAGTTCTATTTTTTAGAGTAAGCTTCAGACTTCATACTATTTATGTTTTCTATTTTTAATTCTTTAAGGAACTCTTCAAAGATTAAACCATCTCTAACTTTAGTGAATATATTTGCTATTTCTGGTTCAAAGTGATTAATTATAAGTGTTTTATATTTTAATACTAGTTTTACAGCATGCAACAAAGTTGATATGATTTCTTCAATTCTACCCATTGGATATGAACAGATTTTAAAGTTTGAATATTGTTGACCCTGTACTTTTTCAAGACAGTCTTTAGTTCTTGTCTCAACAGAAACCATTTTCTATATATTGTTTTTATTTTTTATTTAAATTAATTAAACAGTGCTTGGATCAGGTTGTGCTTGTTCTTGTGCTGCTAGTGCTGCTGCCGCCGCTTTTTGTTTAGAGCTCTTCCCATACCTTATATCAGGTAGAACTGCATAACACTCATCTTTAACAATTCCAGAGATGTCCGGTTTAATTCCAGATACTCCAGAGATAACTGTAGAGAGCGTTGGAAGTTGTGTTGTAATCCACGTTGTGTAACATGCAATTTCATTAGGATCATCAAGAAGAACATCAGCTTTAGATCTAATCATGGTCGTCTCTAGGCTTGATAGAACTTCAGTTTGTCCAGCACTAATAATCCTTTGTGCTTCAATATCTGCTTCATCAAGATAGAATTTCTTAACAGATGTATCAGTCATAACTGAGATATCAGAATTGAGTTGTTGTTCATCATATGCCGTCATTCTTGATTTAACAAGATAGTCAATATATGATTTAAGTGCTGTTGCAGTAGTTACAAGCATTCGGTCAGTAATTTAATCCATTTTCCTATATAATAATAAAAAATAAAAATACATGCACACAATTTGAACAATATACTAAGATTGTTAATTAATTTGTACTCCTGGTTTTGTTTTTGGTGTTTTAGATTTTATATTGTACTCATCAAGCATATCCCTTATTTTGCTACGACTTTCAATTAGTTTATCACAGGTATCACATATATCTATAAGAATACTAATATATGAGCTATCAATTTCTGGAATAAGTTTATCTAGTGAATGCTTAACCATTCGTTGATCCTGTCCTTTAAGCTTTTGAAGACATATTTTTATTGCCATTTCTCTAGATTGTTCACAACTAAGAATTCTTGAGGCATCCATTTTTTATATATTAAAGGATAATTTTATTTAATTGTACTAATCAACGATATAAAATATTCATTGTATTGGTAAAGTTTTTTAGGAATCGTGTGATCTTTTGTTTCACTAGACTCATGACCGAATAGAAGCTCTTCAAGACTTATATCACCTTCATCTTCAGATTCAGTACTAATAACAGAAGACTCTTCAGAGTAGTAAGATTCACATTCTAATTCAGTTTCCATTTCGGGATCGTAGTCAGGATCATCAAATGAGTCTTCTGAATATTCAGATTCACTATCAGAACTGGTAATATCAACTGATTCATCTTCTGAAACTTGGAAATCTTCTTTTTGATCCATCATAGTAAACATAATTTTGTTAATATATATTTAATTCTCCATTGACTTAGACAGGTCTATTTAATCTTGTATATCAACATGTTTTATATCTATTTCCATTTTCTGCTTATCCGAAAGCCTAACTTTCTTTAATGGTTGTGGTTTAGTATTTTCACTCTTTCTTTTCGGCATCTATATCAATATTACATTTTTCACAACGACCTGGATTTGTTCCGTCACTTTATGCTTTTGCAATCTTGTAATGACCGTATGCGTAACTACAGCATCCGCAGTCTAACCAATAACGTTTTGATTCGAATGCGGATAGCGCAACTTTGTTTTGTTTTACAGTAAACGTTATATGTTTTTCACTTCTAATCAATGACTGTTCACAAGATTTATCTACTTTTTATCTAGAATGATATGATATCACAATATTTCAAACTCTTATCGACAACAGTTTTATTTACTCCTTTTGCTTTTTTAGATTGACCTATCTGTTTTCCTTGTTTATCATATTTCTCATTCATTTCACTTACAACCCTAGTCATTCCTATTTTTTCCATCTTTATCAAATCTTCATAATTACAGATAGTATAAGAGTAAAGTTTTGGCCTTAAGAAAAGACATTCATTTAATGTTGCTGTTTTAATTTTATCTGTTATCTCACCTTTAAACTTCTCAACGACCTTGTTATTACTCTTCATAATACTTTTTGCTCTCTCATCTTTCCAAAATGGATAATCATCAGCAAAAGTATTTAGATCTAGTGTTTCTGGATATTCAATGAAGTCTTTATAAACATCTTCTGTAAAAATCTCAATAACAAGTGAATCAGTATCAGTATATATAATAAGTTTATTTTTGAATCATATCTTTTCTTCATTGTTAGATAAAAGAATTTTTGCATTAATATCTTTGAATAATCCAGAAGACAAAATCCAACCTAGATAGGTTTATTAAGTGTTACTGATTCCTTATTACTTTCTATACAAACAATGTTATTAGATAATATCTTTCTTTCAACAAACCTAGGACTTCTATAAATCTTATTCCTTCTAACTAAATCTTCACTTAATTCGCCGTTTAACAATTCAATATTTGTTCTACCTCTAACATTCTCCATTGTTTTACCAAAAAAAGCATTGTTTAGTAGTTTAAAAAAATTCTATTCAAAATAATTTGCTGCTGTATTTCTAAGAGCTGTATTATTATCAATGTATTCTTCTAACCAATTAGATTGATCAAACCCTAATACTCTACGTATTTTTGTTAATTCATGACCACTAACCACATTTGCATGCTGACCCAGTGCATGTAACCCCTAACCATGTTATTCATTTTGTTTGTTTTTCAAGCATGATTTTACTTACTGTTCTATTGCGTATCACTTTGCAGCAAATGTAAAGCGCCTAGAAAGAGATTAAGTTCTCTGAGGGCGCTTTATCAAGTGCAATATTATTATTATTATTATTACCTAACTCAATACAATTCTTAAGATTAAAATAGTGCATAACATATTTTTCTTTTGGTTCTAAATCTAATACTAGTTTTTCTACTGGATCACTACCTCTACTAAAACGTTTTTGATATTTGGAAGATTTGTTTTTAGTTACACGCTTGTTCTCTGGAAGTAAAGGATAATCAGAGAAATAATCATGTTTTTCCTTTGGACAATGTTTATCAACTTCAAGAACATAACCTTTATTTGATGTTGCTTTAAACTTTTTAATTATATCGTTTTTATTTTCATTCCACAATTTTACTTTTATTTTGATAAGAAATTAAAACCACCAGTACATACATTTTGTTTCATTACCCATCCATAAAGATTAGTCGCATCAAAGTATTATAGATATGAAGTCAATTTTTTACGATCGAAATCAACACACCTAAGATTACTTGCTTTAGCTTTACGTTTTGAAACTTGTGTCATTCCACCACGTATTCCTTTCTCAAAGAATAAATACATATCAGGATCAGTTAGTAATTCAAGAACAACGCCGCTATGTTTTAAACCTGCATTCCAAGTTAATTGTGGAGTTGTTAAAAACTTTGCAGGATCGATTTCATAGCTCTTAATTATTAGATCACGAAACCTTTCAAAAACATCTGCTAAACCTAAAACATCAATCTTTAAATATAAGTCATGATACTCTTTTAAGTTTTTTATATCAAAAGGTCTCCATACTTTATTTGCATGTTCATAATCTTCTTTTGAAATATGTCCACTAAGGCTAGAGTACAACTTTTCAATTGGTGGTAAACTTGTTTCTTCAAATCTAGCAAAAGAATCTATGTATTCATAAGGAAAAACCCTATTTCTTGTTAGTAATGCTATTTTTTTATCATCATATTGTTTGAATTCAAACTCATTAAAATGTTGTCTTATTGCAGCAAATTTATTCTCAGCCTTTGATACAATTTTCATTAGACTAGTTAATGAATCTTGTAATAATTGACATGAATCTCTAAAACAAATATCACCAAAGTCAATAGTTAAAAATCTTTCTTTATTATTCGCAATTACTTGTTTTTTATCTTCATCCCAATTAAGTGCTCTAACAATTAAATGTGAATCACACCCTCTAAGATTATGAATGTATACTGGAAGTTTTAGAGATTTTACAGATATTTTTAGTTTTGAGTTGCAAGATCCATGTGCTGCTCCTCTGTATTTTCCAGTTAAGTGACAGTGATCCAATATTTTTAGTTCTTTTGTTAAAGATTTTCCACAGATCCAACAAGCACGTGCATTATCATATTCTTTCTTCTCTTCTTCGGTCATCGATGTATTTAGAATATATTTTATATTGTTTAAGTACTTTTTTTAAGTTCCTCTTTCTTATTTTTGAAATCTTCCTTTAATGAAATAATGAATTTATCAACACAATCAACTCCGAAAGTTTGGGTATATCTTGATACTATTTTGCTTCATGATTTACAATTACATATGCACCTGAGCATGGTTTATGTTGATTAAAAGAACCTTTTATTGATTCTTCTGGATTATCAATTGACCCTAGTAAACATTCAAAATCTGCAAATGCAACAAATTGTGCTTTAGTTATTTTATTATAATCTCTAAACATCACTAAATCTCCAGTTCCATCCTTATTACTGTTTGCATGTGGCATTTTTATTTTAGATGTTCCACAGTGTTCTGAATTACAATCAATAAAATGCTCATCTAATTTTTCTTGTTCATAAAATCTTGAAAGACTTCTCTTTCAAAATAACCTTGTTCTTCCACTATCCTTTTCAGTTCTACATAGAGCATTAAAATTTTTTGTTAACACATAATGAGATTTTCCTTGATTAGTATATAAAAGAAGATCTACATGATTTTCGCTCTCTTCAGAATTAATAATTAATGGTGATACATAAAAAATATATTCATAAACATTTATAGAAACATTAACTAGTTTAGCAAGTTTTGGAATATCTTCTACTTTAATAGGAACACTATTATTAACAATAAATTGATTTCTTGAATCCTCATCACTTGAAGTGAATAATCCTTGTAGTAAATGTAAGATATCTGAATACTTTTCATTCAATATTTCCTTTAAATCATGTATTGATTCTTGATGATTCTTTCTAGGATTTAATGCTCCTAATACACACCACAATGCACACAAATTATCATCGATATTCTTTATATTTATAACACATCTCTTGTTTTTTAATTTTTCTGGAAGATCAACATATGAACCTCCAATTTGTGGAGTAAATCTAGTAAATTCTGCATAAGCATTAGCAATTCTAACAACTGTACAAGAAGAACCATCCTCATTCCACTCATAAACTGTTCTATTCATTACAGCAAAATGTTTCCCAATAATTCATTTGAAGTGAAAAACCCTAATCAAGATTTTTGGCGAGGAGCCAGTTAAATAAGCATAAATAATTTATTTCTTTGCATTCTCCAATTTAAGATGTATTACAATACTCATCTTTACATTACTAAAGCTTGATGATACACTATTCATAACATCAATCAAACCAGGAGTACAGTTTTCTCTGAAAGTGTTAATATCTGTATCCTCTAACTTAAAACCTTCATATTCATAGTCAATCTTACCACCGTTCGTTGTCATTCTACCTAGACACCAACTACTCTTTTTTATCTTACGAAGGCGTTTTGATTCTTTAAAGAAACTATTTTGTTTTTGTGTTTTTGGAGTTATCATTTTATGTGCTGATAGATCAACTGCAGAAACTGGATAATGAACTATGGGAGAAGATTTACCCTATTTCTTGTTAAAAGGAGGTTTAACACCAAACTTTAATTCATAAGAAGATACAAGCCTTTTCGCATGCTCATTAAATGATTCACCCTCGCGCCGTGAAAATTCATTTTTCTCAGACATCTATATTAAGGAAATAAATTTTATTTAGTTAAATAATTATTACTATAGTATATAGTAATATCAGTACAGTTTTCAGAAATTTTTTACTATTATATAGTAAATCTAGAATCTGCAACTGCTGAGTAGTCGGGGACTTTTCCATATTGCAAACTTACACTCAAAGAGGGCCATTTTGTAATGAGATCGAGCCAATGCGAGATCGAATGAAAAAAATGGTCCTCTTTGAGGGTAGAGAGGCTGCAATAGGGAAAAGTCACCTACTGCTCCTCTTGTCCCGTCGATATTTTGAGTAGACAGGCCCAGCTCGGCCAAGGAAGCCGACAGGGTGAAACGACTTTCACCTGAAGGTGCTGACTCTTCGGAGACGGAAGGCATCGCTCCGGTAGCTGTCTAAGGCATCGGAGACCACTTCTGGTCCGTTCATTAACACAGGAACAGTGCGCGGAGAATCGCTAGGCATGGCTCATTGAGCAGGGTCGTCATACTCGAGCCTTTGATTACCGAGCGCAGAAAACGGCTCAGATGGGCCTCCGGAACCACGCCCCGCTACATGAGAGACGACTGGAGTCGAATTGTGTCGACCAACGACTCGAAATTCACGCTCTTCACTAACAGCGAGCGAAGGAAATTCGTATGTTGGCGATAAGACGAGATGCACCCCTGCCTGTCTCCAGCCAGCAGTGAAAATTGGTGACGGAAGTGTCGCGGATTGGGGATTGCTTCTGCTCCTCTGCTGGTGTCGGAATTCTGCACCGTATTAACGGACCCATGCACTTGCATACGCACCTCGCTATAGTAAGCAATTCTGGATTCCAAGTGGAGCTCTTCCGGTGAATGATTACATTTGCTAGCAGGTCAGTGACCTGAAGCATACAGCTGTAGCTTTTACCACATGTCTAGCTGAGGCAGCTATCAGAGTCATGAGTTGGCCGAGTCAGTGGCCTCACTTTAATTAATTAGAGCACCTTTGTAATAGGTTGGAGTGGTATCAGAGGTCCAATTTTGAGCCTGATACGACGCCACTAGAGCGGTCTAGCTGGCTGCTGCAGTACTACTATATAATATTAACTCGGAGAGTTGTAAGAGTTTAGAGGACTCTATGTCTATGCCGGGGTGTATTGGTGAATTTCATTAAAAAATCGCCGTGGCTCAACTTCCTATTGAATTATTTAGGCTGCAAATGATATTTTTAAACATGCTCGGCTTTAAATATGTATTTAGCACAGTGCGAATAAAATCATGCTGTATTCTTCAGTACCCTAATTCAAAAGCCATCAGCCGGTACCAAGTTAGAGTCAGTATTCAAGGTGGAATAAGACTTTCGAGAAGAAGTGGATATGCACATAAAGATTTATGCACATGCACACACACATGTTGATCGTTATATATGCGGCTATGTATTATATTGAGTATACCTGTACAAATGTAATGGGCAGTATATGCGAAAGCCACAGAGATCAAGGTGTTCGAAAGCTCGACATTTCATGTTTAACAATTAATTAAAGCATAAGAGACCACTGGTGTGCAGATGCCTGCCCGCAGCGAGTGTCTCGCCAAAAAATAAAAATCCAACTGCATTAGACGAAAGTCAAGGACGTAGGTATCAAGATCGGAAGAGAGGGTAGGCTTGGGAGAAAATTGCCCGATTCAACATAGATGAAAAGGCATCATCGCCATGCAAGAATTGTAGAAAGAAATGAGTTCTACTTAATGGAACCCGCACAGTAAGATACTTAAACTGGCAGATCCTACCGCAGCCACCGCATTCATTTAAATACGATCAACTCAGTGGTAGCTCCAACTGGTAAGCAGCTTTGATGCGCACGGGGGGGGGGGCTCCTTTGGCGTGTTGCATGTCGGGTAAATGTTATTCAGGTGCTTGAAGAGAGCCACTTCGGACATGATAGACACCTGACACCAAAGATTGTTCTTGCCACGTCGCGTATGATGTATGACTCTACTCTGCCATGAATCAAAGACACTGGAACGGGTCGTGGCAGACCAGCTGAACTCGTATATCGAAACCTCACACCTTGCTAGTAAGTTCCAGTCTGGCTTTAGAGCTAATCACTCCACAGAGTCAGCATTGCTTCGGGTATACAACGACCTACTTAGGAATGCAGACATGGGTAGAGTGTCTCTTCTTGTTTTGCTCGATCTTTCGGCAGCTTTTGATACCATCGATCACAAAGTACTTCTAGAGCGCCTCTCATCTCGCCTGGGCATCACTGGCACTGCTCTGCAGTGGTTCAGGTCCTATCTCAGTGGGAGACTCCAGAGTGTTGACGTGAATGGACAAAGATCATCTGAATTACCTCTAAAATATGGAGTACCTCAGGGCTCTGTGCTAGGTCCGGTCCTTTTCACCGTTTATACTCTCCCTCTCGCTGATGTGATTGCCAAGCACAATCTAGGCTTTCACTTCTATGCGGATGACACTCAGTTGTACCTTTGCTTTGATCCCTCCCAGCCTTCGAGCACCTCAAATTCTCTCAACTCACTTGCTGCATGCATTGATGACATCCGATCATGGATGGCAGCAAATTTTCAAAAACTAAACGATGATAAAACTAACTTACTAGTTATGGGCAAACCTAGTGTTATTCAGAAATTGGAAAGGCTGACTTTCAAAATTGGCTCTGCCAGCATATCTCCAGTTGCATCAGCTCGAAATCTAGGTGTCATATTCCAAAGCGACCTCTCGTTAGACGACCACATCAGCTCCACAGTCAAATCAGCCTATTTTCAGCTTCATAACATTGCTAAAATTAGGGCTTGTTTAGATAAGGATACCACGTCCAAGTTGGTCCATGCATTCGTGACATCTCGTCTCGACTTCTGCAACTCACTGCTTACTGGCCTACCAGCATGTGCGATCAGGCGATTGCAGCTGGTGCAAAACTCTGCAGCTAGGCTTGTCTGTCGTGAGCGTCGCAGTTGCCACATTACTCCACTTCTCGCCGACCTGCACTGGTTACCAGTCAAGCAATGGATTGACTTCAAGGTTTTGTCGCTCACTTTTAGGTCTCTTCATTCTATGGCTCCAGCCTATCTTTCAGAGATACTACCCCATCAGGCAAAGCATCGTACCACTCGCTTTTCGGAATCCAACAGTCTAGAAATACCTCGTACAAACCTTAAATCCTTTGGAGACCGTGCATTTAGCTCGTATGCTCCCACAGCCTGGAACTCCCTCCCGACCTGCATCAGAACATCCCCTGACCTGACCACATTTAAAAGAAACTTAAAAACATACCTATTTAGGACAGCATTTAGTGGGTCCTTGTGATTCGTCCTCGATGTGCTTATGCGTGCTGACACTGTTCATGCTGCCACTAACCACATTTGCATGCTGACCCAGTGCATGTAACCCCTAACCATGTTATTCATTTTGTTTGTTTTTCAAGCATGATTTTACTTACTATTCTATTGCGTATCACTTTGCAGCAAATGTAAAGCGCCTAGAAAGAGATTAAGTTCTCTGAGGGCGCTTTATCAAGTGCAATATTATTATTACTATTATTAATGCCCTTGGGCTTGCGTGCCGTCACGGTCAACAGCAGCGACGCAGTGATCAAAAAGGGATGACTGTCGCCTTCGGAATTCCTGAACCTGCGCTCGGACATACGACTCCTTAGGTTGGATCATGGAATCCATCTTGGCCTTGAAGTGATCGTACAGCATCTTGTCAGCCCAGTTCCAGGCGAACGCCATGTGCCTGGCTCTACTGGACATTGGCTGAAAAGAACGTTCAGCCCGGACATTGATCTTGAAATATATTATGTGGTCCATGGACCACCGGAGCATGTCTCTCATTAGGATCAGCCCGGCGTCCAGGTTGTCTGCGACGAGCACCAGATGAAACGCGTCGTCAAGCATTTCAATGTATTTGATCACAGCAGCTCTAGTGGGCGGTGGTGAAACGGGTAAGCCGAAGTCGTATTGCTGCAGAGACTGCAGCTTCTCCACGACGCCGCATGGATACAACAGCGGCTTGCGGCCTTTTTTCTTAGCCATTTTTCGCGTTAGGCTCAACATGTAGTCATCAACAGTTGTGCTTTTAGTCTGGAAATGACAAGTGTCGACTACAAAGTAATGGTAGGCCGACCCCATTTCCTCGGCCGGATCTCTAACTATGGACAAGAAGAATGTGCTGTAAGGCATGACTGCAACGTTGCCAAAATTGAATCTGGTGTGGCATGCCATAATATCAAAGTTCGGACGGGCACAAGTACGCTTAGCGACATCAGAACTGTACCTGTTAGGAAATGAGGTCCTACCTCTCAAGGGCACAGGGACAGACAAGTTGCGTTTAATTGCATTCAGAAGGATGATGCGTTGAACGGTAGTGCTGGCGCTTTTGTGCGTCTTAAGGAAGTAAATGTGGTTTCTGGGGGTTACGTCTGACTCAAGGACAACGCTCTCATTTGAAGCGTAAAGTAGCTCAGTTCGACTTGGTCTGCGGCCGGCTTTGAAGGTAGTTGGGCTTAGTGGCTTATTGCAGATCAGCATCAGAGCCAACAGGAAGCGGAAACGGCCAACGTCAGAAAGAGCAATTGCATTCGAAAGCTTGGAGCAGCCATTTAGTGCCGTGTAGCTACTGGTAGTAAGTGTATCGATGGAGCGACTCTTCTTCTTGCAAGAGGCACTGGTCGGATGACGAGGCTCCGAGCCCCGATGGCCCCGCTCGAGTGAATGGCTCTTCAACCGACCCCCGATCGGTTCACCTCAGGGGGACAGAAGCGAATAGTTGATATACAAGTCTGCCGGTGTGGTCTGATTAGTTTCTCCTGCAATATCACCAGGCTTCCACGAATTAGCGAGCTGCAAAGCTTACAAGCGTATTACGGATATTGGCAATCAGCAGCTAAATGAAGTCAGAGAACGTAGACTAAAGAAAAGTGATCAATCGGCCGCGAAAGAATGCTACTTGAACTCTGGCAAATAGGAAAACGAAGCTTACTATGACGAACTGCAAAGCATCTAATCAGTCCGCTGCACACATGCAAAACCACGTAGAGAAGTGGGCCACATTAAGAGGTGTTAGCAGGACCACTTTTAGAAACTGGGACCTTTGGGCAATAGTTTACCACTAAGTCACTTAACTAGCGTATAGCTGTTTTTTGTGGGTTACGGAAAACAGTCGATATCAGGCGGCTAAGCGGTCGGCGATTTAAAAATGAAAGGGCCAAGAAAGGAATGCCGATATTGAGAACAGGGAAGAGTGACAATTTTGATGAATCTAGAAAGAGTGGACAATGGAGATTGCGCAGAATATGAACACGGCGATCTCCAAGATATCGTACTGGTAAAAGAAAGTGCTTCTCTGCAATGACCTGTAAATGACCATCATGCTTGAACTTCAGGTTGAATCTGCAGTTGAGTTGGTGGTTGCAATTGAATTGCCACGGCAGCGGCCATAGGTTCATCGGCTTGAGTGTACACTATTTTTTAAATAAACAGACACGCCTTTACAAAAAAAGACCAGCTATTCTTTCTTACATATTGCTACGTAAAATATCTTTTCTGGCGATTGCAACAACTAATATTTGTTCGCATAGTGGAAAACTTCAGCAGACCCATTCTAGCTTGATTGTTGTCGAAGAGCACTTCAGTGATGGTGGTCGGTCTTGAAGCTTGCTGCCAGCCTACCGAACGACTTGGGCACTTCTGTAGTCGATCTTAAAACCGGTGGACAGCTACATATTTTAGTTAGCAGCCCGGAGCGATCTCAGCCATCTTGCAGTTTCTCCGAGTCTTCGTGGATAATGACTGGTAGTGGTTGTCGGCTCCATATGAACACCAGCTTCTGCTGCATCGTCGTGAGGTACATCAGCCCCTGAAGTTGAGCTAAGTCACTGAAATGACAAGAATTAACAACTACCTAAAAGACAATTCAATTGTTCATACCTAAAGCTTTCCCAAGCCGTTAGATCAATTCTTTTTTTTTCTGGAGATGGTATTCACCTTAAGCCGGTTTCATCCTTCCCTTCTGCAAACCCCGCTGGATGCGCCTCTATTTAGCAGTTAGCAGCGAAAGCGATTAAGCATAGGTATGGAAACATGGCACCGGATCAATTCTGCATGTAGTAGCTGCTGGATTAATTGAATTCTGGCGGAGCAATTTAGTAAGAGAAATGGTGGAAAAGAAAGTTTTAAGGAGATGGCCGATTTGACAGGTGGTTTTGGAAGCAGACTTCACCATCTGGTTGATAATTTATTATATAGTTAGTATATGACATATATTACATGGAATATAATATATAGTATCTAATATCAACGAAATAATATATCTTATATATTATATATTGTATACCATGGTCTCTTAAGTCTTCACTCTAAGATGAATTTTGCCAAAGTCAATGGAAGATAAACTTTGCCGATGTCAAGTTTAACTAAAGACCAGTTTTCAATACTTTAATAGATAAGGAGTTCATCCAAAGTCTTGCAAATCAGCCATCATTTGGAGTGAATTCAATGGCCGCTGACACCGTGCAGAACTAAGAAATAAAATCAGATAGTATTCTGAAATAAAACTTGAAGATCTATTCACCTGTCGTCACAAGAGCTAGACCTCTGAAGTGTAGACATAACTAGCAGTAAACCCGTGTGCAAATAATGTACAGGAAAATGAGATAAATTCTACGCAAAGCATCTGTACTGCTTAATTTTACCTACATCAGTGCATTGCATCATAAATTCATGTGACCAGCCAACTAAATTTTCTACGTAAACATTGCTGAAATCTTTACATTCGCTGCGGGTAGCGGCTGTTAAGTGTATTGTTATTGGTTGTCTTTGCGCCCACTTGAAACCTCTTAATGAGCAGGGAGCAAATGCAAAACTGGTCTCGGCTAAAAAGTCCTTTGTTAGATATGCATACCAGCCTCTTCGCTTTACAAAAACTATTACTGTAGATGAGATTTTGCCTGCTTTTTATGTGTGCTTAAGTGAAACGGAAGTGACGAATATGGGTTCAAATATATCACGTGAGTAATGGTAATAGAATTACCACTGACTTTCGGTCAGCACAAAAAGGCCAGGGCGCATTGGCTCTCTCCCCTGCACCCCAAGAGTCGGTTTCTTGTAGCTCCTGCCGGCTTTCGATGATCGGAAGAAGTTAAAAGATTGATAGGAACTGGTTGAAAACGAATCCTTTTTTAGCTACGCCTTAAATACGATCTGTTAATGGCTGCTTTCTAGCAGATAGTATTTTTGGTCAGTCATGTTATATGCTTTTTTCTGAGCCAGCCAAAACTGGCGCCAAGGTTATGTATTGACGCTATAGTACGCCGTTTGAAACTCGTTACTAAATGTTCCGTGTTATTAGCCGGTCACGCCGTACTCCACCGCAACCGGTTCTCTTCCGAAAAAAGTGCCATCTGACTAGTAGATGCTGCTACCCTCATTTTAAAACCCTTTGGGCTGGACCTCGGCCTCTGCAGCGGCCAAAGTGGTCTCTTGACAGAACTGCGACATCTAGGAAACCGAGAAAATGTCAAGTCACGATATTGTCGTCCCTTGCCACTTCGCGCTTCGTCATTCGCGGCTTCACTTTGCCGTGGCTTTTTTCAAATATATTCATTAAAAAGATTAGACGAGATAGTGAAAATTATACAGCGCGAGCTCTGTTGCCTGAGTCAATTATGCACCCCTGTCTTACAATACAAATAAAAATTACTGTACGTATGTACTGTAAGCCAATATATTCGAGCGCTCCCGAAAATCCTTCAGCGCCAGGTGCAGCCGCTCGACCGCTTCCTGCGTGTGCGCAAGAAATTTATTCCAAAAAATTGGATGTGATGAAACCAAGCCAGTTAGAGCTGCTTGTCACTGATTGGCTGTCCTACCCTCTTCCTATCCCGGCCAGAGTCCTTCCTATCTTATTCTCATTTTCACCTCATCATCAAAAAGTTGCAATATTTTCATAGGTTAGCGGTTGCGTGTAAGAAATATGTGTGTCATTAAATGTAAAATAATAATAAGATATTTTAACATCTAATATTTTCTTGTCGCATATTTTGTCTAATGTATTGAGTAGTATGGTGTAATAGTGATTAAATGGGTGTTATTCATGTCCACAGTGCTCGAATAACGTTAAAACCATATTTAGAGGGTCGCGAACAGGTTTTCCATGCCTTAACTACGAAAATGTTTGATTTATAAAAATGAATCCTACTTCGCGGAAATCCACTTATTGCCGTAGAGTCTGGAACTGGTTAATCGCGATAAACGAGGGATGACTATACTGAAATAGCCAGGTCTCTGCTAGACAAAGACGATCTGTCGGAGAACCTACTCCCGCCGCCCATTAGGACACTTAATGTGTTCTTTTGCTGCTCATGTGTGTGCCCCCTCTTACATAAAATGCCCTCTCTCTCTCTCTCTCTCTCTCTCTCTCTCTCTCTCTCTCTCTCTCTCTCTCTCTCTCTCTCTCCCCCTCTCTCTCTCAATTGGACTCAATCTCTCCAGCTTACTCCATTTTTACCTTTCCTCTGCTGCTTTCATCTTAAGTTAATCTCCCGGTCGAAGGCAACAACTAGCCCTCAATGCGGCTCTACCTACTTACTCCTCTCCTTCTTCTTCTACGCTTTAAATTGCTGCAGCAAACGATAGCTAGCATGACAAAGTATGCTAGCAACTTAATTCGGTGTCCTTGTGCCGCTGCGTTCACCAAAGAGGCTGTTATCAAGCGACTCATTAAGGATTCAGCCCTAAATTACGAGAACTTAAGCGAGGCCGGCCTTGTCTTTTTCTACCATTCCTGTGAAGATATCTAATTGGCTAATAGCGGACCAGCTAAGATATTAAATTTAAGCATTAAGACTAGCATTTTGACTATGGATTGATAGGTAATTATTCCACAGAGTCAGCTCTATTGTGACTGTATATAAAAGACTTCTCGGGGTGTTGAATTTGCTGTAGTCTTTTCTTAGTTCCGCCGAGATTTCCGGGTTCATTTTACATCCTTAATCAATTCGTCATTCTGGAGGGCGTATCATTACACGAATTATTTGCACAGTAGATCAATGGTTTAGGTCGTACCTCAGTGTAGGATTCCGAGCATTACGACTGATTGAAGCAGGTGCAAATGCTATGCTAAACAGCACCGTGAAAAGATCTTGGACAAGCCAAATGGAAAAAATACGCCTTTTGAGTACAAGCTAACACTTCATTAACACTCTGGCTGTTTATACAAAGTGGCACTTTTTATATCCCCGTTATTTTCTGGGGCCTACAAATGAGAAATCGCAAGTAGCAGCAACGGTACATGACTGACTCTCAGCATGACTGATTTAGAATGACCTATAGAGGATATCAGATATTACCAGGGAATTTGTGTGAGAATGCAGACCATCAGCATCCCCTTTTGGTGGGTCCGTTCTGCTGTCCTGTCTCAAGACACCTTAATTTCACGAAAGTCCCGGCAAGCCTGCGCCTTGTAGACTCACTCGAATTCACGGTGCAGAAACATGTTCTTCGCGAAAAAGCTGTTAACGCACGATCTCTATTCACTTTCTGCAACGTGTGTGACCTGCTTCACTGTCTACTCGTGCCGATAACGAAACGATCTACAACGCTATAATATGCCTCTCTTATTATTGGCACACGCAATCTCCTTGAAGCTTAGCAATCCTTGATGTCTTCTTGCCCTAGTTTTTCAGAAGATTAGAGGTTGTGAAGCACCATGTTCTGTATTCATCCGTCGGAGTTGATAATATGGCTAATCCTCGTTTTCTCAGGGCCTAAACCTAAGGATGAGAGTCAGATGAGATAATAGCAGCTACATGTTTGTGAAGCTGAACTCTGTCACTACCTCCTAGTTCACGAGGGCCGTATTTAGCTGTTTCCGTTGACCCTGGTAGAATCAGCATATTGCAGCCCGGGCTGAAAGAAAACAAGATTGAAGAAGGTTGCCGGCTTGGCAACGACGCCTACCGCGTCCAATTGTAGCATGCATCGCTTTAAAAACCTGCAACATCTGGCATCGTAATGGGCCGTGATAGTCCAGGACACAGGTGCTTGCTCTCCACTACCGAGGTCGGTTAAAAAT
This sequence comes from Cristatella mucedo, assembly GCA_009760855.2. Classification (NCBI taxonomy): domain Eukaryota; kingdom Metazoa; phylum Bryozoa; class Phylactolaemata; family Cristatellidae; genus Cristatella; species Cristatella mucedo. Next base: position 2,216,397 of record WPIO01000010.1, on the reverse strand, counting down.
CCCGCAGTGGGCGATCCTTCATTGCCAACTGCAAGCGGTGGTTAAAGTGTAACGCAGACGGCTCGGTGGAGGAGGCGTAACCTGCCGCTTACCAAACGGCGTAGCCTTCTGCCTAATGCTATTCGGTGCGCGTCTACCAGAAATAAGAGGTGGCCACGCGAAAAATAGTTTCTGGCGCCAACCGACTTACCGTTACTGAGGGGTCTTGAATTCGTGGTGCGGATTGGAAAGATATATACACACAAATAGGGAATTTTACTGAACTTTATTCGCAAGTGCGCAATGTCACTGCACGTCTAGTTCAGTTTTAGCCTCACACTCCTCGCAGGCTCTCAACAAAACAAGCACTCCTACGGTAAATATGTCCCGCACTTAGGCTGACAACGTCTTTAGTGAAAGCGACCCATATATACGGAGGAGCCCGAACAACCTGAACCTAAACCCCTACCCGAGAACTAGAATTCCGCCTCCCTTTTTGCAAAGGCTGGAAAACCTCCACCGTCGCAAAGGCAGGAATGCCTGGAACCCTAGCTCCTTACCGGAGAACTAGGGCTCCGCTTCTACCGCAAAGGCGGGAATACTTCCACCTTCGCAAAGGCAGAAGCACTGGGGGTTGTTTCATCTAGGAGGAACTCCCTTCTCTACACTGCACCGGACTATTCCTAGTTCGCTTGCAAATCCCTACGCCGGAACTACGCGCGCGCACATGCACACATTATACAAAATCGAGACACGGGCGCTATACAAACTTATTCGGTGGCGTCCACCGAATTCTCCCAGCACTGATTTGTTTTGTCCAGTCAATCGCCCGCAACACAGCTTACTCTTCTCCCTCGCTTTCAGAGAAAGCGAGTGCGGTAACTGCCGGTGACGGCGTCGAAGCGCAGAGCCGAAGACGAAGGGGGAACCCCGAGTGAGCGTCGCCCTACTCTTAAATTGCTAGCTGGGACTATAGGTATGACAGCTGATATCCAGCCGAGAGGCCAGCCGATATGCATCACCTTATAATCCTACTACGACGGCTGAGTTTTCCTGCTTAATTCTCTAGGACAGAGGTGTTTCCTGCTGAGTGAGCAGTTATTGTGCGCCCTAAAATTGAGCCAGGCCGGCGCTGTGCTATAATAGCCGTTAAGGCTTTTCTGCGGATAAACAAATGGGGCTGTTAAATCGGCTAATAAATATCAATTTATTTATGTTGATTCGACTTCGTACAATCGATTAGAATAAACACGTGCCTTTCATAAGAAGTGTTCGGTACCATTTAATTGCATACATCGTTAGATCTACATTAGCGGCAATAAGTTTTGCCGCACACATTCCAACTTTAGCCGCCAGGTCGACTATTGTTGTCAACCGTTTCAAAGACCTCCCGGAGCGTCAAAACGAGTGAAATTGATGCAAAAGTAAAGAAAACAGACCACGACACAATTTTTCAACACGAAAACCACAGAATGGGCAGTAGAAACACTAAATCTAGTAGGATGTGACCCTTTCCCGATTAACGACCACTTCCGTTATTCGTGCTGGCGTGGACTCAACGAGTTTCAGAGTTATGTTGGGTGGTATAGCATGCCAGACTACTTGCAATTTGTCCCGTAATTCGGCCGGTGATCTCATGCTTGCTTGTGTCTAGAGCTCTCAGCCGACGCTGAACCTAACCTCGTTCCATAGATGTTCCATCAGGTTAAGGTCCGAGCTCTGACTCGGCCACTGCAAGCGTGTGAAATGAGAGGACCTGTCGAGAAAGTGCTGCGCAACTTCTGCAGTATGTTTCGGGTCGTTGTCCTGTTGATGTATACAATGAGTGCCTCGCAGTCGCGATGCACTGGGCACGGGGACGCAGGGCCAGGATTCGCCGGTAGCCATCTTTATTCATTCTGCCCTCGAACTCGGCGAAGGACTGCTACACCGCTGGACTGCGAAGCTTCCCCTCATCATCACTGATCCGAACCCGAACATCACAGTACGTTGCAAGCAGACATCAGCGTATGCTTCGTCACTCCTGCGTCAAACGTAAAGATCGACTCGACATTTGCAGCTGCCATACACGGTGTACTTATGTAGCGCCACTCTAGCCTTGGCTTAATTTTAACGCGAACAAGAACTGCTTGGTGGGCAAAACTCCTTTGTCCTGGAGCAGTGAGCCAGCGAGGAGCGCCAGTGCGGTTAGAGAGAGCAACAGCTTAACAGCGAGCCAGGAGGCACTGGCACCGGCTCTGTTGATTCGGCCTTTAGAATTAATTTGCTATCCACAGGAGCGGCTGATCGGTGTTGGCTGACCTGTCAACTTCGACCATACTTCGGTTCGAAAGAATCGTCTGGAACCTTTTCGGCATTCAAGCTGGACGGGGTTGCCCATCCGGTGGCCGAGCGACGGTATTAATTCCTTACTGTAATGGCCCAAGGTGCCGGGCCCAATATCACTAAGCTCTTGCCCCATTGTCTCAGCTAGGCATTTAAGAGTAGAGCGACGCTCACTCCGGGTCTTTTGTTCGGCTCCTGCTCTCTCTCTCTCTCTCTCTTCGGCTTCGTTTCGATGCCGTCGCCGTTAGTTGCCGGACTCGTTTCTCTGAAAGCGAGGGAGAAGGGGGCAGTTCGCCGCCGAATGACGGGATAGGACGAGACAGTGCTACGAGGATTCGGTGGACGCCACCAAATATCGTATCGTGTCCGAGCTCGCATTTTGTGTTTCTTTTGTGTGTGTTGTGTGTGTGTGTGTGTGTGTGTGTGTGTGCGCGCGCGCGAGCGTGCTCGCTCGAACGTGGTCTTGGCCTAACGATTTGCTGATGCGAACTAGAAGTAGTTGTGGTGGTGTGAGATATTTCGTTGGTTCGGGCTCCTCCGTCTTTTGAGTCGTTCTCCAGTAGAGACGTAGGTAGCCTAATGCGGACACGTATTTCCTCCGTAAGAGTGCTTGAGGTAGTGTGTGAGGTAGTGCGTGAGGTATTCCCGCCTTCACGGTGGAAGCGGAGCACAGGCTCTCCAGTCAGGGTCTAGGCTCCGGTTCGGGCTCCTCCGTCTTATTTGGGTCGCTCCCCACAATAGGCATAGGAAGATTAAATGCGGGGACGTATTTCCCCCACAAGAGTGCTATTGCTGTTGAGAGCTTGTGAGGCGTGTGTGTAGATAGAACTGAGCTAGACGCGCAGCGACATCGTGCGCTTACGAATAAAGATCAGTAAAATCCCACTTTTGTGTGTGTGTCTCTTTCTAACTCACGCCGTGGACTCACGACCCTTTTAGTAACGATAAGTAGGTCACCGCCAGAAACACTCGTTTCGTGGCGGCCTGCTTATTGCGCGTAGACGCGCACCGAACCGCATTCGGCAGTAGGTCACGCCGCTTGGTAAGCGGCAGGTTACGCCTACTCCGCCGAGCCTTCGGCGTTCCACTTACTTTCGTCGGTAAAGAGTACCGACGTCTAATCTTCGTTAGCCCAGTGCCTATGCTGCCACGCCCACAAAAGACGAGCTTCTTTATGGGTTTTATTCAGTATCGGAGCTTTCTTTGCCACCCTTGCCATAAACCCTTGTTCTTTGACCCTTTGCCTCACCGTCTGCTCACTGAGGATCTTGCCGGTAATGAGCTCGAGTGCTTTGGCATGGACTCGAGCAGGGGCAAAGCGGGGCCTTCAGGCACTCCATTTTCAGGGGCCGATCATCCTTCCTAGTGGAAGCCAGAGGGCACCCAGACGCAGGCTGGTTCTTCATCGTCCCTAGAACAGACATTTTCCGAATGTTCGGACAGCTGTCTCACTTATTCCCAGCTTCCGAGCGACTTCTCAGTTGCTAACCTTCTCAAGATGGTAATACCATAGCGGCCCCTTGACAAAATCAGTAAGGCGACCTCTCATTGCCATTGCTGCTAGTAGTGCACTCACGCGTCACTACGGTCTGCCGGCAACGGCCAAGATCGCTGGGTGCCCGCCCATCTTCCCTTGCGTTCTAGCGTAGCAAGACTATATCGCTTTATCTATTAGACGAATAAAGTGGGCAAATGCTACACGAAGGGCGTCAGAAATATTAAAAAGTACAACCACAATACATATTTTCTCTACTAGCAGATGTTTCTATCATTATCATTGTGCACTATGCCCATGGGTGAGGGGAGTAAAACTTCCCACACTGCCACCTTAATTTGGAACCGCAACCGGCCGTCGGTACCTCGGTGTTGGAGTTTGCCGGTTGCTAAGGAGATCGTCAGCAGATACGCATACTTCTGGTTTCCCGGGCTTACAACTCAAAAGTCCTCCTCAGCAAAAGTTACAGACCGAAGCACTTCTTCTTGATATCCAATGAATGGAAAAATATTCGTTAGTATTTAAAACTTATTCATATTAGTTCAAACAGCTATTGGCTGAGATACATATATCGACCCTACTTATGGCAGGCTAAGTGCTGCAAAACTTATGGCCGCTAGAGTACATAATTGTAATTGTATGTAATGTATCTCCGTCTGTAACTCCACAAAGTCATAAAGACCATGTGGGTGTTACGCAGGAGAGGTTTGTATAGCGCACTCACAGCCTAAGCGACTTTCGGTACGCATTCGGTAGCCAACAGACTTCGTTTCACGCAACAAAGAGAAAATGGGAAGCATAGCGGAGTCAGGAGAGCAGTTGAGGTGGTCAGTAGCATGGAAATAGCAGCCCAGGCCCGCTGAAAGGGATGAGCCATAGTCAGCAGTAGGAGAGTAGTTGTCGTTGCGTAAGAATTGTGGAAGCGAGTTCCACAGTCTAGGACCTGCAGAGCTAAAGCTTCTGTCGCCAACGATCTTTAACCGGAGAAATGGAAAAGCTAATTTATTGTCCACACTGAACCTGAGGGCACGAACAGGCTGAAACTGGTGCAACAGTTCAGCTAGGTACGAAGGAGCCAAGCCGTGGCGGGCCTTGTGGGTCTGCGTAAGAACTTTGCTCTGTATCTGTTGCTCAACCGCCATCCATCCTAGCTCTATTAGCAAAAGAGATACGTGCTCAATTCTCTGGGATTTGAAAACTAGCCTTGCAGCCATATTCATAGTCAGCTGCAGTGGCCTAGTTGCTTTCTTTGGTAGCCCTGCCAAAAGGGAATAACAATAATCAAGCCGAAACAGAACTAAGGAGCTAGTTAAAGTTTTTGCAAGCCACTGTGGAAAACAGCTCTTAATCTTGGATAGGGATTGGACGTGGTGGCTAGCTCTAGAAGCAGTCTTCTGAATGAAGCATTGAAAATTGAGGCAGCTTTCGGAAACGACACCTAAATTTCGATCACGTGGTGATGGTCACACAAGAGCATCACCTATTAGAAGAGAAAAGCCTTTTAATCCGGCCGCACGCTTAGGGTGTCCTTAGAGCAGCAGTTCGGTACACCTGGTCATGCCAAATCTGACCGCCGTCTTTGAACTATGTCGACTCTTTTAATTCAACCATAAGTGGTTTCTACCACAGATGTTTTATCACCGATAGCAAGAATTCACACTGCCAAAGTAACATCGAATAGAGAATGAATAAGGGAAAAAGTACCCAAAGTGGCAACGTAAGGAAACCCGCAACCAACTAGACGTGACGCACTTTGGAAGCTTGCAATGTAAGCGAAGAAAGTAAACAAAAGCGGCCAGACCTTCTATCCGATGCCTATTATGTTGCGCTCAACCTGGTTGTGCTACCGTGAAATGCGGCCGGCCGCTGAGCCATTCGCTTCAGTTCAAACAATGGAACCATTACGCTCAAGCAAAAAAAGTGAAAGCGCAATTGATCGCTGGAGCCAGCCCGTCCCAGGCTCAAAGGCAGTTCCTGAGCGATAGGCAAACACTTCAAGTCCACAAAGACCTACTACCCGCGCTAAGGTCACTCAGAGTGTGCAACAAGGGGGCGACCGACAAGACCTCTGTAGAAGGTTCACCCGAAGGGTCCGGTGAAGTAACCCACTCTCGTAGAGCGGAGATAGATTCGATGGTTTTCGGCAAGCCCACCACACCCGCGGCGGAACTGCGGACTTCTGCCTGCAGCTACCAAATGCCTGGAAATTGGGGGGTACATTTGGACGACGAAAATCAGCGTCTTGAGCTCCTAGCGAACTATGCGAGCCACGATCCTCGAGAGCTACCGGAAATCTCGGACTGGGCTGTCTCGGTTCAGCTTACCTCGACTCCCGGCCACGGGGTACGCGATCACTTTGCAAAGAGCTCGCCACGCGAGCGGCTGCGTCTTTCTTCACCCCCCTCCTGCAGGTCGGATCGCAGCCGAACGCGACCTGACCTCGTTAGGAGACGTTTCGAGGCTCGGCTTCACGTCGGCTCGGCTTAACGTTGATGCGCCCCTAGCTCCAGAGCGGGACAGGCTCAAGTACATCCGGCGATACGAGGTGCCGCCTACCCGCCTGCCTATTGACCGGCCGTGCTCTTCGCCGGCAGTTAAGACCGCCGCCCCCACCCCAGCCAAGCCGCAGCCAGTCGAACCCCCAGCCGGCCCCGACGCGCGGACCTGCTCCGCCTCAGCTGACTCAGCCGCCTCTGCCCTCCGCTGGCGCTAGCGTTCGCACGCTGATCGTTCCAGAGCAGCGGTTGCGACTGAGCGCACACCGAGCGCGTCGCAGATGAGAACCCGCGTCTTCCAATCGCACGCACTCGCCCCTCCCCAGCCTCCCCCGCCCGCCCGACAGGACGGCGATACTGGGGCGAGGAGCTTAAGCGAGCGTCTCGGGTCCATGCACGACAGCCCGGCGTGCCGCCTGAGCTGCGCGCGCCGCGAAGCGGGCGGAAGTGGCGGCGGAAAGCGTTACGAGCGCGCTGCAGCGGGTACCACAGCGGGTGCGGCAGCGTGCGGCCCGACGCAATGAACTAGTGAGTCGCGGTTGCTGCAATGCTGCTAGCAGATGAAGCCGACGCAGCACAGCGCGGCAGCAATCGAGAGCGCCCTAACCTAATGGAGCGAATCCGTGCCGTTAGCGAACGGCAGTCAATTATTTAGAGCCGCGATGCGGCGTACCAGCGTCGGCCATCGCGTACAGCTGCCCCTCATTCGAAGCCGTCTCCTAACCTTTATAATTCAGGAGCCGCCGGTAATCTTTAAGCGCTACCCTAATATGACAGCTTCGGCAGGTTTAGCGCTCAGGACCTCACCGGTAATGCTTGCCAGCTAGGCCGGAAATTACCAGAGGTGACCCTACCGACTCCCTGGCGTCGCCGAGAAATGCCTCGCCGACTGCTATAAACCGGCCACCGGTCGCGTCAGCCGGCTCAAGGTCAGAAACCCTACCAAGGTCAGCGATATCAATCCGAAAGTCGACCATGTCGTTTGGTTGTTCGTGGTCAAAAAACAACTCTCTAGTCGTTAACGACAGTGCCACTGAAACTTGACGCCAAGTTGGCCAAAGCCACTGGCAGGGTTGCGCCTATATAATTTGCAAGAGTGTACTTTCGTTTTTCATTAGCAGACCTTTCCGCTGCACCCCAAAGTTATTCGGCCACCCTTCGGTCCCCTTATCAGCGAGCGTTTTAGCCAGTGGTGTAGTGAGACCTTTCGGCGCATGTGGACCAAGCCACGAATGGCGCCCACTCCCCCTGTAAAAAATGGCTGAGGAATAACTCTACCAAAGTAGAAATGCAAAAACACACGCCAGGTGGCATATCGATTCGACAAAGTTTTCACTAACTGCAGCACAAGTACAAGGTAGCTATCACAGCTTTAACTATAACTTTAACTTTTTAATTTTAACTTTAACTTTTAACGCTGCTTTAATTAGCTATCGCAGCTTTAACTGACAATGAAAGACACGAGTTCTACTGGTGTCTTTGGTGCAGAGTCGTGACATGTGGCAAGAAGCCTTTTACAGTCACATTTCGTTGTACTGCTCTACCGAAAACACCGAAACTATGACGTTACTGTGTTCATGAGCACGAGTAATAACTTAAACTAGTCCTTGATAGGAGCTGGCTGATTATCAGGTTAGATGCCCGTATGAATGATCAAAGCTATACATTGGTATACACATGGTTCCGACTAGCCACAATCCAGGAACTGCGAATAAACTACGGCTTATATCACGATAAGGCATGATTAGCTGACGTGTCAATACTCTAGGACGGCGAGTAACCGACCAACAGATTTCCGTGACTGAATTAAAAAGACGTGACAATAATTTGGGTAAAATGGTAGGATACTAACTCTTTGAAGACAGGCGAAAAAATACAAAACTAGGGCTTCGATTGACAGACTTTATGGTGATTAAGGCTTGCACAGTCTGCGTGCGGTAGCATCTAGAATGCTTGTGAAGGTTGCCAAAAAAGTGGGTTGTACTTTGTGAATTGTCTGTATGCTTCAATCAAACCATTCACTAGCGTCCACATAATCATTACAGTCTGCCAAAGAGTCTTAGCAATAGCTTTGGTATGGTTAGAAAATGCTTCACTAATCCACAGTGTGAACGTCCTGCGTCGTCAGTCGTGCTTAGTGCCATGCGAATTGCCCGGACATTCAAAGAGAAGCGGGTATAGACGGTTCAGAAACGTTAACGGTCGACGGCGAGTATTGTAGAGTGTTGTAAGATAGTGAGAATGAGCGGAGAAGTGAAAAAAAGAATGACATCGGAATGAGGAGATAGTGGCGGAGTACGAGTGAGAGAGAGAGAGAGAGAGAGAGAGAGAGAGAGCGAGTGAGTGGGTTGAGATGGCAGATAACGTGATGACTGCTATTGATAGTGGTGCATACTGTACATCTGCCTAGCCACCCCTTGCCAGCACGCCGACCATGTTTAGTCGGCGCCAGAGCGTCGGACGCTTTGCCCGCGCTGTGAGAGGAGAAGCGACGAATCGTCAGGGGCTTCGTCGACCTGCGGGCTGCACAGGCGGCACATCTATAGGTGGCTAGCTCCCAGCCGCCGTGTTCTGTTGCCGTGGTGAATGATCATTTGATCTGACTCTCGGCAACCTGATTCTGCAAAGCGTCTCTCACTAGTCAATCGTAGGAGCATGGCTCTCTTTCTTTCCCGATTTGCCTTGCTTTCTCTGCATCGCACGACCCGCTGGAGTTTGTTTTATTCTTGGCTTAGGCTGCCACCCGGTCGGTCGGTCCGTCACGACGACACGATTGTGCCTGTCCTCGTCACTCGTGCACAGCTGGAAGCCAAAAGGAGACACGGAAATCGAGCACTAAGCAATCGTCGCGCCTCCGACGAACACCCAGCAGCGCATCGACGACGAATCGATCTCAAATTACGCGAGCCGCGGTAGGTGGCACCTAGCCACGGTCAACGCCTAGGTCAAAGGCTGACGCAACTTGCAAACTATTGACGGAGACTCGTTCCTTCGCAGATGCCAACTAACCGAACTGCTTTTCGAATAGCTTACCCACTTAGCCCGGCAGCTTGATTATTTGCCTATATTTTTCAGCTCACACAAATGGAACAAAGGCACGCTCTTAGCACGGCCGCAGAGCCTCGTGAATGGGCTGACTGACGCAGGCACGAATGTATGCGCTGACGCCAGCACGAAAGCCCATTGTTTGTGCTCGCTGAGCGCTCTTGGCTACAATTCACGAATCTAGCGCATGCCCATCGCAAACATCCGCTGCCAGCACCATGTCTCACTTGAGCGGCTTGACGGAGGTCACGCCTTACAGTTAACAAGGGGCACGTCTCCCACGCCCAATAACCGCCTTCGCATAGGCGAGGTCGCTCACCGCAGCCTGCACTATCGCAAATCCAATCAGCTTACGACAGCGAGAGATCACAGGCAATAGTTTCCGGGCTCTATATAATGTATCTCCGTCTGTAACTCCACAAAGTCATATAGGCCATGTGGGTGTTACGCAGGAAAGATTTGTATAGCACAGTCACAGCCTAAGCGGCTTTCGGAACGCATTCGGTAGCCAACAGACTTTGTCTCATGCAACAAAGAGAAAGTGGGAAGCATAGCAGAGTCAAGAGAGCAGTTGAGGTAGTCAGTAGCATAGGAGTAGCAGCTCAGGACCGCTGAAAAGGATATGTCATAGTTGGCAGTAGGAGAGTAGTTGTCGTTGCGTAAGAATTGTGGAAGCGAGTTCCACAGTCTAGGACCTGCAGAGCTAAAGATTCTGTCGCTAACTGTCTTTAAGCGGAGGAATGGGACAGCTAATTTATTGTCCACACGGGACCTGAGGGCGCGAACAGGCTGAAACTGGTGCAGCAGTTCAGCTAGGTACGAAGGAGCCAAGCCGTGGCGGGCCTTGTGGGTCAGAGTAAGAACTTTGCTCTGTATCCTTTGCTCAATCGGCAACCATCCTAGCTCTTTCAGCAAAGGAGACACGTGCTCAAACCGCTGGGACTTGAAGACTAGCCTTGCAGCCATATTCATAGTCCGCTGTAGAGGCATAATAGCTTTCTTTGGCAGTCCAGCCAAAAGGGAATTACAATAATCAAGCCGAGACAGAACTAAGGAGCTAGTTCAATTATTTGCAAGTCACTGTGGGAGACAGCTCCTAATCTTGCATAGGGATTGGATGTGATGGCTAGCTGTAGAGGCAGTCTTCTGAATGAAGCTTTAGAAATTGAGGCAGCTGTTGAACACGACACCTAGATTTCGAGCACGTGGTGATGGTCGCACAATAGCATCACCCATTAGAAGAGCAAAGCCTTTTAATCCTGCCATACGCTTTGGGTGTCCTATGAGCAGCAGTTTGGTTTTATCATCATTTAATTTCAGGAAGTTTTCCGACATCCAGGATTGAATATCGGCAAGGCTACCAGTCAGTTTCTCAGTTGCCGAAGCAGATTCCGACGGTTTGAATGACAAATATAACTGAGTATCGTCAGCGTAGAAGTGATATCCTATTTCATGGGCCTTAATCACTTTTCCCAGAGGTTGTCTATAAATGGAGAACAGCAAGGGAAGGAGTACAGACCCTTGAGGGACTCCACAGGTGACCCTTCTCGTGTCTGAGACCTGACCACCACACGACACGAATTGAACACGGTCATACAAGTATGATTTCAACCACGCCAGTGCTTCGTCTGCCAGACCGATCGTTGTTCTCAATCGTTCAAGCAGAACTTCGTGATCAATGGTGTCGAATGCTGCAGACAGATCTAGTAGGGCAGTGACATTCCCGTCGTCGTTGCCACGTAGAATGTCATTGTTGACACGGAGGAGAGCAGTTTCAGTAGAGTGCTGCCTCTTGAACCCTGATTGAAATGTTTCTGACATTCCATTATTTTCAATATGTTCAACCAGCTGCTTAGCAACAATTTTTTCAAGAATCTTTAAAAAGAACGGAAGAAGGGAAACTGGGCGATAGTTTGCTAGGACCTCTGTGTCTAATCCAGGCTTTTTAAGAATAGGTCTAACGATTGCCGATTTGAAGGACTTGGGGACGACCCCTCTTCCCAAAGAAGCATTAAAGATCTTGGTTATGGCAGGGCTAAGTTGGTCTGCTAGTGAAGACCAAAGAGATGAAGTTATAGGGTCTTCAGGGGACGAGCTCTTTTTGCTAGACCTTATTAAGGCAGCCATTTCGTATACAGAAACATCGGAGACCCTTTTAAGGAAGGTCACAGGTTGAGGAACGGCGATTGCTTTGGTCGGAGGGTGCTTAATGGTCGCACGAATGTGCACAATTTTTTCAGTAAAGAAGGCTGAAAACTTTTCGGCTGAGCCCTTAATATTTGGGGAGTCAGACCTCACAGCATTGGCCAGAAAATGGTTTACTGTCTTACAAAACTTTTTATTGTCAGACTGGCAGGAATTCAGCTTTCTAATGAAAAAAGAAGCCCTGGCTTTTTTAAGCTTTCGGGTGTAAACTCAAAAGAAGTCTTTGAAATTGACTAGATCTGCCTCAGACTCGATTTCTTGAAACGACGTTCTAGCCTGCGCTTAACCCGGTGCATCTTAAGGAGTTTTTTTATAAATTGTAAGGAATCTCGACGGCTTTGAACACGGATAGAGCGAACGGGAGCATGCTTGTCAAGAGCACTCCTGAGTGTCATGCTCATCGCATCAGTGAGGGTATCGAGGCTTCCGGTCTAGTCTGAAAGCAAATCAAGAAGACCTGCATCACAAACAGATTTCAAAAACTTGTCCATGTCAATGCTTTGTAAGTTACGTCGTTTGGCAAATTCGAAAATTGCCCTGGACGTACGAGGGAACAGGAACAGTAAACGAGACCGAACAATGATCGGAGAGGGTCAGTGGACACACCACAAGGTCAATGTGGAGGACATCCTTAGTGATCACGAGATCTTCTTCCAAGCCGCTGTACACTATTCAGATATCCCAAAGTTTCGCGTGAGTTTGACTGTCACAGCTAAGTGGCTGCTACCACTAAGGGCCAATCGCTGTACAACCCGTAGCTTTGATCTGTTTGCCGAGCGATGTACTGTTGGAAACGGTTAAGCCGAGGTTACATTTCCAATTTTTCTCACGACACTAGGCTGATACCGACTGGCTACGTCATCTAGAAGCGTTGAAGACAGATTACTCGTATTAGATTAGTTGGTCCATGCATTCGTCACATCTCGTCTCGACTTCTGCAACTCACTGCGTACTGGCCTACCAGCATTTGCGATCAGGCGATTGCAGCTGGTGCAAAACTCTGCAGCTAGGCTTGTCTGTCGTGAGCGTCGCAGTTGCCACATTACTCAACTTCTCGCCGACCTGCACTGGCTACCAGTCAAGCAACGGATTGACTTCAAGGTTGTGTCTCTCACTTTTAGGTCCCTTCATTCTATGGCTCCAGCTTATCTCTCCGACATACTCCCCCATCAGGCCAAGCACCGTACCACCCGCTTTTCGGAATCTAACAGTCTAGAAATACCTTATACAAACCTCAAATCCCTTGGAGACCTTGCATTTAGTTCGTATGCTCCCAAAGCCTGGAACTCCCTCCCGACCTGCATCAGAAAATCCCCTGACGTGACCAAATTTAAGAGGAACTTAAAAACACACCTATTTAGGACAGCATTTAGTGGGTCCCTGTGATTCGTCCTTCACGTGCTTATGCGTGCTGACACTGTGCATGCTGCCACTAACCATATTTGCATGCTGACCCTGTGCATGTCACCCCTAACCATGTTATTCATTTTGTTTGTTTTTCAAGCATGATTTTACTTACCATTCAATTGCATTTCCCTTTGCAGCAAATATAAAGCGCCTAGAAAGAGATTAAGTTCTCTGAGGGCGCTTTATCAAGTACATTATTATTATTATTATTATTATTACTCTATCGGCGGTACCTAATCTTGCTGAGATGATATATATATATATATATATATATATATATATATATATATATATATATATATATATATATATATATATATATATATATATATATATATATATATATATATATATATATATATATATATATATATATATATATATATATATATATATATATATATATATATAGTTCATTTGCATTGCGACCTAGAAGAACCTAATCTCTATTCGGGCGCTATAAAGATGCTGCAGGGTTCGAGCCCGCTACCTTGGCGGTCAAAGGTGATCACCTTCCCGCCGGGCCAACCTGGGTAGCGAGACTTCTGCTTAATCGGCCGGATCGTCATGACTTAACAACGTTAACGAAGCAAGTCGGATGAGACAGCCTTTAACAAGCATGGCGTCTGATGGCGGTACCAGCCCCACTACAGCTGTATATGCGAACTCATAAAGCGTAAATGCAATTTCGTTCATACGCAAATTGTATTAAAAAGTTCAGAGAGAACTGTAAAGTATCGGTAAGGCGTCACTCTGGTTACGAGGGCAGCTGATCGTACCACATAAAGCGGTTCGGTTGCCGGAAATGGTAAGGGGTTTCCGGTCTCTATGTAGCTACGCGTCCGGATTCGCATCGAGTCGGTGCGAGTCGGTGGCAGCAGGAGTAGCGACAGTCTCTTAAATCGGCAGGTCGGCTACATGGCCAACTCGAGTCACATTGCCGCCGACGAAAAGTGACGCATTCTTCGCCGATTAGTGATCGGTGGATTTTGAACTTATTCCTTGGTTGCTAGCCATATCTGAACGCAAGGTGACATATTGGAAAGTAACCTTTGCTCCTTTATCTGAGTAGTAGAAAGTGGCTTGCAACTCGAAATGAGCGTCTGAAGAGGTAGGTCCTGCCACTCTTTCTGCGACTCCGAGTATCTTTGGCCGGGTGTCAGCCTAATGCCAGTCGCTTGTCCGCATGCCGCCACAGGCTGCCCCAGGCTCCCCAGAACCATTAAACAAGCTGCTTCGACCTCCACATTCACGGCCAACATTGCAGACATACTTTTAGGCCTAAACGAGCCTTCTGCCGCTTGGTGAGCAGACCGTACGGGTTTCCCGTGAATGTAGATCTATACAATATATAGTATACGATATATGTATATGTATATGTATGTAGATACGTATATAGATATGTACAATATATAGTATACAATAGTATATATGTAATTCGTCTATTCTTTCAAAACAAGCGTGAAGTCCTGCCTGTGCATAGAGGCTGAACAACTTGCAGCTAGTAGTCACTCGTTAGTGTGTGTATTGCAAAGCAGTTCGTGAATAAAGGCGTCTACCATGTCAGCTCTTTTTCTACCTACGGGCTGTTGACTGGACTTTAAAAGGCCAGTTTCCAGCTAATCGTGCAAGCAACTTTTATACTTGGTGTGACGATAGCTCACCGGTCGATGTTAATCGACAGCTCACAAGATTAGTTTGTTGTGACTATAGTAAGGCTAGCTGACCCAACGGGTTCGAATCTTTCCTAAAAAAATCTTCGAATCTTGCCTAAACAACCAAGCCCAATACTAGTAGGGCTGGTCTCAACGAAGGTGGTTTTTCGCCCAGGTGGTTGCTGATCACTGGACCCAGGTCGTGGGTTCCATTGCTGAAGCTGACGACAATGTATGGCCTGCAGTAATTTGAGTGAAAGCTGCCAAGGCTCTTGCGCAACCATAGAAAGGCGGGCCTGGATCAGCAGTATAGCATATAACACATTATGTAGCCAGCATTGTCCATCCGAAATCAGAAATAAACTGCTGCAGTGCAAAAAACACGGAGCTGAGCTCGCATTTGAAATTTCATGGTGATCCATGGTAGTATTGGCCGAGTTATGGAATTTATTGGAAACAAGGCTACACTGTAAATAGCTATTTTAAATTCACAAGCATGTACATAAACAACACTGCGAGCATGCACCTCGATGTACCGAGGTTCAACGAGTTGGGACACAAGACGCATAACATGTAGAGATCGGAAAACTTGTTATTTTTAGATATATTGTTTCTGGTTTTACTCCGGGTTAGACATCTTTCATATAATAGTTTTTAGTTCTTACGTTTTATTTATAAAGCTTCACAAATAAGATCTCATTTCTAACATTTTTTTCTTTGGAAAGATACTCTAAATATTTTTTGTCCGAATCTGTGAATTTTCTTTCAAATCTACCCCTAATAATAAAAAGATATAATACGTTTGCGTAATAATATGATAGAATAAATCGTCAGGCGCTTTATTTGTGCTGGATATGTACGTCAACTGATAGTATCTGGCAGCACGACACGGGAGAATTTTAGCAGGAGTACGTAAGGTATGAAAGACCATTCACGTGGGCGAAGCAAACGCAGTGTGAAGCTCAAAGGTTTTCGCTTCATTTTAGATGTCTCAAGTCGGGGAACGTCTTGTTACCAGTCGGTGCCGAGCTCTAGGTTTGAGAGCGTAGGAACTGAACGTATGACCTCAAAAGTTTCTTAGATTGGTTAAAGATGCACAGCTAAACGTCCTAAGTAAGTAATAGGAGCCGAAATTACAAAGTGCAAGTGAAGAATAATCGCTTCAATGGGTTTTCAGTCTGTATTCTCTAGCCGGAGTAAGAGAATAAAGTAACCAAGGGATCTGCCTGATCTTCAAACTGATGTGCTGCTTGATGGGCGGTGGCAGTCCTTGTCGGAATGGTGCAATGCTGAAGTTGCTACATTCACGACAGACAAACCGAGCCAGCTGCCGATTTTTGTACCATCTGCAAGCAACACTGTTGTACAAGCAGTAAGACGCGTGAGTCGTGAGACCTTGTAGGGCAGGTTTTGACGTGATGCCGCAAATGCATGGACTACATCTGCTTTGGTACTATTACCAATGCTCCCTACATTTTGCAATGGTAAGAAGCTGAAAGTAAGTAGATTTGAATGTGGTCTAATACGGTCCTCTAGCGAAAAAATTTATTTTGGAAGTGGACGTCCACATTAAGGGCAGAGGCTACTGTAGAAGTGGGCTAGACAAGCAAATTTTAAGAGTTAGGCTATCTATTTTATGATCGGCATAAGATTTGACACACCTAGCAGAGCTGGACTTATATCGCCATTGCAATTTGAGCTGCCATTCAAGTATGAATTTCGGCTGTGCACTTTTGTGCACTTTTTGTTAAAAAAAGGTGAAAAGTCTTAGTTTTTGTAATGAAGAAGGTGGGACATATTTATCAGCCGTATACTTAATATCAGGGCGTGATACTGATTGACCTCATCAAGCAGATAATTCACCCTCCGATAAATTTGCTCAGGGTCAGACTGGCTAGACTACTGTTTTCAAGTGAAAAAGTCGCCGCAGCATTTCCTTGCTTAGAACTGCGTCAGACCCAGACTTATTAAAGAGTCTTTAAAGCTGCGCTAAATAGCTAAAGCTAAGACCGAGCGATTACAACCAGATAAATATAATATATAATAAGTTCTCAACCAGATGGCGAAGTCTGCATTTTAGAGTCACCTGCGAAAACATCGGACCTTTGGAGTTCTGTTTTTCATCACTTCTTTTACTTATGCAGAACCAATGGCTTAACTTATTCTAGTGCCTTGGTTCCATGTCTAGACTCAATCGCTGTCACAAATAACTGCCAAATAGAGGTACATCCTGAGGGGGTCGTTCATCCTTGCCGTGTCAGTGAGACGACTCATTTTTAGGGGCTGGTGTCCCTCACGACGACGCAGCAGAAGCTGGTGTTCGTGTGGAGCCGACTACCGCTAACTATCACTGGCCATGACAGGCTCGGAGAAACTGCAACAGATGGCTGAGATCGCTCCGGGCTGCTAACAAAAGTTTGTAGTCAGCTTTCCACCGAGTTTAATATCAACTGAAGGCGTGCCCAAGTCGTTCGGTTCGCTGGCAGCAAGCTTTAAGACCAACTACCACCACTGAAGGACTCTTCGACAACAATCAAGCTAGAATGGGTCTGCTTGCCCGATATGCAGACAAATATTACACGTCGCAATCACCAGAAAAGCGATTTACGTGGAAAAATTTATGTAGGAATAGCTAGTCTCTTTCAAAAAGGTATGTTTTTTTCTTTGAATAAATGGCGTACACTCAAGCCGTTGAACCTACGGCCGCTGCGGTGGCAATTCCATTGCAACCTCCAGCAGCAGCTTCGACCCGAAGTTCAAGCATGACGGCCATCTAGAGGTCATTGAAGAGAAGCACTTTCTTTTGCCAGTGCGATATTTTGGTGAAGCGTCGCTCCATCGCTATGCTGCCAGCAGCTAAGCAACACCGAAAGCTATTCCAAGTTTCGGACTGTGGTGGCTCCTGCTGACGCGGGCCGTTTCTGCTACCCTAGTTCTGATGCCGATCTGCATTAAGCCGCCATTCGTAACAAATTTCGGCGCAGCTCGAAGCTGCAAGCGAGAGCCTCGCCTCTGAATCGGACGCGATCCCCGGATCGACCGGATATGCTTCCCTCAAGACGCACTAGAGCGCCAACACTAACGTTCAAAGCATCCTCCTTCTGAATGCAATGAAACCCAATCTGTCTGTCGCTCTGCGCCTCCGAGATCACGTGGCCCGAAGTGGCTCTCTTCGAGCCCCTCAATTCCATATACGCGACGTGCAACGGGAGCCAAGGGAACGCCGCGTGCGCATCAAAGCTGCCAACTAGTTGGAGCTGCCGCCCAGTTTATCGTGTTTACATTGGTGCGGCGGAGGCGGCGGCGGCGGCGGCGGCGGCGGCGGCGGCGGCGATAATACCTGCCAGGGAAATAATAATAATAATAATAATGCACTTGATAAAGCGCCCTCAGAGAACTCAATCTCTCCGTAGGCGCTTTACATTTGCTGCAAAGGGAAATGCAATTGAAGTAAATCTCTTTCTTCGTGGGTTCCATTATGTTAAACTTATTTCCGCCCATAATTCTTACATGGCGACGTAGCCTCCTCATTCATCGTGTACAATTCACTCAGGAATGAAAATTCTGAGGAAAAAGTGTTATTAAATAATATTATTTATTAAAAATAATATTTTTTTTAAATATTATTTATTCTATTACTGAGTGAATTTATCACAATCGCACTTTTTCCCAGGCCGTCCTTCTCTGCCAATTTTAGTGCCTAATTCCCCGATTTCTGTCTAATGCAGTTAGATTTTATTATTTCATGGTGAATTCACTGTGGGCTGCCAACTGCACACCGCGGTCTCGTATGCTTTAATTAGTTGCTAAGCATAAATTGTCCACCTAGCCAACATCTTGGTTTTCATGGTTTGTAGTTAATGCCTACTATGCATGTACAGTTCTATTCAATACATGCCCACAAATATAATCTTAAACATATATGTGTGCGTGTGTATATATCTTTATGTACATATTCGCTCTTTCTCAAAAGTCTTATTCCACCCGGAACAGTGACGCCCATCTGGTAGCGGCCGGTGGCTTTTTACTTTTGATAGAAGAATGGAGCAGTCATTTCGTCACGCTATATATTAGATGCATGACTAACGCCTTTCGCGTTTAAAAAAGTCATTACTCTGACAGCTGCTGCAGCTAAACAATTGGTAAAAGCTATTGCTGTATGCTTGCGGTCACTGACCAGCTAGCAAATGTAATCATTCACCGTAAGAGAAGAGCTCGACCACTTGGAATCCAGAGTTGCTTACTTTATCGAGATGCGTATACAAGTGCATAGGTTCGTTAATATGGTACAGAATTCCGACTCCAGGTTATACGACACTTATATACTTTTATTACGACAATTTGTTAGTGTAGACGCGCGCGCTAATAACAGCGACGAAACTAGACAATACTACAGGGAGTACCCTAGGTGCAGCAAAGCTATTGGGTACGCGAAATGACAGGCGCAAGCGCTTGCAAACGCCGGAGTGCTAATATAATTAGTAATACAATTTATTTTCGTAGCGCCTTCAGATGAACTACATATGAACTATCTATTGCGGCGCTTCACGTATGCCCTGGGGGCTCGAGTCGGCCTATCGGCTCCAGTAGTCCGTGACGACAACTGGCTGCGTTTTCTGAAGAATACGCGGAGCACATTCGTCACAGGTACGAGCACGTACGAACTCGCCCTGGACTTCCGCTGAAAAACCCGGGCCAAGTCGCTGACATCCGACTTGACCTTGGTCGAAGGGCAGACTTGGCCCAGTCGGGCGACCACTCCAGCTGGCCGCGGCAGATATCAGTCGTCCGGATAATGGGCCCTACCCTACCTACAGACACAATGCCGTGCGTTTTAAGCTTTAAAAAGATTGTAGTTAACTGCCTTGTGGCCGATTTTAAGAGTCCGTGCCACTTCTCTGTTGCTTAAGCTCATTTCATGCACGGCCTAAATTCGACCTTTCCCGGTGCTGCCTGAAAGGTGACCTCACAGAAGTTGGAAAATTCAAGATTCACTTTCATTTCGCCTCAATTCCAGCGGAATCAGTAGTGGACTCTTGGTTCGCTTATGAGTGCTGTTAACGGTTTACAGAATGCAGCTCTAAAGAGAAATATCGAGAGAAACGGTATTGCTATCGTCGTAACCTCCTTAGCCTGATCATAGCTGTGAATTTCCGGACGCAGGTCAAAATGATTGACACAGCAATACCTAACTTCATTAGTCTGCTAAGTTAGTTAGCAATATATGTTTTTCAATCGGTTGTTGCTAGCACAGCGCCAGTAATGGAGACCTCCCAGCCGTCTGACAATAAATGTGGTGCTAGTCCTCACAAGCGCGTGACTAACACTGGTGAAAGTAGCGCTTCGAAGCGCAAATAACGAGTCACAGTAGCAATCCTGTACAAACATATATAAAAAATTGCCGAGCTTGGCAGCAATTAATTGTGCCAATGCCCGACTAGCAACTCAAAGAGCTGTATGACTCTATATTCCTCAGCGCAGGATCCTCACCGCATCTTCAGCAGATGGATACGGGAAGTCGACTACCGCTAGTGTCGAACTAGAAATAGAAATGCTTTATAGCCGCTTAAAAATTACAATGCACCAGTGAGCCTGTGGACTCGCTTCGCTGAGTCATCGTAGAAATGCAATACGTGCACAAGCCACGTAATGGAAGTGCGCCATCTTGCGTGCGCCATCTTGCAGCGTGCTCGAAGCTGGGCTTTCTCGCTTTAACTAGTAAAGAGCTTCGGTCCGAAGACATCATAATCTAGTAGCCACTAATTCAAGCAGCTATAATCGATCTCAGATAAACCTCTGCTTGCGTTTTAGCGAAACCCATGCTGTAGCTCGCTCCAAAGTTACTTTAGTCACAAAAGCACGAAATTTGAACATAAAGAAAAATCTGCATTCACACATTATATGTTTAGCAGTCTTTCCACACTGACTACGTGCTCGCGATAATACATAACGGGATTCAAACACTCGTGCTAGAAGGAGTGCGAGCGGCTTTTAGAGACCTTTGAGTAACAGCAGTCCATACCGTTTCGGGCGGCCTAAGCTCAAGCGCATGTGCACACGTCATCGGAAGCAGGAGTGTGCGAACGGAAGTCGCGCGTGCTACTTTCTTTTATGGAACTGAAAAAAAAACCTCTGCGGTAGTTGGCTCAATGCAGATACGATGCACAAAACCCTAAATGCTTTAGTGAAGCGGCGACAAAGCAGAGACGTGACCAAGTTGCCGCCTGTACTTCGACATTTCCCGGCGGTCACAGTGATACGATGCTCCGATTGTCATTGCATTTTAAAGCACATTTACAACACAAAGAGAAGCCCTGAAATCGTAAGCTGAGTTGCTCGTTAATCGTGGGTAACACGCAGCAATTGATTGCAACGGCTAGGGTTATGATGCAATTTACTATCCGTCGGCAATCGTCAAGAAAATGAGTGTGCGAAGCTCCAATCTATTGACTGCACTTTACACAGCCCTACGTTTAAAGGGAACTTTCATCAATTTAGCTTCCAATCATTTATTCCCATTATTACCAACGAACAAGTTCGTCGGAAGTGGTGATGCCCTTTGCGGTCGGCGCCCTGGGCTGCTGGTGGCCAGATAACGATGCCTGCCTTATGGACTTCGGCATTTTGCGCACGAGACGGACGGCATTGCGTCGGCTGTGCGTCTCTGACGCCATTTCTGGGTGGGAAGCCGCGTGGTTCCTGTTCCTGAGCCAGGAGTCGCGGGCAGCACCCGCGGCCCCGGCAGGGCAGGACTCCCCTCCAGCTAATGTGCCATTATATATTCTCATATCTCGTGAAACTAGTTTGACCTTTATGACAATTGCAGTACTACGATATTACAAGCGTGATGAGTGACAGCAAAACAGTTAAGGGATAATTTGCTGATACGCATATGCAATAGCCTTTGAGAAGTGACGGACATGCATATGCATAATATACTCACGATTCTTCACGGGGCTTGCTAATATGAATTTAAATACGGTCAGCCCGTTTGAACGTTCTGGGTACACAGCTTGAAACTAAATGTTGAGTCATTACCCGGTGCTGATGAATACATTTCATGAAATTAGATTTGTGTTAATTTGAGAATAAAATAATACAATTACAATTTGAAATTCCCTTTGATTTTTTCTCCCATACCGATTTGACTCCATTAACTAAGAACTCAAAAGCTGGCAATCAGTGGGGTGGGCTAGCCAAATGAGGTCAGCGGACACTGTGACCCACCTTTCAAAGCAAAGAGCTTTCGGGGATTTTTTTACGGGTGCCTGTTGAAAACGTATAAACTCCTACCGCCATTTGTGGTCCAGTGAGTACGCATTGATGAATTGGGAATACAAGAGTACAAAGCAAGCATGAAAGCTTAGCTATCATAAACAAGAAGGTGAACAAAAAGCAGCAAACACTCGTGTCACGCTGCTGGAACTCTACAGAAAGGTTGAGTACGAAAAGCTCTAAAACAGGATGAGACTGAAGAAGAAGGAGCGGCGGGAGCTTCCTGCTATCGAAGCTAGCAAACGCCTCACCTATGTCAAGGTCAGAAGCAGAAAGAGCCCGGAGGTAAGATTCGAGCACTTTATGACTTAGGTCGTGGTATGGAGAGTCCTTAACCGACAGTTGGCCAGGCTCGCCAGCTGGGCTAGGCATACCATTACATCTAGGGACCAGTCGCTCAGGGTCAGAGAGTGCTCAGAGCACCTACCGGAGCGAGTGAGCGAGCCAACTGGAACGACCGGTTCATGGGCTAGAACTCAACAAATCGATCAGAGTCCCGGGCAGTAGCCGATCGGCATTGTCAGCGAAGACCGCCTGACAAAAAAGCCTGTACCGCATCGCGGCGCGGCAAACAGGAGCTGGTCGGGAGCGGATACGCGAGCACTCGAAAGCTAACCAGTCCAGCTTTTGAGTACTCGCGTAGACCCTCCCATGTAAAATGCTCCTGTTCGCATTCTTCTGAACTCGAACCCCTTGGGGTGGTGGAGCGGTGCCGTCGTCCAATGGAGCTCACTGTTTCTGTTCGGCACCGCAGTCTGAGCTCTCCACGAGCTCAGATCCGGCGGCTGGCGTCGGCTGCGGGCTCGAGTAAGGAGCTCGCCAGCCGAGGCTGGACTAAGGCTGCCTGCTTTGCCTGGTCGGCCAGAATTAGCATGGCTGCGGGCGGTGTTTACTGCTTCAATATGTATGAGGCGGTGCCCTTAGCCAGCCTTTAATCTCAGCTCCGCAGGCGCGGACAGGCAGCGTGTGAGCTACTTGTTGCGTGCCACTCTCGCCCGCGACAAGTCACTGCCACATTGGTCCCGAATGCCTAAGTGGCTTTAGGCTTTAGTCATCGTATCAAGTGCAATATTATTATCACGAGTGTTTCGACGACCCGCCAATGCGTTGCGACGACCAGATCGCTGGTCGTACGCTGTGGATTCGTCTGCTCTGAGCACTATCTTGCCATTTAGATTTGTTAGCATTCTGTCGGCCACGAGAGGGCCCCGGTACACGTGGCTAGCAGTGTGTAGCCATTTTATATCGGCTACTATTGCGAGCCGAAGCTTGTCTCGCATGAAGGGAAAGCGATTCAGTCGAGCAGGAGGCAAAGTGCTATCAGAGTCTCGGCGATATCCAAAAGAAAAACGGAAAAGTCTGGAAACCCCTTGCTGTCCGTCGCCTGGCCTATGTATCCGGTGCGAAGCAAGGAACTACGGATAGCTGATACAGAGAAAATGCATTGCCTGCACGGGCAGCAGGAACAGTGGAGTCAGCACCAGAATGAAAGCAGCGTGTCGCTAGTGCGGCTGGTGCGAAGCAGCAATTTCGGGCACTTCTCAGGGGAAAATTGGGACTGCATGACAGCAGACTCAATTTTCGTCGGCTGGAGAGCCTTAGTGTCCTTCGCTAGGTTGTCAGCAGCAAGTAAAGATTGCCTTCAGCAGGACTTGAACTGACCACCAGGGTCGTGGAGTGTGGGTACCTTGCCGTCCGTTTGGTTAAGTTCCAAAAGCAGTCGCATTGCGTAGTCTAAGGGCTTTGTACGCCACGACGAAACCCCGATCCAAGTTAGGAATACAACACTTCGAGAAGATATTGCAGCGATGCAGACCCAGACCGATATGCAAAGTTATTCTGGAGAATTTACATCTCGCATCGAACAGCTAGGTAAAGAAGCTGGACCCTCCTCGCCATGGACCGCCTCGGAGGCAATCTATAGGTCACTCTCGATAAATACTGGCCGGTCGAAAACGAAGCTCCAGGAGTGGCTGATCTTTCAAAGAGCGGAGGAGGAAAGATCGACACGCCAAAGCTAAAGCTCGCTAGATACGAAAGGAGCCAAAGTTCTGAAGTGTAGCTACAGAATGTGTGACTGATTGCAGTCGGCTGCAGTCGGTAGGGCCGCAACGATCGAGGAGACGCCATCGGTGGTTTGCAATCAGGGAAAGGGGGGGGAGGGGGACCGGACAAGGCCGATCGTCGTTTCCCGGGTGCTGTACGACGTGAAACAGTGGCAGCTTTAGTTACATGTTCCAAAGTGACCTCTGGTTAAGCGACCACATCAGCTCCACAGTCAAATCTGCCTACTTTCAGCTACATAACATTGCTAAAACTCGGGCTTGTTTAGATAAGGATACTACATCTAAGTTGGTCCATGCATTCGTGACATCCCGACTCGACTTCTGCAACTCACTGCTTACTGGCCTACCGGCATGTGCGATCAGGCGATTGCATCTGGTGCAAAACGCCACAGCTATGCTTGTCTCTCGTGAGCGTCGCAGTTGCCACATCACACCACTTCTCACCGACCTGCACTGGCTACCAGTCAAGCAACGGATTGACTTCAAGGTTTGGTCGCTCACTTTTAGGTCACTTCATTCTTTGGCTCCAGCCTATCTCTCAGATCTACTCCCCCACCAGGCCAAGCATCGTACCACCCGCTTTTCGGAATCCAACAGTCTACAAATACCTCGTACAAACCTCAAATCCTTTGGAGACCGTGCATTTAGTTCGCATGCTCCCAAAGCCTGAAGCTCCCTCCCGACTTGCATCAGAGCATCCCCTGACTTGACCACATTTAAAAAGAACTTAAAAACACACCTATGTAGGACAGCATTTAGTGGGTCCCTGTGATTCGTCCTTCATGTGCTTATGCGTGCTGCCACTAACCACATTTGAATGCTGACCCTGTGCATGTCACCCTTAACCATGTTATTCATTTTGTTTGTTTATCAAGCATGATATTACTCACCATTTAATTGCATTTTCCTTTACAGCCAATGTAAAGCGCCTAGAAAGAGATTGAGTTCTCTGAGGGCACTTTATCAAGCGCATTATCATTATTATTATTATTATTACTCACTCGATGTCGCCAACAAGTAGATCGTGCAGTATGATGCAGATCTGCCGTCAATTTTTCTGGGGTGGGGGAGGAGAGAGACGGCCGGCAGTCCTGCCTCAAACCAGCAGATGAGTGAATCGTATGCTGGTATACTTAGTCCAGTCATACCTGGTCGGACGCCTTTTGCTAGAATGACGCATCCAATTCGTCTTCGGCTGGCTCCACTAGCGAAACCGCAGTTGTTGAGGGCTTTGACCCTTCGATCGAAAGCTTAGTGCGTTTGACTGTTGTGGCGGATGCGGACGAGAACGTGTGTTGAAGCGATTAAACGATGGTAATTTCTGCTCGTGGCATCTCGGACAGAGGCTCTGATTTGACTTAGCAAATAAAGTGCTCACTTTTGACAACTAAAATCGTGGGCTCAAGTTCCGATGCGTACGTTAAGCGCCTGCGTAGGGATTCCTGTGCAGAGATTCAGTTCTTTAGGGGCGTCATACAAAGATGTCATATTTTTTGCATAAAAAAAATCCTAGCTGATTAAACAGCCTCTTTTTGTATAGCGACAGAAGAGCCTTCACGGCTATCACCACCGGTTGCAGTGGCGATAAAGGATCGCCCACCGCAGGAATCGAACGCCCGACCTCGGGACCGAGGTCGTGAAAGCAACCGCCTTACGTAGTGTGCCATCACGGCTCACCAGCATACATTTTATTTAAAATGACAGAGGAAACGTGAGCAATTTCTGAGAGCAGCGAGTGTGGTGAAGTAACTGCAAAGTTTTCTAGAGCTAGCGAGCACAGAAAGACGACATGAGATTATGAAATAGTCTCAATATAAGCGAACCAGGTGTCTTTGATATTAGTATGCTTCCAGAACTGCATAATAAAGCACACACAGGTCCGCGAGCTCTCTTGGTATCTTGCTAGGTTTTATCCGACGACAACGGCATCATCATTGATATATAGTTTTGATCGCACAAAGCCTCCGAATGTGAACAGCTCTTTGAAAAGTCTGCGTTTCGTGGAAATTTGTAGCAGTTGCTACTGACGACCAGCGCATCCGTTGCAGTTCGTGGACTCAACGGTGCATCTTTATTCATGCAGGAGATGAACCATCGTCTGGAGTTGCAAGCAGTAGGGTGATCGCAATCGCCGGTGGCGGGCCATGACCGTTATGACATGGATTTTAGCCCCACGTTATAATCCTACGAAACATTTTTTGTATTGAGTTATACTCATGCAAGATCAGTAGGAATGTGGCAGTAGCTGGAAAGAAAGAGCTCCTGCTTCTTTCCTTATAAAACAAACGTGGTTGAACAGTTTTTCGTCACTTTGCCACTTCGAACGTTGTTTGCCCTGCCGCTTTGCATGCTTTAGAGCAGACGTTTCGCAGCCTTATTCTAGCTAAGGAATTGCCCAGCTCGTTCGTTGACATGTC
This sequence comes from Cristatella mucedo, assembly GCA_009760855.2. Classification (NCBI taxonomy): domain Eukaryota; kingdom Metazoa; phylum Bryozoa; class Phylactolaemata; family Cristatellidae; genus Cristatella; species Cristatella mucedo. The sequence goes on along the minus strand of WPIO01000010.1, from coordinate 2,190,033 downwards.
GCTTGCGAACGTTGAAATTCGGGCTCAACTATCTGCACAGCAGTCTGTCGGTGCAACCTAGTGAGAATGTCATTTGAAAAGATATTACGACCTCGTCGAAATCCATAAAAAGCTGCATAATTTGATATAATAGGCTTAGATCGGTTTCTCTTTGAAAAAATTGCAAAAAGGTTTAAATATGCATTATTTACTGTCCGTCTCACACCTTTCCCAAGTCATACCTTATCATGGCGCCTCATTTGGCTTTGGCTATTATAAAGCAATGCAATGCTTGAGGTTTCATATAGACTGCGATAATATGCACTTAATACTACACAATTAAGAATGTTTGACTGATTTTTAAATTGGCCTATTCGCAAACTTAATACCCAACCCAGGTGACTTTTGTTATGCGACTCGACACAAGTAGGTGGATGCTTGGAGTTGATGCTTTAAAGCATCTCTTACAAGATAGACGACTTCAAACAAATGTTACGAATGTCATTGATTTTGCTTTCTCGTTTCAAGAGGATTTTCTTAATTATACCGACGCTCTCTGAGCCATAGTTGCCCAGGTCTCACTTTCCGAAGTGAAAGGCACTTTGTTTTTCGCAACGATTCAGCAACTTTTCTACCTCTAGAGACTACAGACGAGCCTTAACTCTGCCTCCTCGTATTCATCAGCTGTTCTCCGGAAGCTCGCCTTATGCTTTGATGTTTTAATGTCAACAACCAGAGCAAATTCATGCCGTTTCAATTAATCATGGCCGCCGGCAGACACTATGCCTACTCAGCCTGCTGCCTTCCTGCTGCATGCCCTTCTCAGAGTGTGATGAATGCCTACTACTCCGGCCGAGGTGCTGCACAATAGAATAATTCAACATGCTCAACCATGCGTGACGCTAGAGATAATACATCGCCGCCGTGTCCGACGGCCCCCTTTGGCACAGAAACGCCGAAGCTGCTGACATGACTAATAGGTGAGGTCTATTAGCTGAGCTCTACGGCAACTAGCCAAACTCTCTTTCTCATGGCACATGTGACACCGAAGAAGATAGTCAGCACTCGTGAGCTTCTTTTGTTACTATCTGTCGGCCTACCAGGCTCAAGCATTCCACTGGCTTTTGTTTTCGCCGACTCACTCATAGCATGTGATTTCCCTATCATTTCATGGTAAGTCGCACCGATTCAATACGTGTCGCAGAGACCGAGTTTCGCTTCGAGCCAGTTTATCAAACACAGCCGTAAGCACGCTTGCGGTGTACGCTGCTCTCACCCATATGCCCATCTTGCTGGGCATCCGATTGCCTGTCCATGAGTTAGATCCACTAGCAGGAACAAAAAATCGCAGGAACGATTCTGTCCTTTCGGTTGCCTACGTCAGGCTCGAACAGGTAAGTAGGTCAAGTGACGGCTAGTCAGTCATTTAACACCCACAGACGTGCATAATTAACCGAAACATGTCTGCCAGCAGTTATCCCGCGATTGCGTGTTACCTGCTCCTGTTTCGTCACTCATTCTACGCATCTGACTACAAGCGTATCCTACATAGTCTGCATTTAGTGTCCCCTTGCACAATGTCCCCAAAGTTAATCTATTACTCGACTAGTCTTATGACTTTCGACATGGATGCCATACGAGGAAATCTTCACTCCCTCTGCTCAACCCTCTGTCCATCACTGGCTAAATGCTCAAACGCGGCACTATGTCCTGGATGAATTTCTTCCTCTGAATAAGCACGATGTTCGCTCTCGCCCTGATAGCATAACTAATTACAGTCAGGCTTAATAACTCTTCACATTGTGAGTACTGGTACAGATGTAAAACGACCCTCACAGAAATTCTGGCTGAGGTAGAGTCTTTTAACTAGCTCTGCTGATTTCTCAGCAACTAGAGCTATCATCGATCTTCAAGTCTACCATGAGCCCCTATCATATCATCTTGGCATCGAGGCATTTCTTTGAAATCGTGAGGTGCTATTTCACTAGAAGATTTCTGAGCGTTGATGTCAACAGGCAACAATCCTCCAATGAACCGTTTAAAGTTTAAATTGCCCCAGATATAATAATAATAATAATGATAATGCACTTGATAAAGCACCCTCAGAGAACTCAATTTCTTTCTAGGCGCTTTACATTGACTGCAAAAAGAAATGTAATTATATGGGGAGGAATATCATGCTTGATAAACAAACAGCATGAATAACATGGTTAGGAGAGGCATGCACAGGGTCAGCATGCGAGTGTGGTTAGTGGCAGCATGCATAGTGTAGCACACACAAGCACATAAAGGACGAATCACAGGGACCCACTAAATGCTGTCCTACATAGGTGTGTTTTTAGGTTCCTTTTAAATGTGGTCAAGTCAGGGGATGCTCTGATGCAAGTCGGGAGGGAGTTCCAGGCTTTGGGAGCATGCGAACTAAATGCACGGTCTCCAAAGGATTTGCGGTTTGTACGAGGTATTGGTAGACTGTTGGATTCCGAAAAGCGGGTGGTACGATGCTTGGCCTGGTGGGGGAGTACATCTGAGAGATAGGCTGGAGCCAAAGAATGAAGTGACCTAAAAGTGAGCGACCAAACCTTGAAGTCAATCCATTGCTTGACTGGTAGCCAGTGCAGGTCGGTGAGAAGTGGTGTGATGTGGCAACTGCGACGCTCACGACAGGCAATCCACTTCTTATGACAACGTAAGCTCTCTCTTTTGCCGACATTGTTATCAGACACAATCTGGGACTTCATTTTGGTCCCTTCCTACATTTCAACACGTTCAACTCTGTCAAAAACTCCGTGCCAGCAAGTGTTATTGATGTTTGTCTGGAACTCCCTCCCGACCTGCGTCAGAACATCCCCTGACCTGACCACATTTAAAAGGAACCTAAAAACACACCTATTTAGGACAGTATTTAGCCGGTCCCTGTGATTCGTCCTTTATGTGCTTATGCGTGCTGACACTGTGCATGCTGCCACTAACCACATTTGCATGCTGACCCTGTGCATGTCACCCCTAACCATATTATTTATTTTGTTTGTTTTTCAAGCATGATTTTACTTACCATTCAATTGCATTTCACTTTGCAGCAAATGTAAAGCGCCTAGAGAGAGATTAAGTTCTCTGAGGGCGCTTTATCAAGTGAATTATTGTTATCATTATTATGTTTGTGCTGGGATATCAACCAAATGTCTTAAATGAGTATGTGACCAATGTACTTTTTATGGGCAAACCTAGTGTTATCCATAAATTGAAAAGCCGTATCCCCAAAATGGCCACAATCCAAAAAAATCCTAGCTGATTAAACAGCCTCTTTTTGTATAGCGACAGAAGAGCCTTTACGGCTTTCACCACTGCTTGCGGTTGAGATAAAGGATTGCCCACCGCAGAAATCGAACCCACGACCTCGGTCCTGAGGTCGTGGAAGCAGCCACCTTCACGGCTTAGCATATCTTCAGTTGATGCTATACAGTATATGTGTTCTATTCCAAAAGTGTGACCTTTGCCTACAGTTGCAAACATTTTGGTCTGCTCATGAAAGGATATCACACACAGTTAAGCTGGTCCATGCATTTGTGAAATTCTGTGTAGACTTTTTTCACGTGTTTAGTAATTACACGCGTTCCTGACTTTTTGCAACAAGACGCCTACATTTGGTGCATAATTTGCAGCTAGGCTTATCTATCGGGAGAGTCATAGCTGCCACATTAAACCGCATCATAAAGGCCCTGAATGGCTACCCCACAAGGAGCATATCAACTCTGAGTTTCCGTTCCTCACCTTTAGGGTCCTCCAGCTCCCGTCAAGAGAGGTAATGTCGGCTGCAGCTCATTGCTTGCAGTCGCACGATGGCCGCTTTTTGCTGCCATCACTGACTGCGAAGCCTCAATGTAGATACTTCCGCTGTCGAATGCCACGAAATACTCCTTAATCAGGTTTCGCATTGCATGCCTTCAGTTAATATGTTCTTAAAACCTGGAGATCACTTCCGACTGACTTCATGACATCAACTGCCGTTACGGCATTTATAAAGAAGTTAAAAGCCCGCATGTTCTTCAAAGCATCTGCTCTGTCGTATGAAATGTTCTTCGTGAGCTTGTACTGCTGACACAATGCATGATATCATTGGACAATGGACAAGCTTCCTTGTCAGCATGTATAAAGTGCCTAGAAAAAGATATTATAATCTTACGACTCTATTACATGGATTATTATTGTTATTATTATTGTCACTACGTGGCATAAGCTTTGTGGTGGAGCAGTTGTACGAATGCATAAAAAAGAACTATGATGGCTGTGGTGTGTGTGTCTCTCTCACCATTTCTCTTTCTCTTTCTCCCCCTTTCACGCCCTTATCACTCACTTTCTTACTACCTTCCCTCTCTCTCTCTCCCCTCTCTCTCTAGTTCTCTCTCTCTCTCTATCTCTCTCACGCTCTTCCTCTCGCTCTCCCACATGCTCTCACCTCTGAATCAGATACGGAAACCAAAGATGGTAATGAGAATGAGAATTGGGCATGCAAGGAAGAGGAAGGAATGGAAATATGAGGGTCAAGGTGGCTGATATAGATTTACGGAGCTCCTGATGGAAAGCCGCTATGAAGAATTTGTAAATAAGCTCACCTGTGGCAGAGGCAAGCAAAGGACTTAATATGGTGGTCTTAATTGATGGCATCCGGAGACTGTCTGTGTGCTTCATCTTCATTATCGTGAAATGAGAAAGAGATCCTAACAACCGTATATTTAGAAACCCCTCCTAATAGAAAAGACCTATCAGTAACTATATCCGTCCGATTGCTCTATCTCAGCTACTGTCCTTTCGCTTGTTCGATACTCCCGCGAGCCTTCTAAAATTCTCTTCGAGCCATTAAGCGTTTTAAAATAAATCCGAAACATTTCGATCATTCTCGGAGAAATGAGGGAAAGGGAAATCTTCGAGGGGCTAACAAATGCACATAATTGCGTTGTCCATTCATCTTGCTATCTTGTATTGGCAGGCTATATTAAGCAACCTTTTTACTCTCGAAGGGGTACTAAATCTTTCCTGAAGGGCTAATAAATCTAAAAGGTGGTGCAAAAGCACAGTGGAGGAGAAATGCGATTGAATAGCGAGGCTGACGTGGATGATTGAAACAACCTATAGGCAAGAGGGAGTAGATCTTAGAGTAGATTCCATGCTCAATAGAGATCTAGTGAAGCTGTGACATAAGTTAAGAGATGTGACAGCTACACTGCTGACAGCCCATCAGACAAGCTGCTGAGCTTCGCACCAATTTTAAACGGTTAAGGACAAAGGCCAAGAGTACCGAATACAGGGAAGTGCATTAATCTCGAGACGATGTCAAACACGTGCGAGCTTGTTCGCCCGTGCCGCTCTTGTCTAAGAAAGCTCTGATTTTGGTAATGTTCCACAGCAAAAAGTAGGATGATCTTACAGCAGCTTCAATGTGCTCGTCTAATATCAAGGTGTTTTGGAACAGCAAATCCAGACTACGGGTGGACATTACTGGAGTGATGCAAGCTGTACCAATCTTAAGGGTGCCGTATTCCAATTTTCGGCTGACACTAGGCATGCCCCCGAAAACTATCATGCAGATCTTATAAGCGTTACACTTCGGGAAATCGGAAGTCATCCAAGTGCGAATGTCGTCAATGCGAGTGAATCAAGTGAATCGGAAGCAGAGCCGAGCTTATATTTAGTTCGTATGATCCCAAAGCCTGGAACTCACTCCCGACTTCCGTCACGACATCCCCTGACTTGATGACGTTTAAAAAGAAGTTAAAAATGCTCCTAGTTATCACAGCATTTATTGGATCCCCGTAATTCGTCCTTTATGTGCTTATGTGTGCACTACACTGTGCATGCTGCCACTAACCACACTTGCATGCTGACCCTGTGCATGTCACCCCTAACCATGATAGTCTTGTTATTTATCGAACATGCTACCATTAAACAATACATCGTGCTTCCTTTGCAGCAAATGCAAAGCACATGGAAAGATATTTAGTTATCCGAGGGCGCTTTATCATGTGTGTTGTTATTATTATTATGAGGATCCGACGATAGGTTGGGCTGAACGTCGTCGGCGGAGGAACCAATTCCAAGAATGTGTTTAGCTGTGGCATTGGCCAGAGTCAGAGAACTGACAGTGAACATCATATCAAAATGCTTACTTTTTCGTGTATGCCTTTTCGATTTTTCAGTGACTCCATATTTTCAGGTTATCGAGGCTTTTAGGGGTGGGTAAGCAACGATATGCCCGGGCGTGCCTGTTAGATGTATACAATTAACATTCTTCCTGCTACGGGCATAGTAGTATTATCATTATTGACTGTACGACGACGTGTTAGCGGCTACGCCGTCGTCATACAGCCATCAATGATAGATAATGTTGCAATGCCCATACGGCTATATAGGCTAATAATTAGCTTATTTAGCCGTGTTAGTCCAGGGGCGTGGTGCTGACACTTCACCCGGGGTCTCGGGTTCGAGTTCTGCAGCAGTTGCTGCGGATAATCTAATGTAAATAAGGTGGCTGAATTAACCGAGCAAAACTTTACTTTCAAGTAACTTGATCAATGGTTGAAAGAATGAGGACATTTTCCAATTTAGGAAGTAAGTGGAGCATCGGAGCTACAGGTTCAGCGGCATTTGCATTGAAGTGCCCAGCAAAGCTGTCCACCTGTCCACCAATCCGATCAGAATCACGGCTACAGTGGCGAGCTTCTGCACGGATTGGCCGTTACTCGACGGACAGTAATGTCCTCAGACTAAGTTGTCTTTTACTTTCGTAACGTTACATCCACCGGGATGGTCGTATGCACCGAAAATGTGATGCATCGTATCTCCGCCTGTAACTCCACAAAGCCATAATGACTATGTGGGTGTTACGCAGGGAACTTCTATGTAGCGCACTCTCAGCCTAAGCGGCTGTCGGTACGCATTCGGTAGCCAACAGACTTTCATCTCACGCAACAAAAAAAGTGGGAAGCATAGTAGAGTCAGGAGAGCAGTTGAGGTAGTGAGTAGCACGGAAGTAGCAGCTCAGGACTGCTGAAAAGGATGAGCCACAGTCGGCAGCACGAGAATGGTTGTCGTTACACAAGTGTACGCCACCAAAGTTCAGATTTCATGTCTGAGCTAAGACAGGGTTCGCAGTTCGTTTAGTTCCCAACTGCTTAGGCATGCATCTCGGCAAATAGTCGAACACTATGTCAGCATTTGAACTAGGTTGGTAACCTAAAAAATGTGTCAGGGTTCAGGTAACTTGAGATCGATGCTCCAGTGCATGGTCGCTGGGTGGTAGCGGAGCGTTGGGTTCGTGAGCTCAGCGCTTGAGTAGAGCTCGATTTGCTATTCTCTTTTTCTCCTTGCAGCACGAGCGGCGAGCACGAGCACGAGCGGCGAAGATCACGGCACGATCGATTGCTGCATCAACCCCGGCAGCAGAAGCCAAGAATAAAACAAAGTCTGGTGAGTCGTGCGATACGGAGAATGCAAGTCAAAGTCGCACGGGTTTGGCCCAGCGGTTAGGGTGCTCACCCAGACCAAGGTCAAAGTGAATTAATTTTGCGGCCGAGGTCGTGGGCTCGAGCTACGTGACATATGTGAATAGAGAATAAGTTCTCTCGGGGGTTTATGTGAATGAATTATGTATTTATTTACTTAAATTAATAAAGGAAGAGAGCCGAGTTCCTACGATTGACTGGGTCGAGGCGGTTTGCAGAATCAGGTTGCTGAGCAGCTGGTCAAATGACCATTCAATACAGTAAGAGTACCGGACGCCCGGCGAATCTGTCTTGCGGTTTGTGGGCTAACGTTGCCGGTCCCTAATGCCCAACATCGGCTGCAGGGGTGGAGGGGTAAGATACCGCACGTGGGTCTGCCGACATAGGCGTTAACGGGGAATTCTCCAAGGCAAGTTGAACGTTGACCGTGAGTGGCCTCTCTCGGACTGCAGGAACTTGCCTGCTCGGCGTGCCACTTTTGTGGTCGGGGGTGGGAGCTAGCCGCCTCAAGATGTCCGAGTGCAGACCCTGCTGACAAAGAGCGGCGGTACGTCGCTCCTCTCACCGCCCGTGCTCACAGCATCCGCCGCTTTGGCACCGACTAAACACGGTTGGCATACTAGCGTGGGATGGCCAGGCAGATATGTACGTACCGTATCCGTCAGTCAATAGCCGCCGTCACTTTATCTTCCATCTCAACCCACTCACTCGCCCGGTCTTTCTCCTTTTATCTCACTCGTACTGTGTCACTCTTTCCCCATTCGCTGGCACTCTTCGCCTGCTCTTCTCCTCTCGTTCTCACAAACTTATAACACTATTCTACGTCGACTCTGAACGTTTCTGAACTGTCTATTCCTGCTTCTCTCTGAACGTCTGGGCAAGTCGCATGGCCATAATCACGATCGAAGATACACGACGCTCATTCTGTGGATTAGTAAAACATGTTCCAAGCAATTAAAAGCAATTGCTGAGACCCTGTGCACACTGAGATGATTCTACAGGCGCGTTAGTGAATGATTTAACTGAAGCATGCAGGCAATGCCTAAAGTAAAACACACTTTCATGGCTTCCTTCAAAGCATCCTTAATATATTATTATATATAATTTATTTATATAGCGCCCCAAGAGAACTTAATCTCTATTCAGGCGCTTCACATATGCCTCGGGGCTCGAGCTCATGACCTCAGTCAGACCTTGGTCGGGGCGAGGACCTTAACCGCTAGACCAAACCAGCTCGGCAACCTTGATGCTACCGCACGCAGAATATGCAAACCTCGATCACCCTCGATCACCGAAGCATCTATTTATCACAGCGTTTAGTGTGTCTATGAGGTTCCTCCTTTACGTGGTTATACTTGCTGACACTGTGCATGCTGCCTCTAACCACAATCCCCTGCTGACGCTGTTCATGTCACCTCTAACCATGTTGTGCTTGTTGTCGTTGAGTAGTCTACCACTAATAAAAGTAATTATAATAATGTTAATATAACACTTGATAAAGCACTCTCAGAGAACTCAATCTCTTTATAGGCGCTTTACATTTGCTGCAAAAAACACGATCGAATAGTTCGTGGTATCATGCATGATAAACAACATTAATAACATGGTAAGGGGTGACATACACAGGGTCAGCATGCAAGTGTGGTTAGTGGCAGCATGCAGTGTCAGCCCGCATAAGGACATAAAGGACAAATCACATGGACCCACTAAACGCTGTCATAAATAGATGCGCTTACATTCTTTTTTTAACAGTGTCAAGTCATGGGATGTCGTAATGCAAGTCGAGAGTGAGTTCCAGGCTTTGGGAGCATACCAACTAAATGCACGGTCTCCAAAGGATTTAAGGTTTGTACGAGGTATAGGTAAACAGTTTCCGAAAAGCTGATGGTACGATTCTTGGCCTGGTGAGTGAGTAGATCTGATAGGCAAGCTGGAGCCAAATAATGAAGGAACCTAAAAGTGAGCGACACAACCTTGAAGTTGATCCGTTGCTTGACTGGTAGCCAGTGCAGGTCGGCGAGAAGTGGTGGGATGTGGCAACTGCGAATCTCACACCAGACAAACCTAGCTTTAGAGTTTTGCACCAGCTATCGCGGCCTGATTGCACATGCCCATAGGCCAGCAAGCAGTGAGTTACAGAAGTCAAGACGGGAAGTCACAAATGCATGGACCAATTTTATGTGGCATCCCTGACTAAACAAGATCGAATTTTAGCAATGTCATGTAGCTGAAAGTAGGCATACTTGACCGTGTCACTGATGTGGTCGTCCAATGAAAGGTCACTTTCGAACACGAAAACTAGATTTCTTGCAGATTGAACAGGAGATATGATAACAGAGCCGGTTTTAAGCGTCAGCCTTTCTAATTTCGTAATCACACTCGGTTTGCCCAAAATTAGTAAGTTGGTTTTGTCATCATTTAATTTTCAAAAATTCGCTGCCATCCGTGTACAGATGTCATCAATGCATCAAGGGATCAACGCAGCAAGGGAGTTGAGAGAACTCGACATGCTCGAGGGCTGGGAGAGATCAAAGCAAAGGTGCAACCGAGTGTCATCCGCATAAAAGTGAAAGCCTAGATTGTGCTTGGCAATCCCATCGGCAACAGAGAGAGAGATAGAGAGAGAGAAAGAGAGAGAGAGAGAGTATAAACTTTGAAGAGAACCGGACCTAGTACTCAGCCCGAAGCTATCCGATATTTCAGTGGTGCCTCGGATGACCGTAGTCCATTCGCATCAATACTCTGGATTGTCCCACTGAGATAGGACCTGAATAATTTCAGAGCAGTGTCGATGATGCCCAGGCGAGACGAGAGGTGCTAAAGAAGGACTTGGTGATCGATAGCATCAAAAGCGGTCAAAAGATCGAGCAAAACAATCAGAGATACTCTACCTATGTCTGTATTCCTAATTAGGCCATTTTACACCCGAAGCAATGCTGACTCTGTTGAGTGATTAAAAGCCCGACTGGAATTTACTGGCAAGGTTTGAAGTTTCATTACATGACTTGAGCTGGTCTGCCACGTCTCGTTCCACTGTCTTTGATATGAATGGTAGAAGGGAGACTGGGTGGTAGTTGCTTAAGTTCTCTTGGGCTAGTGATGCTTTCTTGAGTAGTGGCCTGACTGCAGCTTTTTTGAAAGGTGCTGGGACATGACCTGAGGCCAATTACATATTAATGGTGTTAGTTATGCATGGCAGCTGCTGATCAATGCAACGTAAGAGCAGTACAGTGGGAATAGGGCCCAAAGGACTTGCCTTTTTCGATTGTGATATGAACTTCTGGACGAAATTACTTGTGACCTGCTTGAACTTCGACATTGAGGTGGTGGAAGGAATCGAGCAGCGATTCAGCAATGCTTATATAACGCTAATAATTCGAACGAGCGTCATTTCCAGCACATATAAAGTGCCTAGAATGAGAATAAATTCTCGGGACGCTCTAAAAATTTATTAGTATTATTATCACCATGAAGTCTGTCAATCGAAGTGCTAGTTGTATGTGTCTTTTTGCCCTTCTTCGAAGAGTTATTATCTTACCATTTTAGCTGAATTATTGTCACGTCGCTGAAATGCAGCCGCAGAACGCTGTAGTAGGGTTACTCGCCGTCCTACTGTATTGACAAGCCGGCTAATCAGACCGGATTATGACAGTAGCCAGAGTTCATTTGCAGTTCCTAGATTATGGCTATTCGGAAGCTTGTGTATAACACTTTGACTTTGATCCTTCATAAGGGCATCCGATTTGATAATCAGCCAGCTCCTACCGATGATAGCTCCCGTCAATCACTAGTTCCGGAGTATTTACTTGCGCTCCTGGGCACAGAACCGCCGTAGTTTCGGTCTGTCAATTCTGACGGCAAAGCTTCGGAATCGTGTCCACGCTTCCGGCGGCAGCTCGCTTCCGGTGCCCATGCTTTGCTGCTTGGGCTCAGATTCGAAATGGCCACCGTTACGAAGCCTATTTTTACCAGCAGCTCAATGCAGAACAACTTCTACGGCCAACGTCACTTATCAAGTTATGTCTTGATTTCGGAGGTTTGCACCTATTAGCCACAGCGACAGCAAGTACCTTCACCCGCTATTGAAGACGCATCAAGTGAGCCGTAAAAGTTTGACGTAGTTCGCATTGCATTGCGTTTTTCGCTCGTGACAAACGTGAATTTTGTGGATGCATACGCGTTGCTTTCTGCTGTGGACCCAAACCCGCCTTCGGTCTATTAAGTAGCGAAGCACGGCCTTCGGTGTGCGTTCGGCGGCTCGATGGTGGCGGCGACATTTTGCTAAAATGTTTTCTGATTAGCTGGCCGAATGACTTTGGGGTGCGGCAAATAAGCAGCGGAAAAGTCTTCTAATGGAAAACGAAAGAACACTTTTGGAAGTTTTTTAGGGGTAACTCTGCCAAATTTCCTCTGCCAACTTGGTGTCAAGTTTCAGTGGGTCTGTCGTGGACGACTGGAGAGATGCTTTTTGACCACTCACCCTCCAAAGGACGTAGTAGATGGCGATTGACTTTCGGACTGCTATGATAACGATTAACCCGATTGAGATCGATCCGAAGAGATAACGAAGGGGCTGTCGAGGATATGGGGTCTTCAGGCGGTCGGCATTGCCTGCGACTATCCTCGCTGACCTTGATAGGATTTCTGACCTCAAGTCAACTGAAGGGATTCTCGGGCTGGTTTATAGCGGTCGGTGGGGCAAGGCATTTCGTGGCGACCGGTTTTATGTAGCGACGCCAGCGAGTCGTTAGGGTCACCTCAGGTAATTTCCGGCATAGTTAGCTAGCATTACCGGCGAGCTCCTGAGTGCGAAACATTCCGCAGCGATCAGCTTATGGTGTTGCTTAAATATTATCGGCGGCTCCTGAAGTATAAAAGTTGGTAGCCGGCTTCTAACGAGGGGCAGCCGTACGCCATGGCTGATGCTGGTACGCCGCTCCGCGGCCTAAAGAACCGACTGCTATACGCTAACGGCACGGATTCGCTACATTAGGTTAGGGCGCTCTCGATTGCTGTCGCGCTCTGCTGCGTCGGCTTCATCTGCTAGCAGCATTGCAGCAACCGCGACTCACTGGTTCATTGCGTCGGGTGCCAGCTGTACCCGCAGCAGCACGCGCTGCAGCGCGAACGCAAGGCACTTCCGCCGCCACTTCCGCCTGCTTCGCGGAGCTCGAGCGGCGCCGGGCTGTCGTGCCTCGACCTGAGGCGCTCTTTAGGCTCCAGAATGTCAGGGGCGAGCGGATTGGAATGATTGGAAAGCGCTGGTTCTTCTCGTCTGCAACGCGCTCGGTATGCAAGCGCAGAGCTGCGGTTGCGGCAGCCTCGGTCCGAGCCGGCAACGTTGCAACGACCGGCGTCTGAATGGGAGCGTCGGCCGGCGTAGCCGGCAGGTGCTGCTCGGAGAATGCAGGTCTTGAGGATTGTTAGTTGAGGCGGCGACAATGGGGAGGGGTCGGACGTGGGGGCTGGCGTTGGCGGCGGCCGGGGGCGGTCTTAACCGCCGGCAAAGAGCACGGCCCGCCAATGGTGTGGCTAGTAGGCGGCGACTCGTTATCGCCGGATGTACTGCTGCCGCCCCGCTCGGGACGGGCGCATCGACGCTACGAGAGCCGAGCCTCGCAACGTCCACTAACGAGGTCAGATCGTGTTCGGCTGCGATCCCACCTGCAGCCGTTTGTCACGAGTCGTGTCTACATTGTGTCGCCAGCTTGGCGGCGTAGTCGTCGCTCCTCACTACGTCTCCGTCTTCCTACGACAGCGGGTCTCGTTCGGCCGATACGTCCCATTCGTTGGCGCCTTCTCGAGTCGTGCTTTAATTGCCGCCAGCAAGGGGTTGAAGAAAGACGCAGCCGCTCGCGAGGCGAGCTCTTTGCAAAGTGATCGCGTACCCCGTGGCCGGGAGTCGAGGTAAGCTGAACCGAGACAGCCCAGTCCGAGATTTCCGGTAGCTCTCGAGGATCGTGGCTCGCATAGTTCGCTAGGAGCTCAAGACGCTGATTTTCGTCGTCCAAATGTACCCCCCAATTTCCAGGCATTTGGTAGCGGCAGGCAGAAGTCCGCAGTTCCGCCGCGGGTGTGGTGGGCTTGCCGAAAACCATCGAATCTATCTCCGCTCTACGAGAGTGGGTTACTTCACCGGACCCTTCGGGTGAACCTTCTACAGAGGTCTTGTCGGTCGCCCCTTGTTGCACACTCTGAGTGACCTTAGCGCGGGTAGTAGGTCTCTGTGGACTTGAAGTGTTTGCCTATCGCCGAAAGTGTCCTCGAGCCCGTAGCGCGCTGGCTTCAGCGAACAACGGCGCTTTCGTTTCTCGTGCGAGCGTCCTGAGTCCATTGTTTAGGCTCAGGCTTGACGCGAATGGCTCGGCGGCCGTACGTGTTTCGCGGTAGCACAGCTGGGTTGGCGAAGCACAAAAGGCATCAAAATGAACGCCTGGCCACTTTTGTTCACCTGAGTTCGCTTCTGTTGCGTTGCTTCCAAAGCGCGTTAAATCGTTGTTGGTCGCGGGTTTCCTTACACTTCGGCCACTCCGGGCGTGCTCTTTCCTATACTATTCTTTTCTTTTTTTCTTTTCATTTTCATTCTTTTCTCTTCTATTCATTATCTATTTGACGTGACTTGTGAATTAGCCATGTGATGCCATGTGAATTCGTGCTAGATCGGTGATAGAAAAAACACCTACTATTTCGCGAGGACACCCAGCGTATGGGCGTGCACGTTCGGTCAGACCTCCTGTGAATTTCATCGCAGTAAAGTCGAGGTCCGCCGATTCGCACCAGCCTTATTTGTATAGCTGCAGGAAAAACCTTAGCTGCTATCACTTCCGTTAGCACTGGGAGATTGAGATTTTCCTGCCGATGGACTCAAACAGACGATTTAGGCCGTTAACTGTGGGGGTCCTTACCAGCAGGCTACGACCTTGGGGCACCTGCTTATGGCAGAAATAAATGATTGGACGTAGCTCAAAGATGACCTTCAGATTTCGCATGGTGTGTGTAGATGTATCGATGTATACTATTAATTAGTATCAGAAACGGCTCGCGTAAAGTGCGTCTGTGCATCCGAATTGATACGAAATGAAGTCGAACTAGCATGCGGGTGTTGCAGGTTTTCATAGTCACGTACATTACGATTGGATTTGGTGGGAGCCGTTGTAAAGCAGTCAATCTTCGTGCCTTCTGTCATTACAGCCCGGGCTGCAATATATATACTGAGTCTATCAGTAAATGGAAATTGTCAGAGACGGCCGTCATTAACAAGGAAGGCAGTGACTACGTTCAGCAAAACAATATACGGATAGTCATCAATTAAATTACATCCCTCGGTTTTTCGGCCAAGAGAAAACGAGGAAGAGACGCGCGCCATGCCTTCCCATGTAGCCATCTTCCCGTGTAGCCATCTTCCCATGTAGCCATCTTCCCATGTAGCCATCTTCCCATGTAGCCATCTTCCCGTGTAGCCATCTTCCCATGTAGCCATCTTCCCATGTAGCCATCTTCCCATGTAGCCATCTTCCCGTGTAGCCATCTTCCCATGTAGCCATCTTCCCATGTA